>WIPJ01001356.1:0-21546 GCA_018155075.1 Cassiopea andromeda
ATCACAAGCTATCATTGGACCAAATTCAGGACGCCTACATAAGCAGTGCAACTTGCGATCATTAGTGCTGTTGATATCTGAATTCCTAGAGACAATTTCTGGCAATATAGCTCTAAAAAACTTTTCTTTCAAAGTTTTCAAAACAATTCCAATAAATTCTTTATCCTTTGGAACCACAATTGATAAACTCTCCTTACTGGAGGATGAGAAAACATAAAAGTATGCAAAGTCAACTCTACAAAGCTCTATCTGTAGTTGCACCTGATAATAGTACTTACGATTCCTTTTCATAAGCAAAGTCCCTTTCTCTATTGGAAATTCATTATCATGCTCCCAGCAATTTAAACTATCCTTATATTTATAAGGGCATTTAATTTCTAGAACCCCTTTGCCATGACAAGAACATGAAACTATGCCATCTGGTGATGCCCCTAAGTATGGTATTTCAGCATCTATTACCAGTCCACTTTCACACAAATTAAAATTTATGTGCTTTTTGGACTGCTCAAGAATGAACTGTTCACGGGCCTTTGGTTCCATGTCTTTGCCATGCTGTGTATATTTTGAAGTAAAGTCTCCATTATACTGCATTATTTTGCAAATGAGTGATTTGCTATCTCTCATATGAAACACTTGGGAACAGACAGAAGCTGTGATTCTACCTGCTCTGTGCAGCATCCATGCTGGTGACAAGGCTTGACTCTTAGTAAGATCACATAGATTATTATATGACTTTTGAGAATAGCTTTTAGCATAGCTATCATAAATTCTTTTTGAATGGCATGTTAACTCATCTTTGCTCATGTTGATGGCTGTTGGATCAAAAAGACTGGTAAGGGGCTCTGGAATAACATTGTATTCATTTTCTGTGTCACTGTCTGTATCACTTTCATTGTATACATTTTGTTCCAATACAACAAAACTCTTCATCATTGTTTCTTCCCCTGTCAGTTGTGAGGTGTCCACACTACTGAAAATTGCACTATGAGGATTAATGCAATACAGCTCCTTAAAAGATTCTTTGGAGATACCATGTTGATATAAATTTGGGTCCTCAAAAGAGTAATAAGGACTAAATTCTTTAGCTTTTTGCTCTGTAGGCAAAGAGTTTTTTTTTGGCCTTGCAAAATTGATCAAGGCTGCTGGTGAGGGTTGTACATTTCTTTTTGACTGTTTCCAAGAGCACAGCATACTTGTAGAAGCTGTTGGTTTGTTTAATTCAAAGTGTACAGCAGCTTCAAGCTTAAAAAGGACAGCTGCAACATGACTGCATGCTGATCCTAAACCTGCCATACAGGTGCAATTGCCAGTGAGAACCCAGCCATGATGCTTGTGTAGACACACCCATACTCCATATAACTTTGTTTTAATTCCTTGTCTTTGACTTGGTAGTACCTTTAGAGGTAAAAAGAGATTCATAAAACTGCAGCGAAGTCTAACTAAATACATAATTTATGAAGCAGGATTTCAAAGCCAACAGTATTGTTGATACTAAAAACAACATACAAGACTACTATGCAGGTTAAATTGAAGTAACTCACCTCGGATTTGATGAAGCAAAACTCTGACTTTTCAGATATTCCATTATAGAAACAATCTTGTACGTGACCACACACAAAATAATCATACGCTTGTAAAGATTTGTAGGCCTTTAAAGTGTCTTTCGTAAAAACACTTGGTGTATTTATTAAATAATCATTGACATCTCTCCAAGTAATGCCTGGTAAATCTCTAATGTTATCAGTCCAGCCTGTAAGGGTGTAAGGATCGGGAAGCCTCTCGCCATCACTCAGCGTAAGTTTTGACAAATAATGTTTTCGATCTTTGACATCAAGTGCATTGAAATAATCTGATAAAAATCCTTGAGCCATTTCGAATTCAATAAAGGGCTACTAATGGGAGCAAACTTGTATTTCGGCAAATATTTCATAAGCTCTTTTAGGAAGGGCAAGTGTTCCAAAATGTTTTGGATGTTCGAATGCTTTTTGCCCATCGATATGCGCGCGCATGCTGTTTACATAAACACTCATACGTCACACGGCAAGGGGTCTATTCAACGAAGTAAAAAGCGTACTTTTGCTTTTGCTAGATCTTTCCATATATACAATTTACATACTTGCGAGGAAAATTTCTTAGGCTATAAAAGCAAACAAGTTAACAGCCTGGATAGAGAAGCGACTAACACCAAAAACACGTTGTTGTGTATGTCCGTGCGCTTTCCGATGGGCGGGGAAATAAGTAGATACTTAGGAAGCACGCTAATTTTAACGCACAACGCCATTTTAATTCCCAACCTACCAGTTCTCTAACTAAACCGAGACAAGGTTCTTAACAACATAGCATCTTGATACCTATACACACACGTTATTTAGGATTGTTGTCCCAATAAAGGTAAATTTTTTCGTCATTGCACTTATAACGATGTGAATGTTTCCTCTCATGCTAAGTATACTTTGAAGTCAGGCACGAGCGGATAAATCAGCGTGGCATTGGTTATTCACTTATACACAAACAAAACCAACTATATACAAGAGTTAACGGTTCTCCAGTTAGATCCGGAAGTAAACGTATAGCTAACTGAGCGAACAACGAATAATCAATAAAACAATACCACCTGCGAGTTTATATAACTAGATACAGGAAATACGTTATAATAATTAAGAAAAACTGGAAAGTGACTAACATATTAATGGCATAAATGTTAGATGTTTAAGAAGAAAAACAGCTAACTGATGTTAAAAACAACAAGAAAGACAACTAGTCATGTTCTAAATAGTTTAACCGAAAAGGAATGAAAATGAGGATATTGGCTCAACTACAGTGTAATTTTGTTAGTCATAGATTCGTAAGGAACAGCGGTATGGAAATAAAAGAGACAAACATGCAGTGAATACGTACGAGAAAGAAAAAGAAATATTGTCCTCTAAATGAATGAAAAAGGTGGTATCGTGACACACTCGACCAGTGCTTCTCAGCTATTTTTTGCAAAACCCCCCATATGGGAAGAGAAAATGCTTCGTACCCCCACTCGCTCTAAAAAAAGACCATTATCTAAAAAATGTACAAGTGTATACCAATTCCTTAAGGAAGGGCGCCCCTCCCCAATATTTGAGATACTGTTGGATACTTCGTCACGTGCAGCGCTCCTCCGCAATTCGTCGTATATTTAAGATTAGCATTCGCTTCACAGTTGAGAGTTTATAGTTACGAGTTCAGAGTTACGAGTTCAGAGTTTATGGTTTACAGTTCACCGGTAAGAGTTACAAGTTTGAGATAAGACTTTCAAAAGAACAAGATTTATTAATTACTGTAAATATTTGGTTCATTTAATGTTGTTATATATCCAACGAGACATTTAGTTACTGTCAAGTCTTACACTAATCCACAAGATCATAAAGTTTACAACAGATACGTTGCATTAGATGCTGATCTTGTACCCTGGTTTAATTATCTATAAAGCAGCTTTCCATCGTTTCTTCTTGTCGAGGGACACTTCACTTCCCAAATAACATAAGAGATTTCTGTGATTTCAGATATCCCAATAAAAATTGTCCGGGATTTCGGGAGTTGGTGCAAATTTGGCTGAGATTTCTGGATTGCTGGAAGTGGTTTTCAGGGATTTCTGGACTTCCAGAGAAGTCCAAAATACTTAAAGCGACAGCATTCCACCTCGCATTCTACAGCAGATTCCCTCTAAAGAACCAACGAGTAAAGCAAAGAAACGAAAAGATATGTAACATAAAATGAAAAAGTCCCGACCAATGTATATCATTCATACTATGAATTACAACAGAAGAAACTGAAGCTATGACCAATCAAATAATAGACAAAATAAAGGCTGGTGTCGGAGAGAGGGAAGGGGGAGGGGGTCTCAGCCTACCTGTGTTTCTGAAATATTTCTTAATGTTTGCTCAATGTTCCTTAATTTTTGCCTAATTTCAGCCTCATTTTTCTATAGACTTGTTTCTTATAAAAAACATGTAGTCTGCTGTTAGTGTGACATAGAGCAACTGATGTCAGTATGATGGTATAGGATAAAGTTAAGTGACAGCCTGTTTATATTGCAATTCCCGAATGAAGGAGGTGACACGTATATTTCTGTCATATGAGACGTTAATGTCATGAAACCAACTGAAGGCAGAAGTCTTCACTAGTGACTAACTGGACCCTTTTTTGCCTGACTAATTAGTAAAGCTGCCCCGCTTCTACACTGCCCTCTTCTACACAGCCGCCCTTCTACACAACAAAACTGCATAAATATTCTTTAAGTATGCGGAACGATATTTTACATTTCTTGAGGAGTTTTCGGCAAATCCTTCTCAATTAAACATCGATCTGCAAATTCACGTCATCCAGTGGCGGTTTTACAAGAAAAATCAGGAGGGGCAAAAGCAGGGACACCGGAGCGTATTTTTGACCGAGGGCGCTGAGGACGAGTAACATGCTCCTGTTGGATGTGTCAGTGGGGGTTTAGGGGTGGAGCCCCTTAACATTTTTTACCAGTACGCCCTTAAATTGCAAGAAAACCCCCCTTTCAGTACCAAGGTACATCTTGCAAAACAAGTGTAGGGGCTGCAACCCCCCAGCCCCCGGCTCTGCAGTTCCTGAAAGGGGCTGAATTTGCGGGGTATCGTAAAAGAAACACTTGTGCTCGACAAATGCTTTGGAATATCTGTGGATTACACATGTTTTTCATGAGAAAAGGTGTACATTAAAATTTCGGCTTAAGCAAAAAAGTGATTTTTTATTGAAAAATCATGTTTACTACGTTTGATGAGAATTTGCCGAGAATTTTCCGACTCGATGGCACCTGGGGGGTGCTTTGCCCCCTTGCCCCCTTGATATCCGCTACTGCTTTCATCCACTTCCATAATGTCCATCACTGGGTACAGAGCACGTGCTTCTGTGACTCTGCAGGGGCATGCAATCAAATTCCATGGCAACAAATAAATTGCTCCTGCAGAGCGCCCATTAGCTGACTTGCATTGGCCAAACTCAGTTGCAATTGTCTAACTTTGTGTTCACTTGGGACACTATTTGAGCAATTTTGTAGCATACTTTTAGTATTAGCATTGTAATGTTGTAAAAAAATCTCAAAGTATAGACTATTTGAAAGATTTAAAGGAACTCGTGATCTCCTGGGGATTTCCAAGGATTTCGGATTCCAGAAGATTTCACAAGGATTTGGGGATTTTTCTGGATTTCCAGCAAGGGTGCACGGGATTTGGGAAGTGAAATACCCCTGCTCTTGCCCATCCCCCCAGTACCACTTTTAGATTTCCATGACCTCACTTCCTTCGCGTTTTCATGTCTTCTTACCACGCCCTGCTACAACCATACCCTATTATGCCACGCCCTTGTGAGGCAGTCACAATTTCTGCTGGATCCACCCCTGCTATTCATAACATTTTAAGAAGCACCAAAGGGATAAAGTAGTATTTCCACCTTGAGGTCTGAGGGGTGCCATTTTTCTTATGCCGTGTCCACACTACACAAACTAACCTAGGTTCGCCCCAGGTTAGTTGAATCTAGGGCGAACCCAGGCTGTGTCCATACTGAAGTTGCCTAATTCACAGTGTGGACAGAAACTTGGGGCGAACCTAGGTTAAGAGAATCTACGCATGTACAGGAGACATGTAATCCTGAATCCTTGCCTCAAATTTGAATCAAACATCCGCAAGAACAACGTGTACGGTATCAACACTTTTAGTTCAAGTATTTTTCTAAAAATCGCAATGACAACAAAGATTGCGATTAGTTGAAATAATACAGAAGAATTGAACTTTTGAAAAGAATTAAGAGCGTCGTTATGCCGCTGCTGATGTAAATGAATAATTATGCATATACAAGCACAATTTTGCATTCAGAAAACCACTCAAAAGCAACAATCAAATCATTGAAGCCACCACTGCGCATGCCTAAAGTGTAAAACTAACCTAGGTTCGCCCCAGGTTGTGTCCACACTACATTTTTCACAACTAACTTGGGTCGAACCTAGGTCGAACCCACCTCCGAAGCTGGGCTAAACTAACCTGGAGCGAACCTAGGTTAGTTGTGTCCACACTAGGAAAATCTAACCTGGTTTAGTTGAAATCTGAGGCGAACCTAGTTAGTTTGTGTAGTGTGGAAACGGCTTTAATCATTAAAGTTCCCCTTTAGAAGGCAATTTTCCGACGCGCTACTTCCACATGTACGAACCCCCCGATGGTTAATGATTCCGATCAGCGAGCACTTAATATTGCGCTTATAGGTAATGTAAATACATGTGGAGGATTGTGCAATTTTAAGGTGCAGGTGAACACCTGCTTGAAAGACTATTTCTAGATACGGAAAGAACTTAAAACTGAACTTATTGTTACCGGTTTTCTCCTTTGAGTCGTGGTATTCTTCAAGAAACGCATTGTACAGTATGCCAAAACCATGGAAGAAGCCAAGCGAGCACAGCAGAGACAAAACCGATGCTGCTACCGATAGCCATGACAATTTTGAATCGCGTGAAGGTATCCGCAGGCCATGGATGGATGAAACGATGGACATTTTGGGCAAGGAGCTCCTACAGATAAACACAGCTGCTTACCCTAAGCATTGATCGAAGCTTGACGTGAAACGAACAGAAGGCCATTTGACATGAATGTGCACAAGATGAAATAGATTTGGTACCGCCAAAAGGTAGTGTATTCACAGCCACGATAACAGCATTTCATTTAGAATAATGCCTTGACGGGGGATAGTACGGCTCACTCAGCGCAACGCAGGAAGCACGCTATTTACTTCAAACTGAACTGTTGCTATTTTGTAAGGTGGCTCATATTGGCCAAACAAATGGAAGTGAACAAAAACAAAGTCAAGATAACGAAAATAAAATGAACTAAAGTTAACGAAAGAAAATTAAAGTTCAAGAAATCACATTAAAGCTAACGAATAAAAATTCAAGCTAACGAAACAAATTTAAGTATTTTATATTCATATTTATATATTAGATAATTTATATAATGGTAGTTACATACAAAAAATAATTTAAAACGAAACAAACTTTAAACTATTCTACCAGGAGGTCATGCTATGGATTTCTTAGTTATGTGCCGATTTCAGTTTATTGGCCTAAGAGGGAGGTTTTCATTTTGTGCTTAAAAAGGTGAGTAGATTCCACATTTCTTATGTCGTTTGGGATATCACTCCAGACCTTTGCAACGACGTAAGATATCAAACATATTCAAGTTAGCTAAAACACATTAAAGTTAAGGAAAACTAGTTACAGTTGCTTGGTTTCATTACAATGGTTCTGCGGCAGAATCGCCAAGTCAAAAAACGGATAATACATATCATGGATTGCAAAGTTCGAAAACAAAGCTATATAATAACAGATCTGAATGAAATTAATATGAGGCTAAGCGGCTTTTTTGAAGATTGTGGGTTTATTATCAACAGAAAAGAGAAAGCACACTGTAAAGAGATTTATGAAATATGGAAAATTTCATTGTTGACAAAGAATTGATTTGGGAACACGCATTCAACCACAATGATAACATTTGTAATAAAGGAAACAATAAAGGAAGTCTTCGATCCTCATAAGAGATAGGTGCTGTTGTTGCCGTTTACTTTATTTTGAGTAGGCTGTAATACCTAGCTTTTTCAGCTACTTCAGGCCTACTATGCATGCCGCATCCAAGCATGAGACCCTTAGTTTGTTGTGAATGAGTCCCTTTTGCTAGTTCTTAGAGAAGGAATTTCTAATAAAGCAACTGATAGATTGCACATGAAATAATATATTAAGCAAAACGGACTGCAACTTCCATGTTCACTTCAACTTTAACTCCTTCGCCACGTGTTGCGCGGCGCAGGCCTAGAACCCATGCCCTAACATACTTTAGCGTCCCTTCCGAAGGACGGTAGAGTGAGCTTTTTTGGTCATTCATCCGGAAGGTCGCCCATCCAGTTTCTGACCGTACACTGCCATGTGTAACTTCGGTTAAGCTAATGGAACTCGCTAAGCCACTTGGCCTCTCACCACGTTCAGGTATCAGGCAATCTGCTGTCATATGTTTGGCTTGATATTGTTCATTCAAGTCATCAAAATAAAGATTTCTCAGATAAATCCAGAATAAATGCAAATTCTGAGTCATATCCAAAATCCAAACAGCAATTTTTAAGCCAAGCAGTTTCTCAGAAATCCAGAGTGTCTTGAAAAACCCAAATTGGCAACTCTGTTTTACAGTTTAGGTGTTAATGGTCAGAAGCTCAGTGGACATCATTGACGCTCCCTGGTTACGAATTAGCCTTTGCGGATTTGAATTTTCCCAAATCGTGAAATGACTTTGTGCAAGGTCTTTAATCTGTAGTACTTCAATATATCCCAAAAGCATTCATTATCCTTATTTATTTATTTGTATATTTATTGCACTTCTATTCATCACAGGAAATTTTGTAGGCCTACATGTGAATTAAATACGATACCAGAGATTTCAACCCACTCAAGCCTGCCCAACAGCGCTCTGTATGCTCATGGAACATACGGTTTAGTCCCTAATTTACGTGGGAGATTTTAGACTTTTATTATTATTATTATTATTATTAAAACATGTTTAGGGAGGGTATCCCTTCAGCCGTAGCTGGTTTTCAAGGGGCCCTCCATTTACATACAAAGATACCATTAAAATCTAAAACCTAATTACAATTTTCCTCTAACGATAAATTAAGAAAAAAAAGTCAAATATATAAATAGGTAAGGTAAATACATAAATACTAAAATACTAAAATAGAAGTCAATAGACTCTAATTCAAATGCTTATAGTTTATGTGGCTTTCATTCGAGCACTCAAATGTTTTGCTCGATGTTGGAAAATATGCTTTCACTGGGCCTTAGATATTTTCCAGAAATCGAGTGAAGAAGTGGAGACCTTTATTGAATGATGTTGATAAGGGGCCAGTGTTGTTTAAGCATCCTTTCTTCGCACTTACTGCTGTGGCTGTAACTGCGAAGAACGCTGTGAAAGTAATTCTTTTCCTTAACTTTAATTTTATTATGTTCGACCGGTATGGGACACCGTAATAAGTTTTGACATGCATTGGTGAAAATCATAACGAAGGGTGTATTATACGTATAAAATAAATATGATTTTTTTAATTAATGCAGTGGTTTTCATGATTTTTATGATCCTTTGTGATGTTTGTAATCTTTAGATTTTCATTTTTTGATTTGTAATTATCTTTTGTAACATTTGGGATATCTTGTGATTTTTTCACAATGTGTGCAAAATTTCTTCAAAGGTAAGTTTTCGGTAAACTTCTTTTCTGCTCCATCCTACCATCTTGCGCGGTATTAAAAATGAAATAATTTTAAGACATTTAAATTCTGCGTCATAAAAATGAGTTTCGCGAAGAGCTTACACTTAGCAAGAAAATCACAAATGTTACGTCCAGCCTCAAAATACCAAAGAATATTAAAGAAACTCACAAAAAGTCACCGAGATAACAAACATTTCCAAAAATATCTTAACGGTCACATAAATCTCATGTACGTTTTGTCAAGTGATAAGCCCACTTGGAGTTTATCTCCCTATACATCTATTACCTCTCTACAGTCGTGGACCCACACTTTTCAAATTAATTTATGTGGTGGCCCTTGCAACATAATTTTTCGAATTAGGACCAGTGGTGTGCCTTGACACTTTGCGTTAGGGGTATTTTGACCATTTGACCAACTACTGTGGCAAAAAGGGGTCATTATGAAACTTTTGATGATTATGACCAATGGAATGCTAAATCTCTTGAAGTATGATCAACTTTTTTCGCGTTTCGTACACATTGGAGGCACCACGCCCCATATATACCCGTCACTGAATAGGGTCCCCTGGAGGGAAAATACAGCTTAGTATAAATGTGCTTTTAGCATGCACGATGCAATCCAATGCAGCAATGATGCAAGCTAATGCAACAATAATGCAAGCTAATGCAACAAGGATGCAAGCCAATGAAACAAAAATGCAAGCTAATGCAACAAGGATGCAAGCCAAAGCAACAATAATGCAAGCTAATGCAACAAGGATGCAAGCCAAAGCAACAATAATGCAAGCTAATGATGCAAGCCAATGCAACAATAATGCAAGCTAAACATAACAGTTTCCTTTATGAGGTCCTTAATCGAAAGCCAGCCAAGACTTTGTAACATAGGGGCAGCAGAAGCATCGTGACTTATAGTAATTACGATACGTCTGCCGCCCCTTTTCTACAAAGTCTTGGCTGGCTTGGCGTTCAATTAAGGACCTCATAAGGAAGGAAACTGCCGAGCTTACATATAAATTACTAAATTCACTTGCTCCTTAGTATATGACGGAACTCTCTACAAAATGCGCCGAAGGTAATGGGCTAAACCTACGTTCTAGTAAAGCAAATTTGCAGATACCTTTACTTGGAACATTTATAGGTCAAAAATGCTTAATGTTATCGTGGAGCAGAATTATGGAGTGAGCTGAGTCGAGAAGCTAAACTAGCACCCTCCTTGAAGACTTTCAAGAAGTCCATCCTATAGTGGTATTTCAGTATTTTAATGTTTCATTTTACATTTGGTACTTATTTTTAGATTTTTTTCCTAGATCTTAGATAGTTTGTAAAACAGCAATATAGCTGAAATTTATATCCTGTATAAATATTTGAAATATATTATAGATATGAAAACTGGCATGATACAACGGCCTGCGAAGTGATAATAGCGCACCACAAATTTTCTTTGGCGAACATATGCGGCGCACCAACTTCATACTTTCCAGTATGATATTGACAGTGGTACAAATATGGTTTCTTTCGTTAGGTCACTTATTGAAACTCGAAAAATGCTGAGTAGAAGTCTTATTGCCATACAGAAAACGATCATTAGTAATAAGCCCTAAAAAAGATCATACAGTGGATAAATTTTCTTTCAGATTCTATTAAGAATACCAAACACCGAGGCTATTGATTACTAATGTACATCAAACAGAGGTTTCAAATAGCATTGATAATTTCTCATTAGCGTTAAAACTCTTTGGAGAAAGATCAAGCTCAGTCTTGTTACAAAGTTGCTCATTAAACTCGTTCTTTGTGTCCTCAACTCTTTTCATGAAGCGAAGGGGAAAGATGAAGATTGCGGATATCAAAGATGGGAGGCCAGCAACGAAAAAGTAAGATCGGTAGTCATTCGTGTGATCCACGATAAATCCTAGAAAATGAAAATAGTATGGAATCAATTCGGTTCCAATATGAAGTAACACAATAGTCATCTAGGTAATGAATGAATGAACTACTCGAAGATGCATGTAGGAAACGGATAGAGATCATATGAATGAAAATGAAAACATTAATGATTAAGTTCAATTGCGAAGAGCGAAAATGCTGGTGGCAGAAGAAACTACGAAAATTTTGACAAGAAAACTAATGAATAAGATATTGGCAAGGTAACTGAAAGACTTAAGGTGTATTGAAGAGAATTTCAAGAGAAGAGCCACTACGAAAAACATCTTTCTTCTTTATATATTCCACTATTTCGACATTCCAATAGTTGCTAAAATTAGGCCTAAGCCAGTAGACATATATGTCATCTAGATAATAAATGAATGAGTTTCAACGTGGGGAAACTTCGTAGAACAAACTTCATGTCATTGCACTAAGACAAGCTCACCGCTTCAAATGTTTGCATCTGTTAAAAATAATAGACAATTTTTCAACGTATTCCTGTTTGATCTCAAGGAATATGCTAATTTATCACCTTGTTGTCCTTTAAAAGGTGTGCTGGTAGGGGTACATGCCACCCAACTCTCTTAGCCAGCACGCCACTGCTGACACAGTGTAGGAGCTTGATCAAGCCTCTTGATGAATTGACGAGTACTTAGCATTAGCTCATTTCAAGGCCCGGTATTTGCCAAGACGTTATTAAAAGAGTGTTGAAAATACTCTTTTTAACATCAATATACCCAATATAGAGGTTCCTGCTAGAAAAACATTTCTTTTTGTAGTCACCCCTCTGTCAGTATATTCAAATCTCTAGTAGTTTTTGGTAGTAAATCATTGTTTTACACCCTCCCCCCAGAAAAAGATTTCACGTGACACCACTGTTCCAAATGCAGTTTCAGTTACATTGAATACGCCAAACAGGTTATTCTTTTTAATGCCAATTTTTGCATTAAACTCTTACTGTTTGCGGGTTCTCCTTCTGACTCCTCTCTGGATCCGCTACTGCAATTAAAACTCACAATGATTATCAGGCATAAAATGAGTAATGACAAGCATTGATTTACGTTATACCTAACAGTGGTGGGCCGAGCATAATGGGAATGGAATCCACCGCAAGCAATATGGCAAAGGCTTCTGGGAAAGCATCCAGTCCCACGGTCTCTCTAACCATCGTTGTTGCACATATTTGGACAAAGCCGTCAGTAAATGCGTAGATCCAAATGTAGACAATCAAATGTGAAGGAGACGATGAAAGCGATCCAATTACTGCAACTGTTCCATTTATGGCAAGGATCAGCGTATAATAACTAATGAATTGAATTGCTCTTAAATCTACAACAAAACCACAAATGGTTCTTCCAACTGCATTACTCACAGCTGCGAACACAGGGAACTGGCGAGCAATGTTTTCTTTGACGCCATAGTAAAGTGCTAGTTGGACCTAGGAAGAGAATAACATAAACCAAAGAAGGTTACCGCGAAATGCATAATTAACCAAGCAATAGCATGCTTCAATATCCTTTTCAACCTCACAGGTGTGGAAACCGGTTAGAGCGGGTGGAACTGGTTCCTCACATTTTTGCATAAAATAACATGTTTCACTATTTTTTGAACTATGTCAGGAAACAGGGTAGCGTTATAGACTATTTGCCAATTTTTCATATTCCAAAAGTTTTGACAGAGATGCTGTTGTTAACACAGGGCCTGGAATGATATTGCAAATAATATAAGAGAACTATCATCGCTAAATCTATTTAGAAGCCATCTAAGAAGACATTTGATGAGCAATGAGAACTAATCTATGCCTCATCAAAAGAACGACTCCCTGCAAGATCAGCGGTGTTATTTCTTTGTTATTTTAATTTTACCTAATTGTATGTAATTAAGTTTATATTTGCATGCTGAAGAGAAGTCGTTATAAATAAATTACTTTAAAAAAAGATGAGTGGAATGCTGAGCTTATCCCCGGCCTCGGTGACTAATTCCCTCTACATTCAAAGTCGCTTCGAGACCCTTGTACCTCTTTACTAAAAGAATCATCTGTTTGGTACATGTGCATCTCTTGGAAATGAAGAAGCTCAACTGCAATGTCTGCCAAAACTCTTGGAATACTTCCTTTGATTTGCGCTATAGATAAGCTACAATATACCCTCCGCAAAAACTGCTGCTTGAAGGGCATATGACTAGCACGATTAGGATAAGTGATTCCTTTCCTTTAGGGAGGGGGGGGGTTTAAATTTTCGTAAATACCTCGGAAGGCTCATAACTGAATATGCTAAAAAAGGGTTTTACTACTCTGCCTTAAAGGCTTGGAACGATATCGCAACTAATATTATAGAAGCTCAAACACTTTGACGCTTCAAAAAAGAACTAAAAGCGCAACTGACGAGCTAAGAATGCTAAATACAAGTACACCAAAACACGACCCTCTGGAAGAACAGCCCAAAAAATTTTTTATTTTTCATATATATTACTTATTAAAACTTTACTTATTATTTTAATCAACATATAGAAACGTAAAGTTCGGCTTATAGCTGAAGAGGTATTCGTGTATAAATAAGAATGATGCTGGTGCTGATGAAATAGAACTGGGGTAGAGAATTCTTAGAACTGTATGGGCGTCCAAGTACTTTTGGCAGACACTGAAAGTCTGATTCAACTTTTGCTTATAATAAAGCAGTCCTTCCCAATAAAAGTTTCAAAAGCATTGAATCTCTAGAAAAGCAGAAAGCGCATAGGCTGGAAAGAAGATCTTTGCATGGTCCAAGCTCGGTGCATCGGGTTAAAGGTTTTTTCTATAGGCTTGCAACAAAGTACAAACATAATTACAACTTACTAAACTACTAGAAAGACTATCCAAAACACTACTGGCACGATACCATGGGGAGCAAACGACAATGACTACCCCATGGCCAACACATATATAAAGATGCACATTAACTACCTACAAATACTAATGAAGATATTAACTGAAGAATACAAGAATAAATAGTTAAAGGTTCATTGAAGGAAAAGGGTTATTGAGGTAATACGGGCGGTTCATTGAGGTAAAAGGTTCATTGAGTTAAGAAATACATGTATATGAACATAAAAAATTTTTGTTTCTGGGTGAATTCACCCAGTCATTTGGGGGCTTGGTGTTCCATCATCTTCCAAGTTGAATTTTTCAACACAGATTCAGTTCAACCCATATTTCTCATTCGCTACACTGCACAGCAGGGAAAAGGCACATGCAATACACAAAGCCCTATCTTAATAGAAGGAAACAATATTGTCGAATTAATGGTGTGGATTCAAATATAAGTAACATCAACGTAGGTTATCCGCAAGGGTCTTGCCTAATTCCACTCCTGTTGCTTGCTTATATTAATGACGTTCCTTGTGTTGTAAAGAACTCAAAAGTTTCCATGTATGCTGAAGGTACAAGTATTTACCATTCTTCCAAGGACATCACTCAGTTACATACGGCTTAAAATGAAGAACTTAGGAGGCTCGTTTGGTAGAAGAAGGGGAATAAGCTATCTGTTAATGTTGCTAAGACTCGATCTATGCCAGCAACCACGAGATAAAGAAGTACCATCTCAAAGCATCAAACAAAGTTTTATGTTATCCAGATGAAGTAAACAAAGCACAACTAGTTATATGATTTCTTTATCACAACAAAACACATAGATTATGTCACAAGTTCATTCATAGTCCACAACCAAAAACGAGCATGCAAGATCACTAGCACCCCATGGTATAACTTCCGGCGTTCGTAATCACAGGGTTAATAACTGTTGATAACACTTACAACCCTCTATTTATGTGGAAAATATAGGGTTGAATACAATGCTAAGCATCTTGGTATTAAAATAGACAAGAATCTCACATGGAAGAATCAGATAATATCAGTCACTGTCAAAGCTGGTCCGTACCAGTGTAGACGAGGTCTTATTCAGTTGCAACTGAAGAGCCACCCTCCTTAACAATGTGAAATGAAAAGAAGTTGACACTTAAGTAAAGAGAAATATACGGAAGTTAATAGAAAGCAAACAGGCTTTCGATGGAAGGGTTTATGCTTTATTTTTGGATAGGAGTGCTTTTACAAGCATTACTTACCTGGTGTATACTTGATACTCCATATGCAAAGCAGGAGATGAAATTTGCAAAAACAAAAATTGCAAACTGCTTGTTTTGTAGCAACTTTATGTAGAAAAGAAGTCCTCTTTTGTTTGATGCAACAGAATTCTGCTGATTGTGTTCATAGCTGGTTGGTAAATAGAACTGAGATGCGACCACGCAAATTAAAGCCATTATACCACCAAGTACTCGAAGAGTCTGTTCCAAGCCAAGGCTGTTGAGCAGTGTGATTATGATGTAGGCAAAACCGACTTGAGAAACTGCACATCCACCAGTAATCAAACCTTGAACGAACAACATTGGGGTCCGTTGTTTGTGTACTTAGTGAAATATTATCTATGAAAACGATTGAAAAGGATGGTGATACGGGCTCTACTTTAAAACACTGATGCAAATGTTTATACTGTCAAACAGGATCAGAGGCTCTGGGTAAAAGAGGAAGAAGAGGATGAGATTTCAAGGTGTGGAACGTAACTGTGGAAAATTACTCCAGGTTTTATTTTATGACCCCAAACCAGGGCTCGTTAAAAATATTTTCTGCCTGCGAGCATACAGCTGAAGACGAAATGTTCCAGCAAGTATAATACGATTTAATGGATAGAAAGGCAAAAGGAAATCGCTGATGTAGTTCTACTTATACTTTACTAACATAAGTAGCTTCAATGAAGAACACAATGCAATACATTCGGCCGTTTTAGACACTTAAAGGTGACCAGCAATGACAAAACAAATTTTGCTAATTCCAGAGATATTTATATCCATCATACGAACATGAAAAAATAAATTTATTACATCGCATAGTCATGTTTTTAATGAAGTTTGAATTCCTTGATTTGTCACTCATGGGAATAGTTCTTTCCACTGCGATAGCACCACCTCTGACATCAGAGATAAACATTGAAGGAGTTAAACACAATGAGCCTAGCAGAAGCAGCTGTCTGAAACATACAGTTGACCAGAGTAAAGACGCATTACTAACAGCAGGAAGAAACTAAAAAGAGAGGACGGTATTAAGAGAAAACTAGAGTTGCACTACTTTCCACAAGACCCACCAGCTTAGACTGTATCCAGTGCGATACTGGCAGGGGTGGATCCATAGCTGGGTTTTGGGGAGGCATCTGATTGATTTCATTGTTTTTATATGTGAGAAATTTCTTAGGACAATTGTTTGCTATAGGTAATGCTACTGTTTGAAGAATTGTGGCCTCATTGCCCCCTGGATCGGAGTAGTGGATACGGGCATATGCGAGAAAAAAAACAAGTAAAGTTGTGTCTCCTTCACATTCATCGACAACTTTCTATTGAAGTCGGCCATTCTGAACTAGAAAATTCGACGATATACAGCTTTTCGCTATGGTGCTCCTAAGGCAACACATCATCATCTTCATCATCTTCATCATCATCATCATCATCATCATCATCATCATCATCATCATCATCATCATCATCATCATCATCATCATCATCATCATCATCATCATCATCATCATCATCACCAACAATTTCTTTATAGTAGGCCAAAGAAATTAAGATAGCAAAATTACTGCTAATTAACACCTACTGGCGTAAAAAATTAAAATATATTACAAGTGAAAATAAAAATTGATACATATCATATTAGGTACCCAACCTGTGGTATACATATTTTTAGCAGTCTACAGTTAAAGTTCTCGCCCTTCCAACATTTAATATGGCTTTTGAAAATAGAAAGTGTGCTTGCTTGTTTGATTATAGTTGGTAAAGTCGGCCAAAGTCTATTTCCAAGGAAGGACATAGTGTTAATTCCATAGGTTGTTGTATGAACTTTTGGAAGCCGCAAGTCGTTGCCATGCCTTAGATCGTAACCAGTAGTCCTATCAACGAAAATATCCTTCATGAAAGGAGGACTTAAGCCAGACCTTGTTTTATCAATTTCAGTCATAAGCAACTGAAGATTCTTTACATGGATAGATATCAAATTCCTTTGCTCCACAAGAGACCCAAAATCTGTTTGATAATCTTTGTACGTAAAAGGCAATGCTCTTTCATGACTATGATTTATTCTATGATTTAAAGTTCTTTCATAGAACATCCAAACAAGGGGACAGTAGCCAAAATGAGATAAGACAAATACACCAAGGAAATATGTGGCACTTAGGTCATATAGTGATGTAGTGTGCATAATGTACAGGACATATCGAAGCAAACAAAGAACAAGTCAGCCCAAAAAAACTTTAGAAAAATTAAAAACATCCAACCTAAACCTCTATTTTACTAATTCTTAACAAAAAAGATTGTATATAGAATACTGGGTATTTGGGAGAAAAATAGGAAACTCCTGCATGCCTGTAAAGTTAGGTATTCTTTCCAACAAAGCCAACCATTCTTCGTTAGAAAAGTTGACAATTTTCAGTTACTCGTGTTTTCTTGAGAGATAAAACATATCTTCCAATCAAATCGACTATTTTACTTTAAACAAGTTGATAAGTTTCAATACTTTTCTCTTGCCGTTCCCATTACTGGTTTCTGTCTGACCTGCCAATCGTTCAATAACGGTTTAGTGCTATGAATTTCAACTTATCATTTGTGCTCAACACAAAAAGCCTGAACAATAGAAAATTTGAAACCAAACGAAAAATATGCCTGCAGATATTCGGAAAGTAAGCTTTTGTGACTGCGAGCGCCGCTCGCGCGCTCGCGGGTTTTAATGATGTCTGCCTCAGACCATGAAGCACTGGGGGTTATGATGCCCCTTTGACCTCGAGGCCCTGGGGAAATTTGGCATCCTGCCTCCTCTAGCATCCCTGCTCTCAGATTCTAAGATCGCTTAAATAAGCTGCTACTAATTTTCAGGAATGAATTCTAGCACATTCAAAGTTCTCAAGAACATCTGTGCTATAGCTGAATCCCTTTCTATTTTGACATTAAAAGTCCTATACTTTTTGGGCGACTGCTCATGATTTCCTCCCTGGTATTTATCGGAGTATATTGTTGTATTCTGTCTGCTCCCTTAAATCGTGCGTCCCACACTGAATGTTGCATTCACACAGGAACTCACAATGATGGAGCTTTTGAGTGGCAGGAACGAAATGTCGTCAAGCAGATGGTAGGCTTGCTGTCTTGCGGTATACCTGACCTACCGCAATATGGCCAACCTAACATTTCAAGACACTTTGCCTGATGGCCCACAGCAGCTTAATTTTTCGAACTAAGGCTGATTGTAGAGGAAATACAGTCCATGCAAGGAAGAAACTGGTGCAAGAGCGTCAATTCGCACGTGCACCCTTGTCTGCACGAGCGATTAGTCTCGATTATTTGGAAATGCACATGCGAGCCAAGATTTGTGTATCCGAAGTAAAGAGATTCTTGTTCCTGAAGGTGTCAAATATCCCATTTAGGATGAAACAGGATGAAGCAGAGTTATGAAAGCCAAAGGTGACACTCACTAGTCTTGCAGTTAGGACAACGAGTTTCTATTTGGCATGTGAGATTGCACAGGTGACAGTGATGTTGGCACGGGCGATTTTTCGCTCGTACTGGGGACTTTGTATACGTGTGTACATGCGCACGTATGATCGCACATGTCCCTGGGCATGGACTGGGTAAATATAGGTCATGATAAAATTATCAACAATGACATAGGCCCGCGCTTCCCAACCCTTTTTTGTTGCCCCTCCTTGGTCACAATATATTGAAAGCGATCACCCTTCACCAGACTAAGCTTACACTATGCATCACACTAGCTGGCACCACTTGACGTCAACGTATTATCAAATATTATTTTAATTTTCATTTATTTTTTGTGATGCATTATGGTAGCTTCCTATTCCGCTCTTAAAAGTTAAATTTCCTCCCAGGTGAAATTCTCCAGTTTGGGAAACCCTGACATAGGCTATTACAAAATTGTGTTGAACGCTGTTGGATTTCAGAATGTTCATGTTGCAGCCCCCCAGAAAATATTTGTGGTCTTCAATAGGACTGCAGGCCTCAGTATCAGTTTTGGTAATAAAACTGTCAATTTTACAATAAAGTATAAATATCTTGGTTGCATCATCGAGCCAAGTCTAAATATGAATTCCCACTACAAAAACAGCTATAAAAAAGCAAGCAACAAATTGAGGCTACTCAGCAATGTAAGACCATTACATGACAACAGATGCTTGTTCCATGCTCTATAAGTCGATGGTTATACTAATTCTTACCTTCCGTGGTATTTCACATCTCAATAAAGCGCAAACACTGATTAATATGTCCAACGCTCTTCACAAACGAGCATGTCGAATAATTGGAAGCAATAAATCACTCAGTATCAAATCACCTGAAACGATTATCCGATCAAGGGCATTAGCGACTGAACGAAAGTGTATTGAAGGGGACATTTACAATAATTTCAGAAACTATTTTGAAATAAATCAACACACAAAATCCACCAGCAACAGCGGGACATTGTTAAAAGTTCCAAAGTTGAAACTAGAGTTCTTTGGAGGGTTGCTTTGTTATTTTGGGGCGAAGCTTTCCAACGAACTCCCACGTGAAATAAGGCAGTTAGATATACTGAAACTTAAAGCACATGTTCAATTTTTGATTTTGATTGATTTAAGTTTTTCACTTTATTTATAGTCTTACATTATAGTCTTAAATTTTACTTTTAAACTTAGTCTTAGTGCATAAAATCGACAGGTAGCACGTTGACAACTGAAAATACATTTTTTCTGAAGTGCCATACCTGTATAAACATTTTTATTTATAAATTATTATTTATTTCATATGGGAACTGCTGCTGTAGATTGTATGGCTCTGCACATTGGAAAAAAAGAATGAGGGGGTAGTTACATTGTTGATTTAGCTGTGGAGCTTTTAGAAAATGTTCTCAATTCAAAATTTTTTTGTTCTCATGAGATATACAATAACAAACAATTACAATGCAAAAGCAAAGGTAACATGGAAATACATAACAACCCTAGACTTACACTTTACACAGAGACACAACTTACAAAAATTGTTACAAGACATTTAGCTACAAAAATAGTTTGAGTGGTGTTTTCCGTAGTACCCATAGCTTCACAAGTTTGAATAATAATAATTTAATTTTTACATATTTAAACATGCTTGTTTCTTCAGAAAAATGTTACTTTTCTGCTACCAATGAAGGACCTACCTAAATATATAGGAAAAGAAATAAAAATTTAAAGATAGAAGAAAACCTTGAGAAAAGCTATCTCACATGGAGATAGTAAAAGTGCCTAGATTTATTGCTAATCAGCCAAGTTGGCGCCCAGGCATGATGGGCGACACCACTCTAATCATAAAGAAAAACAAATTTACACAAAACAGAAAAGGATTTACAAATTCCTAATACTTTGAAATAAGTGACTAAGAAATATAAATCATAGACTGGCAAGTACCGTAAATTCTCTACTTAGCCCCAATCTCCAATGAACCCCCTTTTTAGACCAAGAAATTTATTAAACCCCCTCTCTATTAAGCCCGTCCCTTAGAAAATATTGAATACTCCCAAGTGTAAGTGTGCTTCATAGAAGTAGGTAAACTAAGCTTAATCACACACCGTTAACAACGGTTTTCAACCTAACAAGAACCAAGGTTATTCGTTGCCTTACTGAAGATTAAAACGTTCTATATCAATGGTTACTACATAATATTTCAATTTTGTTTGCTGTGCTGTGAGCTAATGATGCGTGAACAAGCCACTTTGAACAATGTTCCCTATATTCAAATATTGCATACCGTATTTCCTCTAAAAAACGCCCACTCTCAAAAAAGCCCTCCCTCGAAAAGCGCCCACCCAAATGTATCGAAAATGTAAAAAGCACCAAAAGTCGAAAAAGCGCCCCCGTTCAAACGATCGCCCCCTCCACTAGCTTAGTCTTTAGAAGCAAAATAAGAATGATGAATAGCACGATATTAGAATTGATAATGGAAGGTTAAAGCGTGTGTCATCACCGGCCATGAGAGAATACGACCAATGAATTAAAGTCACAACAAGAAATGCTTCTGGAAGAAGACACCAATCCAACCTTTTCCAGCAATGATGATGCCAACACCGGGAATACTGATGATGATGTAGAAATAGAGATTTGCATTGACGTCGATTTAACTTATCACTTACAGTTTAACTCTAAGTTCGAGATGCACATTTTAGTTAAATTTTGAGAATATATATATATATATATATATATATATATATATATTTATATTTATATATATATATATATATATATA
>WIPJ01001356.1:30722-46125 GCA_018155075.1 Cassiopea andromeda
GCTTAAATTGTAATGATGACTTCTCTGTTTTCGTTGTTTCCAAACTTCTAGAACCTAAAATCGTCGCTTTTTCTTTGCTTTTGCAATGCAATTAAAGCTATTACCTGATTTTGCAAAGTGAGAGCGAGAAGCATGTCTTGTTGTTGTGACGCCATTTTAACTAAAATAACAGATGACGCTTTGCCAGTGTGAATTAAAAAAAAAGCATATGACGCGACGCGCCGCAATGCGATGTACCTCGACGCATCGCGACGCGTGCAGTGTGAATTGACCTTAAGTCATCCATTTCGGACCTAAGTCAGCAATGGCTTGAAATAACTCATTACAAACCTCATCCGGACCTGCTGCTTTCCCTTTTGGCATAGTTTTGATAGCTTTAACTATTTCCTCTTTTAATATAGCCAAGTTTTCCTTTTCCCTCCTTGTAACTAGATACTCTAGTGGTCTGTTAGCTTCAAATAGCTCACAAATATATACTTTCCATCTTTCCAAGTAATTTTTCTTTTTCCATAATAATAGTGCCATCATTTGCTTCAATGCAATTGACTGAAGAGCAAGTTTTGTATTTTCTAGTGGCTTCTTTTATTGTGGTATGCATTAGTTGGGGGTATTTCTTCTCTAGTTCTTCAATTTCCTGACACTGATTGTTCAGTAAAATCTCTTGTGCTTTCTGGCAAGCATTTCTAACCTCCCTATCAAATTTCTTGTATGACGTTATGTTATTCTTTACTTTCCTTCTTTCGTTCATTAGAGCAAGGATTTCTGGTGTTATCCATGATTTGTGTTTCTTTTTGGGACAAATTGGTATTGAGGTTTTGGCTGCTTCTTTTAAACTCGTTTGAAATGCCTCTACTAATTGTTCAGCACATTGGTATTCATTTATTGTTTCCATTTTTGCTTCTACCTCTTTGTAAAATTTCTCTTTAATCTCTTTCTCCTTCTCTAGGGATTTCAGATCTAGCTTTGGTGAAGTGAGTTTATGTTGTTTTAGTCTTTGAAGTTTCACTTTTATGTTTCCAACAAGCATGTTGTGATCACTGTTGCAGTCTGCTTTTGGATGTGTGCGAATATCTCCAACGGTGTTTCTGTATCTCCTATTGACTATGATGTAAACGATTTGATTCCTACTAATCCCATCAGGGCTTTTCCTTGTCCTTAGTTTTCGTGGGTGTTTAGTGAACCATGTGTTCTTAATGATTTGGTCATTTGTTCGCACCATTCCATTAACTTTTCTCCTCTTCCATTCATCTCTCCTAGGCCTTCACTTCCTACAATGCCCGTGTGTCTTCCTCTTCCAACTCTAGCATGGAAATCTCCCAAAACTATATTTACTTCATGATCTTTACATTCCTTTTTACATTTGTCTAATTCCTCATAAAACTCTTCCAATTCCTTTTCAGCAGATGCACTTGTTGGCGCATAAACCTGTATGATGTTTATGTTGAAAGATTTGACTTTCAATTTCACTAAAGCTATTCTATCTGATAGCGGCCAGAATCCAACAACTGAATTTGCCACTGTTTTGTTTAGTAAAATCCCAACTCCAGGTTCATGAGCGTCCCCTCCCGAGTAGTACATAGTATAATCTTCCGTCATAAAGCTTCTACTTTTAGTCTATCTTGTTTCACTAATTCCTAGAATTTGCACTTTTAAAAGTCGCATTTCAAGCTTGACATTCTCGAGTTTCCCTTTTTGATATAGTGACCTAAAATTCCAAGTGCTTATTTTTATCTGATTTCTTGTGTTGAACTCAGTAGCTTAATGACGGTCCAGAGCTCCCTGAGTAATCAGAGCATCATTACCGAGCGCAGCTGAAGGTGTAATCACACTACCTCTGTTCACGCTGTTGTGCTCTCTACTTAATCGTATATTCATGTTCTGATAGTCTTTGAGTGAGTATGAGGTAGGGTCCCCAGTTCCTTTCCACGGAGAATGCCGTTGTCACCATTTGGTTATCATCCGCCTTAGGAGATCTCGGTCCTGGTTTTTTCTTGGAGTTTCCTTCTCCTAAACAGATTGCCTTGCAAAACTATTGAGATCTGTCTACCCATGCTCATGACCCTGAGTTAGGGAGGCTTGCAGGTGCTACACTTTGCCCAAGGGTGAACTGGGAGTAGTGACAGTTGAGAGGTATCTCCATTGCTCCTCAAGTGGGCCCCCGTCACCGGGTGCAGTTTATAGTCTTTCCCAGGACGAGATGTTCATACTAAGGAAAAAAAATTGATGCCTCTACCATACCCCCTTTAGAAACAGGTCTGCTGTTATATCTGCTATGTTATGCTACAAGTGATACCAAATCATGGAGTGGAGATAATTTTATTTGTAAGGGTGCCAGGGCGGGTTAGAATTTAGAAACTATTCAACAGTTTTGTACCCCTTTTAATTTTGTCAAAAGTTCTCATATCCTGTTGAGAAATAAATACAATATTTTGTACCACAATGCTTAAGAATTTTCCACAAAGTTCCATAGCCTCAATTTTCCTTTGAAAAGTAATCATACCGTCACCAATTCTAACTTGTCCCGTTACCCAGGTATAGAATAGTGAAAAGGTAGAAGGGAAACTCTGCTCTTTCGAGTGGGCAAGGATTTTTTCAAACATGCGTCAATATCGGGTTCGTGCATGAGTTTATGAAAATGATATGATGACTAAATAATTTGTTTTACCTAACTACTCCCTGACTTTCATAAGTATTATAGAAAATTCCCTGACTATTCCAGGTTGTCTCTTGTTTTTCATAAAAATAGCTTATTATCAAGGATTTCCATGTGTTCCCAGTTCAGTATGAACCCTGCTTTCATATAATACCTACTTTTCAGCTCGAAAAACTTTTCCATTCTCCATTCATGACGTCAGAGGCGTAGACAGGAAAAGCGATGGGAGAGACAAGAAGCGGAGATTTTTTCCGAAAAACTACAATGTCCATATTCGTTGCTCAAAACTAACTTGAATATAAAACCACTGCTTATCGATACGACAATGAATTTCTCAACAAAATGGTAATCCAGCTCCAAAGAGAGCTTTTACGCCCATATCCTCTCTATCTAATCCTCTGTGTGTAGTTTTAAATATCTCTTGATCATCTCTCGTGCGAGGTAGCATAGTGGTTAGAGCACATGCCTCCCATGCGGAAGGTCTAAGGTGCGAGCTTAACTCGATGCCCTGACTGAACGCTCGCTCACTGTTCACCCAGCAGCAAATGGGTACCCAGTTGGAACATTGGGGAGATAAAGGCGGCTAGGAAAGGAACTGGCCACCCCACCTCACATGCCGATGGTTCAGGGTAAGTGTCCTCTCTAACAGGCACTCCCCTATGTACGAAAGTATATGGGACTACCTTTACCTTTACTTTTTGTCATCATCTTAACATCTTTCATTTTAAAAAATGCCGTGCTTCTTCATTGATGTTCGTCAACAGGCCTAGTTTCCTTGCAATTTCTCCAGATTTGCTCTATCTGCTACACTACCGATTTACTTGTTCAATTCAAACAATACTTGATGATTTCTCCCATCTTAAAGAACACAGGACCCAGGCTGTTCTCCATGTAAACTACACGCCGAAGGTACTCCAGGAAATATATGTGCTTCTCATTTCAATAACGGAGGGTGGCCCTTCAACAGGGGCTGGTTTACAAGGGGCCCTCCACTAAAAACATTGACAATACAAATACCTGATAAAAAAAGTAGAAAAACATTAATTTAAAAATAGTAAACAGTATAACTATAAAAGAATTACGAAAAGCGCTAAATATAAGTAGAATTAAACTAAATAAACTGAATATTCTTTTTGAGACAAAGAAGGGCCGAAAACTGTGACTGTGTAGGAAGGACCAGCCCTAGCTTATACCAAAAGAAATTCCATGCCATCCAATGCCACAAGCCACTACTCAAGAAAGCACACACACCGATATTTTTGTCCTCAGTTCACACGCTGAACGCCGAAAATTGACCTTAGTGTACGCCGAAGATCCTCGGGCCTAAGGACATGGAATGCACAGTTTGTATGATGATGGTAATGATAGTGATTAAAGCAATAATAATGATAATGGTGGCAATGAAAATGAACATGTGTGATATAACCGATATATACAGGGCTGGCGAGAGAACTCTGAGGCCCCGGGGTAAAAGAGAAAGACGAGACCCCCTTGCGAGAGATGCGAGCATAAAATTTTCAGGGTCTAGAAATTAACTTTGGAAAATTGCTGCTGGTTTACTTTATGAGGCCCCCAGACCTTGAAGTATTGGGTGATATGAGGTCCCTTGGGGCTTGTGGCCTGGGGCAATTTGTTCCCTGCCCCCTTTCCGTAGCCCTGCTGGTATACAGCTGAAGAACATTGCCTACAATATAACCACCAATGGTACTGATTCGCTATTTTGGGATAAAACTTCAGATTATTTTCAATAACCCCTCACCTCCTGATTTTACTTTTGGTGACTTTATTTGAAGCTCAAAATTTTTTGATGGCCCCTCTCAATGCCTTCTACCCTTCATTAATATTGACAGGGCCCTGAAAGAATGGAATGATTCATTTAGTACGTACGAACGGAGGGGGAGGAGATCGAATAAAAGCGTACGCTATGTGTACAAGGGGGAGGGGCAGTTGACCCATCTAAGTACGTGCGCAAAAAAGTTCCTTTTATCATACTTCGTTGTCTATGGCGACGACTTTTATTGCTGTGTTAAAAAGCACTTGCTATGATTATTTTCCTGTCTCTCAAACTCTTTTACAGTCTTTTTATCGATGGAGTTATTTATTGGCTATTTGAAAACTTTCCCATTAGAAATGGGGGGGATCGCGTACGTGCATGTAGGATGGGGAGGGGGTCAAATTCTTGCTACTTTGGTGCGTATGTACTAATTGAATGAACCCAATGGTCCTTAAGACCTTGCATGACACGGCTCCACCATCCCACTGTGACCTCTTCATCCGAAACTCACACAGCTTTGCATGTCATGCGTAACCCTGACACTGATTTGACATTGCCCATGAAAAAGTCACGTACTGCTACAAGAAGCTCTTCTTGTCATGGGACTAAGATGTAGAATGAACTTCCTCAAAAACTAAGCAGGAATCTTCTCTACGCAGAATTCAAAAAAAATATTTACGTAATCTCCTTCGCCTTACATGTTTTGAATGTTTTTCTTGCTATACCGTATTTCCACTAATAAACGCCGCCCTCTAATAAACGCTTCCCTCTAATTAATGCCGCTCTCTAATTAACGCTGAGTTAAAAGTTCTTATCATGAACAAGGGATGTGATGGATATTATTGCAATGCTGCTTCCCTGCTATTTGTTTTTATTAATTCTTATTTTATTCAATTTCATTATCATTTCATTATTTTGATTGTTTTGTTATTTTGCTGTTTATCAAACATATTGCTTTAACCTCCTCTTGAGGAGGAGGGACTGGAGAGAATGAAAATGGCGGATGCTAGAAAACGCATGGTTGTTTTTCTATGAATTCATTCACTGTTGGGGATACAATAGATATTGATATTCTTTGATATTTTTCACACGGTAAACACATGTTTTGCAGGCACGTAAATACCGGGGGATGTAGGGGTGTGACACCCCCAATCTTTAGTCCAGTCGGAAAATTCTGAGGCAGTCGTAAAGTCAAGCCTGTTTAGAAACAGCTACGTCAGACATTGCTTTTCCTAAAAGGCTTGAATTTTCCAACTATCATAGCTGTCTATTATTTTCCAACTGTCATAACTTTCTTTCTTTGCTGCCTGTCATTGATTTTTCCGTCTGACCTCAAATTTTCCGACTGCTACGTTTTTTCTAATGTTTTGTCTTTCTCCCCTTCTTCAAAACCGGGAGAAAAAATCTATAAACCGGGAGACCGGGAGAAAGCAGTCAAAACCAGGATTTTCCCGGCAAACCCGGGAGAGTTGATAGGTCTGTGTAAGCAAAAGCATATATTAAAATTCCAAATGTTAGCAAATTTCAAGCATTTGTACTATTTTCAGTTATGTCATCGCCTTTTAATCTTATTTTTTTGTCATTTTGCCTACTCCTATTCATTGCTGCTCTTCCACTCTACACTTATGGATGGCATCCATAAAGGGTCTATCACTATGCTCAAAAAGGGCGTTTTCCTAGGGCAAAAAGGGCGTGGTCTAAAAATTTTCTGACAGCTAGGTCCCCAGACTCCGTCTCTTTTCCTAACGCCAGAGATCCATGGCCCCCCCAATATTTTGCTACCTAGAAACGCGCCTGAGCAGCTTTTGATCAATATTGATTCACCTGTTTGGTTTCTAAACAAAGCAAATAATCAATATTGACCAAAAGCTCCTAAAATTGAAATGGGGCAAAAGCCCACCAAGCCCTCGATTCCCAGCCAAAATCCACTCCGCATTCACTCTCGTTCGGCTCACTGAGCAGCGCCAACTTGCAGATAAGGAGTTTTTCACCCTCTACGTAACACCAATTTTACCTTTCTGAGGCCCTCTGTCCCTCTTTCGTAATGCTCTCTAAAATAACTATTACAAACTAAGGTACCGCCATGTATCCGGTGAATCAATTATCGAAAGTGCAAGATTTTTAAGGACCCGTAGCCTAAAAAGTGGCTAAATGTTAAGAACCTTATTCGCTTTGATCGATCCGTTTTAGTCTAAAAGATTCTCAATAAGCTATGCCCTGAAAGCCTGTGGAAGATGTTCCTATTTAGATCATCTTTATCTAAATACAATACTAGAAATGATAAAGACCTGCATATTCCGAAAGCAAAGCTTGAATTCTCCAAGAAAGGATTTCAATATGCTGGCATTAGGGCCTGGAATGCTATTCCAAATAATATAAGAAAACTGTCATCGCTAAGTCTGTTAAAAGCCAACTAAGAAAACATTTGATGAGCAATGAAAACTAATATATGGCCCCTCAAAAGAACAATTCCCTGTAAAATCAGCGGTTCTGTTTCTTTGTTATTTTAATTTTTCATAATTGTATATAATGCAGTTTATATTTTTAAGTATGCTTAAGGGATATAGTTATAAATTAGTTAATTGAAAAAAGAACTATCATTATATGCAATTGCATGAAAGTAGGAGCGCAGTTCCTTGGGGCTTGGGGGTGCCTCTGAGAGGACTTTAGTTCTGGCACGAGCATTTAGGAACGGATGCCCTTCCTGACATCACCAATAGCCTGCGATGGGCCTCGAACCCAGGACCACGTTGGTCTGAGTCTAGTGCAGTGCTTCTCAACCTTTATCATCTAACCGCCCCCCAATTCAACGAATTTTTTCACAACGCCCCCCTCCTCTCGAAATATACTTTCTTTCATCAGTTTCATAAGTAAATATATTATATCATACCTTCTCAAAACGCCCCCTTGGGGGCGATATCGCCCCCGTTGAGAATCACCGGTCTAGTGCATTACCGCTAGGCCACGGCTGTTGGCATGCTTTGCTATATGACCAGTTTCAATTCTTTGATTTCTGTGCGGGGAATGCCACCAAATTATGGCACGTGCGCGAGCGGAAGTAGTGAGAATAGCGACCCAAATAGGGATTATGCAAGTGGAAGCATCGAAAGTGGCATAACGAATAGGGCTTTCGCCAAATTGTGGTAATACTCCTTATTCTATGGTGTAGAGTGTGTGACACGGGTGGGAGCAGTGAAATTCCCCGCACACTTCAAAGAATGCAGTCTGGCCATATAGTAGTCAAAAGTGATCAAAATGCCCTTTCCAAAATTAAAACTCTTGTTGTGAAAATACTTCTGTCGGTAAATTGACACCGCTATTAGTACATGTTTTTTTTATTAGTAACAGCTTTATAAGAACACGAGACTCAAAAGTCCAAGAGTATAAGAAAATCACAAGCAAGGGAGAACTGGCTAGTCGGATCATTCGAGTGAATGCCAGAAGGGCCGGCTGAATGAAGTTTAGAATTTCTATACTTGGACGTTAAATTCTGAATGTGGAGAACTTACCAATGTATATATGAAGGAATTGATATCAACACTGTGGATCTATCAGCAATTTACAGCCTTTATCAAAATCTTTGCCAACCTATTTACGCCTTCTAGAAGTCATAGGCCGGTTTTAATTATACTCTGCCCGGGCCGAAAAATTAAGCGGGCTGCATGAAGTTTAGAGCCTCTATACTTGAGTGTTAGCCTTTAATCACAAGGCTCAAGGCCTAACTCGCAGTTCTTTTTAATTTGCCAAGAGCAATATTAAAGATAGATTTTAAATTTGAGTTTGCAAGATTACGAAAGACTGTGTAGCCCGTTCTAGCCATTCGTTTCGAATTAAAGTTATGACAATATCAAGAAAATCTCAGTCCCAATGTTGGGAAAAGTTAAAAAAAAGTCGCGGCTCAGGCATCAAATTAGTTTTCTTACATAAAGTAGTAAATCATTGCTTTACCCCCTCCCCCAGAAAAGAGGTCATGCGACGTCCCTGTATGAA
This sequence comes from Cassiopea andromeda, assembly GCA_018155075.1. Taxonomy (NCBI): domain Eukaryota; kingdom Metazoa; phylum Cnidaria; class Scyphozoa; order Rhizostomeae; family Cassiopeidae; genus Cassiopea; species Cassiopea andromeda. Next base: position 39,140 of record WIPJ01001356.1, read on the forward strand.
AGAGCACTTTTATTTGATGAGGAAGGAAGTCGTCAATAGTTTGGTTAAAAAAATCTCTAGTCTTACCGGTTTTCTCCTTCGAATCTTGATATTGGTCAAGGAACGCGTTGAAGAGTATGCCAAACCCCTGTAGGAAACCAAACGAGCACAGCAACGACAAAACTGATGCTGCTACTGTTAGCCATGACAATTTAGAATCCCGTGAAGTTATCCGCAGTCCTTGAACGTATGATACGATTGTCATGATGGGAAAGGAATGGCTACCAGTCCCTAGCAACTTATCTATTGTTAACCGCATTCACAGCTGATCTAAGAATTGACCAACTCATAGAACGGAAGTCGAGTTGGCCTATGCCCTTTCTTATTATCTTTTGTTGATGATTATAGGGGCACTTCCGGTTTGTGTTTAATAAGCCTGGTTTTCATATATCGTCATTCATCGGCGATCATCGAGGATTGTTCCCATAGAGTTAGGAGAACTAGAGAGCCTATTAAGTCCCCGGTTGCTTATGACTTATGAAAACCGCACTATCGGCGACCATCGGGGTTCATCCCCGATCATCGGGAAAGTCAAACATGTTTGACTTTCCCGATAGTTCCCGACGAAAAATAGAAAGATAAACAATAGATTGTAAGATTTCTTGCTGGTGATCGTCTTTCTTGTCACGTTGGGAGAGAGGATTGGAGTTTTATTTCAATTCATTTCAAATATTATAAAAATGGTGGCCCTTCAGCAGTGTTGGTTTTCAAGGGGCCCTCCATTACATGAATTGGAAAATAAGCATGCACAAAACAAGTAAAGTGAACCTAGAAGGGTGTTGAGAACATGATCAAAAATTAAACTTAGCAATGAAACACCATGAAAAAAATAAATAAAATGTACAGACATACATACAAACATACAATATACATACAAACTAGAACATAAGGAAAACTCAAGTATTAAACTAATTAATTTAAAATTTAATTAAATATAAAATTTAAAACGACTTATAGAAGATGTCTGTTTTGCATGCCTCGATAAACTCTTCCAAACTTTAGCATCCCTATACGAGAAGCATTTCTGTCCATTTGATGTTTTTCCTTTGGTCTCTCTAAATCAGAGTCAGTTTTTCTAAGGTTATGGGATGAGGAATGTGAATTTCTTGTGAAAAAGTCGATTAAATATTGAGGTGCCAGATTATTAACAGACTTGAATATGTATGTATGCAGACGATACTACTGCACATGTAGTTGGGAACAGTATAGATGAGGTTATACTGAAATTGAATGATGTAGCTGAACAAATTCACAGTTGGTGCATTAAGAACAGATTAACTGTTCATACCAAGAAAAGTAAAGTTATGATTTTACAACAAAGAAGACTCATTGGGCCACTCTTACCTGTTAAAATGGGTCAAAATTTCCTAGAATATGTCAACTCAGAAAAAGTTTTGGGGATCAACATTGATGAGAAGCTAAGTTGGAAGGAGCATACAAATAAAGTTGTGAAGTCAATGTGCTCAAAGATTTGTATGCTAAAAAGAATAAAATGTATTTGCCATCAAACATGTTAGAAGAAATATATTATAAAACTGTGATCCCTGCCACCACTTATTGCATATCAGTATGGGGATCCTGCCCAGAACCAACATTTAAAAGAGTGGAAAAACAACACATAAGGGCAGCAAAAGTCATTTACAGATTGAATAAATCAATAAAAGATGAAGATGTACTAGCAGCAGTCAACTGGCAAGCCCTTGGCTACATCTATAAAAGGAAAATTACAATTGAAATGCACAAAGTAACATTCGACACCAAAAGTAGAATAGCTCATCAGTACTGTGTTGGAAGACAGTCTTTGGGAAAGGGGGCAAAATTTGAAATAAAGAGAATGAGAACCGAACTTGGAAGACAGTCAATACAGTTCAGGAGGTCCCATAATATGGAACTCATTAAACAAAGAACTAAAGAAGCAAACAAATAGAGAAACTTTCAAACGCCATTTAAGATCAGACATGAAAAAATTAAATAAATTGTCTTTTGGAAAAGAAACAACATTTAACGCAAATAGGGATGAAAATTATGTTTACTATTAGAAATAAGATTAGAGACAATTTCGATATAAGGTTAAAGACAATTTTAACATTTACGTTAATTTTTAAACAAACTTTTGTAATTAGGCTAGTTTTCTTAAGCAGGTCCACATCAGCTTTTTGCTGCCAAATTTTGACCTTGGTAAATTAAATCATGTATGTATGTATGTATGTATTTATGTATGTATGTATGTAGGTATGTATGTATGTATGTATGTATGTATGTATGTATGTATGTATGTATGTATGTATGTATGTATGTATGTATGTATGTATGTATGTATGTATGTATGTATGTATGTATGAATGTTATTAACAGATTTTGACGGCAGTTGAAGTGCCATCATCTGTAACAACCAGGTTGTGCTTCGAAGATGGCAGTCTTAGTCTCTTTTCACAGATATGCTCAGCTTTCAAATTTTACAAAAGCGTAAAGGAAGAATAGTTTTTAGCAGGTGTGAATTAGGAATAAGTGGTCCTGGGAATGCAAAGGAACTTATCATATCGATATTACAGGACAAGATATCAATCATTAATGATTTACATACATTTTCATAGCATCTTGTTTTTCTCTTTCGTGATTTATTTCATGCGTTACTGGTAGGCTTTTAGGCTTTCTAGTTGAGGTGCCAGAGTTTATTTTTAAGAGTCTCTTGTTCCCGTTGCCATGGAGATAACGGAAGCAATTGCTTTAACCGTTTCTTTAGCTTTGACACCTCATCACCTATTTTCTCTTAGTAGTTGTTTTTCCCAAACGACTTGAATATTGAGGTGATGTTCAGGTTTCTTTTTCAAATATTCAGGTGCTCATTGTTGACAGACTTGAATGCTATAGTTTCAATTTCTTGATTGATAAGATCATCAATGGTTTCCCAACCCAAACGCCTTATTAGGGGCATGCTTGGGGCATAATAGCTGGTATAAGTTACGATGCGAGCTGCTCGATTTTGTAGTTTTTGCATTCTGTCAACTTCAGTTTTCCCACAACACCCCCAAACTGAGGAACAATATCGAAGGTGAGGCTCCATGATGCTCATGTATAGGGTCTTTAAGGTTTCAAATTGGAATAAATGTTTGGAATAGTTCAAGATCCCTAATGCTCTAGAGACTTTCCTTGTTATCAATTGGATTTGTTTTTTGCAGTTGAGAGTATGATCTATACAGATGCCTAGGTATTTCTTATGAGGAGTAGCTTCAAAGTCCCTCCCTCTGATTTCCAACGCTAGCTTTCCAGAAAATGCGTTTGATTCTGACTGAGGCAATCACTAGTGATTTGGTTTTGACAACATTCAAAGAAAGCTTGTTGCCCTGTAACCAATAATCTAGGCGTTGGCAGTCCTCGTTCAAGGCTCCGTTCAACTCTTTTAAGTCTTTTGATCTAGAACATAGGCTGGTATCATCAGCATGCATAGAAACTGAAGACGTATGTAATGCATGAGGCAAATCATTGATGTATAATAGTATAATAGAAACAAAAGTGGTCCCAGACATGATCCTCGGGGCACTCCAGTTTCAATAGTCTCAATTTGGAATCTACTTCATTAACTCTACAAAATGGCCTCCTGTTATTGAGGTATGATTTAAACCAAGACAGTTCATGATTTTTTACGCCATAGTGCTCTAATGTCTGGCATAGAATGTTATGATCGACAGTATCAAATGCTTTTTTGAGGCCTACAAACACAAGCCCAGTTATTTCTCCACTATCCATTGCATCATACCAATCTTTACAATTTTTTAGTAGGCACGTTGCAGTAGAATGTGTAGGGCTCTAAATCCAGCATGGTTGGCAGAAAGGAAGGAATTTTCTTCAAGGTATTTGTCAAGCTGTTTATAAGCAAGCTTCTCCAATATTCTTGAAAGCACTGGCAGAAACGAAATAGGATGATGGTTGGATTTATAAGGTTTGCCACCATCTTTGAAAATTGGTGTTATTCTAGCTATTTTCCACATATTAGGAAACACGCTAGTCTGAATTGAAGAATTGAAGATAAATGCGAGGGAATGTTCAATATATGGAATGGCTTGTTTTATGAAATAACTGGAGAGGTGATCAACCCCGAAACCCTTTGATGCTTTTACATTGCTAACTACTTCTCTGATGTCTTCTATGTTGATTGTTCTACAGCGAGATATATGGCTTTTATTATTAATATCAACACGTCCTTTTAGAAGAGAGTTTGGGGCTGATTCAATATCTTTGGCAAGATCTTTACCAATCGAACAGAAGAAGATATTTGATTAGCAATACATGTTTCATTGACAATATTCTCACCAGAATCCTTAATGCTGTCTATCCTGGTGGATTTAGATCGCTTTCCTATGGCCCCATTGGTAGTCTTCCACGTCCCCTTCATGTTTCCCTTAGAAGATAAAATTTTTCTTTCGAAAAATTCTTTTTTCGATTTAGTATTTAAAGAAGTTACTTTGTTGCGCACGAATCAAGTAGATGATGCCTTCAGTGGTATACCGTCAGGGTATGCAAGGAATTCAGTGAATACCCTGGGATATCAGACAAGTATTTTTGTACAAAAGCTTATTCCATTGAAGCCTAAAATTTAATACAGCCATTTGTTATCGCATAAAATTTCCACGTTAGACTGCCATTATTGAGAGGAATGCTGCGTAGGAGCAATATATGGCCGATTACTCTCTGTACTTCTATATGACCAGTGGCGGCTCGTCAATAGGGTAGTTTTGGCAATGCCCCCCAAGGAAAATACACAAATTAAGTTTCTTCAAAGACGACAATTTTCGGATCATTGCGCAAGCAATATCGTCTTTTCATTTAAATGTTTTGGAATCTGTTTACATCAAGACTCAGAACCCAATCTTATGTAGACAAAAAGAGTTTATTTTCTCATTGGGACTCTTCAAGTAAACAACGGCAATAGGTCCTAACTGGTCACACTTGGGGCCAATTAGACGCATCCTATCACATTAACTGCATCTGGATATATATTTCGGTTAACCTTCAGGTCACTATCCGACGTTTCCATACTCTGATGAGTGTCGGACGAAAAAAGCTTTTAGTATGTGAAAGGAATGTTGCCACTTTTTCGTGCTGTGGTAAAGTTCTGTAGTACCAATAGACTATTTTTACTCAAAGTAATGGATATCAATAAGTAAAATAGTTAAGGGTTTCAATCATTTAATCTAGGCCAGTTACCTATTTCATGGGATTCGAGACCATTTGTTGATGTCGAACCTCACTTCGCTTCAGTCAAAACTGCTGAGCACGCTTAAATTAAGATGATGTCATTTCCAGGGCAGAATTCGTTTTGCCCTTCAAATCGGCTGCTTGACATGGGCACTAGCAAACATCAAAAGCCAAACACCGCTAGAAACGCCATATGATTGGCTGAAATCCACGAAAGTGGGGCAAATTCAAATCTGCCCTCCCTGATACAACAACAACTGCCATGAACTGCGACGCTTTGTGAGGCATCAGTCAAAATATTTGCAATCTTCGGTAGTGACTGACGTTCTATTTTGTCATCCTTACTCCACTCTATAGCCATGAATAGTGTTAGAAGTCTTCAAAGTCATCCTTCCAGCCAGTTAACCTTAGAAGGAAAGGTGGAAGTGAAGCGCCTAGGCCCTGATAGGCCTCAGCTATTGACGAAGTCAGGGTTGCACAGTTGGCTTACTGGCTGTAGTCACTCTGATAAAAGTTTGTTGCTTTCCTTGCCTGCTTTTCGGAGATTTTCAACGAGAAAAAGCTTGGACCCAGTCTGGCGTGAACGACTGGTGTAGTTTTCATGTTGACAATTGCTTGCAGGTGGCATTTTTTGGCAAAACAAATATTGCTGAGCAGCTAAGTTTTAGGTATAAGGTGTCTAGAAAGGTTGTTGAGAGGTTCTGAAAGTATACCACCTGCTAATATGATCGGCTGTTTGAATAGTATTTCCTGGTGCTTATGACAAGCAAAAGTTTGTTGCACAATGTTATGATGGTGCCTCAGTACTGAGACAGTAAAGAGTGGCCAGCTTAGAGGTATTCAGAGCATTGTAAAGGAAGCATACCCCTTTACTCATAATGTTCATTGCTATGTCCACCAATTTAATCTTGTTCTGCAACAGGCTACTTCACAAATGCATTTTCTTTTTTCTTCTTTAACTCTACGTAGAGAGTATCATGCCTTGATGATTGTGTTGCTTTAAGAGTTCCTAGATCTGTGCAGACCAGGTGAAACTTTGAAAGTAGAATTGGATGAATTGAAGGAGTGCTTTAAGAAGATAATAAATACCTAGAAAAAGGACAACGCTAGTGTTTGTGATTACAAGTGGCCTCCTCCTTTGGCTTGAGGACAGGAGCTTCATACTCTATCTAAGATTTTTCCAACAGTTGATGCCACATGTAGACGTTCTGTATGCCCAGCTGCAAAAGTGTCAAATCAGCTCAGCCTTCATTCAGACATGCTTTAGAAATTTTTTGGTGTCAATCAACAATGTCAGAGGAAAAATCCCAGATATCTTTTACAATGACTCCTGTGCTGTAGAAGAGGAGCCTCTGGCAAAAAGGCCCAGGTGTGCATACTTTGATGAGGAAATTTTAATGATATTGGAGGAAATTTGTGATATTATAGTATCAAATAGTAGCTCTAGATTTGCAGTTACTAGACATCTTGTTGCAGCTACTATTTTTCAGAGTAGCTCATTCCCAATTTTTGAGCAATGCTTCCCAACAAGGCTGTAGAAAGTTTTTCAGTATCATTTCCTTTTCTTGATGAAATGAAGCTTCATTCCGAGCTCTCTGGGACTTATAGCAGACCAGAATTTAGACATTGCTGTGGAACAGTTCCAGTAATCCAATCTCTTATTGAAAGCAACTTAGTTGAAACTTTCTCAGAAACTGTGCTTTTGTTGAAAGCCATTCTTACTGTTCCAATAACATGCTGTGAAGCAAAGA
>WIPJ01001356.1:46223-62642 GCA_018155075.1 Cassiopea andromeda
GTTTTTCAACTCTAAAGAGAGTGAGAACTTTATTGAAAAACAGAATGTGTGAGGATAGATTCAATGCATTGGCTATACTTTCATTAGAAAAGAACCTTGTTAGAGATTCAATTGACTTCAATCAAAATGTGATTGATATGTTTGCCCAGCTCAAGAGTAGAGGAGCAAACTTTCTTTTTAAGTAGCTCACGAGCCTGTATGCATATTTTGAAAAATTAAAAACCAGCATATTATATTTGATAGTATCTGTTTACATCACATAGATTCTCTTTGAACTTTTGGTACAAAAATATACCATTCTACACAATTCATATTATTTACTGTCCATCGAATGAATACTCTCAATCACAAAAATAGTTTGATAAAAAATTATCTGCTTGACTTGATTATTCCTCTAAGCAGTAGAAGAGAAATAATATTGTAATTCTCGAAGCAGATTTAAGCAATAAAGTATCTTATTTTACAAAAGTAACAATCATCATTTTTCTGATTACACTCAGTTTTTATGAGAAACATGTCCATAAGAAACATGAGGCTGAAATTAGGCAAAAATTAAGAAAAAAGGCAGGCTGAGTTTCAAACAATAACTTGAAAGATTTTTGCAAGTAAATGTTTTATAAAACTAGAAAGAGAATGGGATTAGCATCCATTGCATCCCTCAAAACAACCTGAAAATCCTTTTTCTTGTAGCATAATTACCTAATCTGGGTTGTTATCAACATTGGAAGTCTTTGAATTTAAAAACAGTTCAAGCTGTTTTTGACAAATATTAAAAACTTCCTGGCTGAAGCCAGATACTTTGTTTCTTATATGAAGAAACATGTATTTTATTATCTGGAGTAAAGCTATCCAATGTCATTTTTGGGGTGTGGCTCCAAAAGACATTTTCGACCACACCCAATTTTTCAAAGAGTTGCCCCCCCCCCCAAACAAAAGATCTCACGAGCCGCCACTGGTTGAGTACAGTCGTGTAAGTTGCTATGCGGAAGTCAGTGAGCAAAAGTCGTTTGCCGTTGTTATTACCGTATCATTGGACGGATTGAACTTTTCGAACTGGAACATTTACAGGTATTTACCATTAGTTGCTATTAATGTGCGTTGTTGTTGTTGATTGTTATTTCTGATATTCCTTATAGATTTGTCTTTACCATTAAAACTCCAGTTGTTTTGCATTCTACATCCAATTGCTCTCTATGTCTAAAACTAGAGTATCTTTTTCACATGGTAGCTGGATGCACATGTCTCAATGATAGCTGCTTAACTTTTTGTCATAACTCAATACTTCAGATTCCTGTCAGAAAAATTCCGCTTTAGGCCCCATCTACTAACACAACAAGCGACCACGAAGTCCAAATGATTTACAATAGCGTTGACTGGGAACGTTTTCCATAGAGGTACACATAAGCGCCAAAATCCCCTTCAGATATTATTTCGTATTTTCTGAGCCATGTCGATGTGATTCCACTAGAACTACGTGTTTTGAATTTTTAGGTTTCAACAGATATGCGCTCTTTGCACCGTATTCCATTATATCCGTTTTCAACTTTTCAACGGACCGCAAGGCAGAACCCGATACTTGTATCTGAGCAAGTGAAATCTGTGCCTATATTCAATTTTGAATACCATAAAATTACAAATGACAGTCGAGGCTTTTATTAACAAAATTTCCGTGCGTAAAGGAGGATGCTTCCCCACAACCTCTTCACGTCTCCATTCTGCCATGTTACTTTTATAGCATTACGCTGTCCCCCCCCCCATGACTGTGCATTCTATTTAATTAAAAAGGACCTAGCACATGCAGCAGACAACGTTCACACTAAAACATTTGTGAAGCAAGAGTGAAGCAAAGGTGAAGCAGACGCACAGATGAAGCAAGGTTATCAAATTTGCTTGATATCCTTGCTTCAACGCATGCTTCATTCTTGCTTCACTTGCTTTGCGGACATTCACACGCGGCTTGCTTCTGTGTCTGCTTCTACTTCTGAGCAGAAGTAGAAGCAGACACAGAAGCAGAAGCAAGAAGCATTTTATAAGTGTGAACCAGGCTTTAACGGTATTTGCAATGAAAATACTCATTGTTGAGAATATCAGCAAAAGCGTTCTGATTTACAGTCTCTGAAATACGACGTTATGTCGGATGACATCATGATTTACGACTTTTACATTTCCGTACAGATTTTCTTGTACGCCGTACACGTCTAACAGTGCATAGAAACCGTACATAGTACGGCAAAAACGTACAGGTTCATCATCGTCATTTCATCATCATTTCAATTTTTTAATGACAGTGGCCCAGTCAGATGTCTTTATAAAATAAAAGCCAAAAACTTACGAAAAAAAGAAAGAAAACAGTACATATTTCTAAAGGTCTAAATTTAAAGGTGTATAAAACTAGATATATAAAACAACTATTAACAAATATGACTTAAAAAATATCGGAGATGGTGCTAATTTAGCAGCGGCCGAGAGACCATTCTGTAAGTAATTTCTGCAAAAGGTAACAGAAATTGAGCAATTGTTGATTCTACCTCTGTTTTAGTTGACTGTATAATAGATGAATCAGACTTAGTACTCAAAATTCAGTAGGTTGATGAATTTCAGCAATCAAATGAAAGAGAACATAAAACAAACAATCTAATAAAATGTAGTCATTCATTCATTGACAAAAATTATTGGTACCACCTCGTGAGTTAGTTCTTGACTGATGAGGCGTCTGACTAATTTCTTTAAGAGGTCGCATGAGTTTCTTCATCTCTCAGATTCATATCGTTCAGATTCATCTGGTTCTCCTTTCAAAAGATATCAAAAAAATAGTAGAGTTCATCGCAACGAGGCGATGATGTAATCGTTCTCGAAACATCCTCCGCAATTCACTACACATTGCACGATTTTGCACCACTGAAGAGTATACTTTTTGCCGATTATTAGTTTATTCAGTGGCAACTTCAAATCTCTATAAGTGTTTCTTAGGGCTCTACAAGATATTTGCGAATTTTGAATTAGAAGTTGTCTAAGGTAATTTGGAGCGAGATCATTGAGGGACTTAAAACTTATAAGTTTTAGCTCATTTTCGTTAAGTTCGTTAAGTGATCTTAGACCAATATTTGCAAATAATGGTTTGGCAGGGGCGTCGAAAGCAATGCACTGTTAGTTTCTATTCTAACTGCTCTAGTCTGTAGCTTTTGGATTCCAACTATGCTAGTTGTGCTACAACAAAGGAGCAATATCTAAAATTTGGCTCTTCTAAGCTTATATACAAATGCTTCAAGATATTCTGTGGTAGAAATTGTTTTGCATGTTTCAGTACTCCTATGGCACGGGAGACCTTCCTCGAGATTGAATCCACGTGCTTTTCCAAGTTAGATGCCCATTAATCTGAAGACTCAGATATTTTGTTTCTTTTACTTTTTGAATATCTGTGTCTCGTGTTTTCAAATGTAATTCGCCTAATATCTTCTGATGCTTTTGAAGAGGTAAGACATTCATGAAAACAGCTTGAACTAAATTTAACAATGGCTTGTTCTCATTAAGCCAATGGTCGAGGCTCTCAAGATCCTTAATGGTCTCATTCAGCTGAGCTAAACTAGCACCATGAAAGTCAAAGGCCATTATTGGCAACAGTACAGTTTTCTATGACTTTAAGATGGTTATTAATGTAGGCAAGAAATAAGAGAGGATCAAGACACCAGCCTTTGAGGTACCCCAATGCTAGCTGCATTAAACTGGGAGTTTTTCCCATTAACTCTACAAAATTGCTTTCTACCTGCAAGATAAGACACAAACCAACGCAGTCCATCGTTTCGGACCCCATAATTCTTAACTTTTCCACAAAGAAGCGAATGATCTACAGTATCAAATACCTTTCTAAAATCGATAAACACGACACCAACTACCTCACTATAATCATGTGCAAATCACCAATCATCCGTACTTTTTAGAGGCAAAACACCGTATTCAGATTGCTCTTGAGATAAAAGGTTGCTGTCATTGAAAAATTTGTATAGTTGATTAAAAATGACTTTTTCATAAAGTCTTGTTAGAACAGGTAAAACTGAAATTGGTCCGTAATTAGATCGTTCGCCTTTGTCACCTTCTTTGAAAATAGATGTTGCTTTAGCAGTTTTCCATGACTCTGGAAGTTTACTGATGCTAGTGGAGATGTTCAGAAGTTTTGCAATGGACTTAGAAACATAAGGCACAACAAGCTTAAGAGAATAGGAAGAGATTTTTTCAGTACCAACACTTTTGGTAGTTTTTGTCTGATTCATGGCCTGTATTACACCATGCGCTGAAATTTAACTGAATCTGAAGGTCACATCATCAGCATTGATAGAGTATTCGCTTTTGAGTTAACAGGTATGTGAGCTGGAGTCTGAAACTTTGATGAATTTTTTGGTATTGATGAGATATGAAATTGCAAATAAACTATCCAAAACTCTCTCATCCCACTCTCGCTTTTGATAAAAGTTGATTAAGAAGAGTGCACTGATATGACGTCATAACACTAATTGGAGATATTCACTTTTAGGAAAATTTAGATTTCGACTCTAAATTTGAAAAGGTATCTTGGAATAGTTATACGAAGTAACTAGTGTTGGCGGGATTTTGATAAAAGTGATTGAGAAATAAGCAAATCTCTTAATCAAATCAAATAAATCAAATCAAATAACCTAAATCAAATCTCTTTATTTTGAGTCTGGTTACATCGGTGCTTCTTAATCAATTTTTGCAAGGCCCCCATGAAAAGAGAAAATATTTTGTGCCCCACTCACTATGAATAAGACCACCATCTATAAAAATTGTATATGTATATCTGCTTCCCGGGTCATACGTGCCCTCTCTAGTACTGGATTGTGCTCTCCTTGAAGGTCGCGACCTACTATTTGAGAAGCGTTTGGTTACAAATTGTTAAACAAATTGATTCTTTATGTGTGTTTACAAATCAGGTGTCCAATTAACAATTATAAATATAGAAACACGACACGAAGATATAAAAAAATGCACACTTGTTTCAAGTGCTCAAAGTTCCAAGCAACTGTTCTGAAGTCTATATTAGGGACCTTAAGCATGCACGTCCTTAACGGAAACGGTACCGTTAGCTCAGTAGAATTCACAATTGCGCACGCGCGAAAGGGAATGCCCTCTAACGTTTAGGTTTTCAACCAAGGATCTAGGAGGCTAGATGAGCATTGCTAACGTCTTGGGAAAACGTAAGCATTTTATGAAGAGATTTTATGCGCCATGACACACTTATCGGCTATGAAAAGTAAAGGGTAAGTGTATTTTTCTTTTTGTTATGACAAACTATATAAAATTGCAGCTTTCGATCGTCAGATGGCCATTTTAATTAAGAAATCAGAGGCCGTATCAGTAGCACGTTCGAAGGCCCAGCCACTGTTTTTAATCGCTTCATGAAGTCTCTAGCTTTACATAGTTTTTCTAAATTTAAACTAGGTGCCCACTGCAAAGTTCATGACTTGATACGGTTTGGTTATAGGCTTGATTTGATTTGATAAGCGTTTTAAAAGTACACAAACTGCTTCGATAGAATAAACTTTTAACCGATTATAAAATGTTTGTTCTTTATCAAGTTGTAGTGAATCAACAAGATTTTATAGATGCTCCTTTTCAAATCCAAACTCTGTCCTACACTCGTCATCGTTCATGCTTTCTAAATCAAATTTTTCATACTGACAGTATGCAATTTCGGGATTTTTTGTCTTGTTCAAATCATACAGAAGTGCAAACTCTACTTCATCTATATAACGGAGATCATAAACAAGTAACAGCATCCCTCGTACATGACGTACATATGGCAATTTGAAAACAAAGATTTTAGTGTAGCATGAGATAGCGAAATGGATAACTTTCCCGCCAAAATGTATTCATGATTCATGTTGAAAAGCGGGGCGGGTCTTGCGTTCTTAACACAACATGCTTAATGACTAGTTATCAGATCGATAACGGAAACGGCGATGTTGCTAGCTAAGGTTACCGTTTCCGTCAGCGTTGTGCATGCTTAAGGTCCTTATTCTCACAAATAACGATTTTTCGAAACGGCGATGACGCTAAACAACAGTAACTTTCAAATCATAGGGACTATTCACGGCGACTTCACAAAACGACTGATTTCACTGACAAGAAGAGCACAGCACATTGACAACACACCCATATTACACTGACAATAGATTTACCTTTAAACAAAGAGGTGATGACAGCAACTATGGAGATGGACTGTGACACAAAAGTACGCATGTCAATGATTACTACAAAACGGAACCGACAGGAACAGAAGTGAAATTATACACACCATTACGTAATTAACAATAAAAAAACTCTAACAAAATACATACACGAATTTTTGCCAGGTCCTAGAGTTCAGACCCAGGCCAAGAACACAGTGGTTCGTATAGTAAGTTTTATGTCACCTAAGAGTTATATTTCAGCTCATTTTCACAATATTCGCCTAAAATTATTAACACGTGCCTATTTCTGTGGTGTTCACTACATGTGCTCAAAATATAGAAATTCTAAAAATAAATCCTGATGACGTCATCACTACTGAACTCTATTGCTTAAGAGTCCCCCTTTTGTTTCCGTAGTTCTTCCTGTTAATTTTGTTTACTTCTAGGTTTCATCGTTGGAGCATTTATTGCTGATTATGGATCACAGAGTAGTCCGAATCGTCTGATTCATGTCAACGGTTGCGTTGATATTTCCAGTGCGAGTACGAGTACGAGTTCTCAACTGTGCAACCGATCTACGCATATTGAGAGGGAAACACCGTCAAAACTCGTACTCGAAGAGCTGTCCAGTACGATTTTCGGAACAAATCTCCAACTGAACAGAGCGAGTCTGGGATTGACAATATTTGCCAAAATAAATATGCAATTCATGAGAAATTGCCTTGATAAAAGGTAGACTTGCAAATGCGAGCTTTTGTTTTGGAAAAGGAGCACAATATAAAGACTTATTTAAGAGCAGTTGTCGAGGAACCACCCGGTCATACTAAGCCTCTGGAAAGGGCCTAGACATAGATAGCGACTAAACAGAGATGCTTTCATAGAGCGTATATTCCATGGTTAAAAGAAGGACTTAAGTTATTAAAACATTACAAGAATAACTGAACAGCATTCTCGCTACGTGGAAAACCATTCTTGTCCAAGTGAATTTCGGATAGCGATTCATCGATTCATTGATAGCGAAAGTTTAGCAAAAGTAGGCTTTCGGGGATGTAGTACTAGCTTCGTATTTATCTTCAAAGGACGATAGGACCTTCTAGTATCTTACCAGGCTCTAAATTGTCAGAATATAGACGCAGATCTATTGAATTCAATAAATCTCTGGCTTGTTTTGAAGGCAGAGATATCTTAACATAGGAAGTAGCAGTGCGAGCACGACGAGTCCGAGTTTTGGGCTACGCGGGGGGTTAGCTCGTACTCGTACTCGCACTCGCAGTGGAGCTAAACCTCCCTATTAATGGTCAGAGATGACGGCGGTAATTTGGAGTGGAGGCTGGAGGCTAGCAAGTTCGCCTGGAAGAACAACGACAACCGTTTAACATAAGCACATGAGGAATATCGTAACAAAGAGGGGGAGTCAGGTCATAAAGTATCGCTCAAAGGGTTCGTGATAAGAAAAGGGGTAAAAACCGCTGGTCTAGATCATTAGAGTAATTAGATCAAGGCTGTCAGTTTGGCTTAGATAAACGTTTCTTTTTTAAAAAACCGTCATTTTGCCTGAGCCGCAATTTTCTCAGCTTTTCCCGAAATTGAGCCTGATATTTTCTTAAATTTTTCTTAGCTTTTACTGAAATAAACTGGCTAAAATGGTTTACACTTCTGTTAGTAATATTGTATACTTGAATTTGAATTCCATCTTTAACATTTTGAATGCAATAATAACGAAATATCGATTTTTGGCCAATAAAACCACTAAATGTTGGAAATTGAGCCTAGTGATTTTCGTAAGATCAAGATTCTGGAAGGCCAATCAGTTGAGTCTCATTTTCTTATAAACCTTTTTCTTATAAAAAAAACGTTTATTATTTTAGAGGGACTAATTACGTCTAGTTAATGATTTTAACTCATAATGAAGATGAAGAATCAATTGGATATTGACGTATCAGTGTTTTATTCAGTCGCAGCTTTGTGGTAACCCTTTGACAATTCATTTAAATATGTCTTTTCATTCAAATTCGTTTCATTTAATTTTTGATTCTTCATACAGGGTAAAGTTACAGAAGTCTAATATACATACTGCCCTGTTAAAATCTAAAAAATAATTACAATATACCTCTAAATATAATAAAAATATATGCACAAGTAAAAGTTAATCCTTACACAAAGTGAAGAAAATATATGAAAAAAAGGAGGATGAAAATGACCTTGAGTTAAATTTATTGTTTTATTCTCTTGCAAAGAATTCCTTTGAAAGCAGAGCACGTTCTGGCTTCTTTAACCTCGTCTACTAGGTTGTTCCAGAAACGCCCCTCCCCCCATATCCGAAGTTCTTTTGGGCCATAGAGATCTTTAAACGAGGAATGTACAGGACAGTAGAAAAATTACGTAGCTCCTTTCTTTGGGTGTCTGATAGCTTAATTTGAAAGGGTTGGAAGTTGAAAGCACGGAAGCTAACAGTTAGCAGCCTAACTGCTTCTGTATAAAATATCGCTGGTTTTCTCGTTAAAGAGGACTGTATTCAATTCAATAAAAACAGAGGAATATAAATTCGACTAATAACCCAAAGGGTCCAATTGTCCAAGCAGTAATTTATAAATGTTCAAATTTACTTGTTCTTGAGTCGTCGTCTTCTTCGTCTTTATTGTCATCTCAATTCATTTGCTTCATACTATTCATAGTTCCATCCCTAGTTCCCTCTTGTTTCCACTCTCACACCGAATGACTGAATCCAATTCAACAAATTAAATCAAAATAATAAACGACAAAACAGCCTCAGCCTCAGCCACCAACCCTTGCTTGCAACAAACCAAAAGAAAAATTAAAAGGAAAAATAAATTGAAAACGAGGCAGCACCATAATTTCTTACAGCTTCTTGCTTTTCCATAACTAGGTGAGGTGGAGATTGTGGAGGTGTGAATTGAAGTCGCTTCCCAAGGTAAAAAATTTTCAGGAAAAATCTGAGAATTTTTCGGTAAATTTAGATCTAAAATTTTGAACTTTCAATGCTTGTGGATGTAAAATACTCGAAGGCCAACCATTCAGATGTGTAGGTAAACCCAAATCGTTGAGCATGTATTATGGAAAATGTGCGCCTATCACCGGAAGAGGCTAATAGGAAGAGAAATACTGTACCTAAGTTTTCCTAGCTTATCCTCAGCATTCTAGAAATATTCTGCTTTTGAATCTAAAATTATTCTTACACTGTTGGGTGACAAGCGAAATTGAGTAAATTTTAATGAACCTTGAGCCTTGAATTATTCATAGAACTTGAATAAATATACAAACTTGAAGATCACTGAACATGGTCGTAGCGTGAGACTTCCAACTATAACCAATTCAATTTGATCCTAAAACCTAATCAACCAGCACAACATACCCTAAACTGCTCCATGAAGTGCTACGGCTTCTTCCTCTATAATTGTGGAAGCAGTTTTAACTTTAAAGCAAGAAAGAAAGAACAAGGTTATGAATGCCATAAGATATGGAGCTCCAGTTGTGTAGAAAAATGCGTCATAATCTCTTGTTTGATCAACTATGAAACCTGGAAATGAAATAGAAAATCTCACTACAGTGGATGATAGGGAAGGTTGGAAAAAAGAGCTGTATTGAAATGATAATTCAGACAGACAGTAATGCAAACAGGCAGCCATTCAAACAGGCAGCCAATCAAGCAGGTAGCCTCTACAGAAGCCAGCCAATCAACTAGCCAGTAAGCCAGTCAGCTGATCAAGTTTTCAGTTAACCAGCCTGTCTACGCATCAGTCAATCTCCCCCTGGGTGAGTGAGTGAATGAGTGAGTGAATGAGTGAGTGAATGGGTGATTGAATGAGTGAGCGAGTGAGCGAATGAGTGAGTGAATGAGTGAGTGTGTCATTCAGTCAATCAGTCACCAAGGTGGGCCAACCGGAAATTCAGTTGGTCTGCCTCTCAATAAGCTAATCAGCCAGCTAGTCCCCACTTTTTTCAACAAACATAAAAGCTTACATAACAAAATACCTAAACGTTATGAAATACTGTACTACAATACAATAAGGGAGCCTAGGGAGGAGCAAAATACCATGACTACCCCTGGGATCGAACATATACCTAACAATATAGAACTACATATAACTACTTTATTGCATTTCATATCTGACGCCTATGGTTATACAATATGGTTTTCAAGTTAGAGACCCTGGTTGGGAGGTTTAACAGCACTTACTCATTTACGTTATGCACTATCCCACTTTTTCCTTTACTCATTATTTACCTTGTTCACTCATTTACTTATTCACTAGCTATGACTTAGTAAGGATGATCCACTATCAAAATTTCCAAAAATCCGACGATTTTGAAAAATTGGGGGCCATGGCCCCCTACCCCCCTCCGCCACGACGCCCCTGAACATGAAGTAACTCACCTACGAATGGAGGTCCCACAAGAAGTGCTATTGCATCTGCTGTTAAAACCAAAGAATAAGCTTCACTTAGCAATTCAAGTCCTATAGTTTCTCTCAAAGCAGGAGTAACGGCTGCCTGCACCATTCCATCCAAAGCTCCAAATATCCAAATAAATACAATGAAGTGAGTTTGAGTTTCAGCAAGCAATCCAAGGAAGCAGTTTAATCCAGCAAGCAGCATGCAACATTGCATAAATGATATTTTTTTTTTGACTTTCAAATCGAGAATAAGGCCACAGAAAATGCGACCCACTCCAACTGATATCGACATAAAAACGGGGAACTGTTCTGCAATATTCAGTGAAACACTCTTTTGTACTGCCAGCCGCACCTAAGAGGGAAGAAATACTATGGCTAGAAAGTACATGATATTGTGGGTTCAGCCCAAGAGAACTTCAAGGAGAGAAAACCATGCTATTGCTCTCTCAATCATTTTGAAAATCTCTCCATCCTTCTGAATAGCAGGTTAAAGCAATATTATTGACAACTAATATAGTAATAATACAACAAAACCAATAAAGAATATAAGATGAAGGAAAGGGGGTACTATGCCACAAAGTCGGAAACTATCCATATGGGAGCAAATAAGGTATCTCCACGAATTCCAGCTCACAAATCATCTTTCATTCCTAGAACTTCTCAACTGTGGAACGCATTGCCATCAACAACTTTCCTGCATCCTACAAGTTGTCATCTTTTAGATCTAACACCAACAAACTTGATCATATCTCTCTCTCTACTTAAACTTCCCCCACTTTCTCAGTTTTTCCTTTGTCGGGGCTTTATTATAGGCCATACGGCCTTTCCCCGACATTACTTACTAAAAAATTCTCATTAAGGCGTAAAACGTGCAATTTTGCAAACAGAAGTTAGGGTTAATTTAAAGGTTGCTGGTAAAGCAATGCAATCAATACGAACAAAACTTGAACAGCGAAGGACGATATGTCGAATGCAAGCAAGGAAACATAGCTACTTGTTGCACTAAAGGTAAATGATCCTCTTGAGCTATTGAAGTGAGATTATAGCAAAAGTTCTGAATGATTGGTTTGTTATACAATCTAAAGTTCTAAAACACGAGATGCGCCTCATTTTCTTTCAGTGTTGTTCAATTGGAAATTGGAGCATGTCCTGCAAAAGCAAAAGCTCTGTGACAGCATTGAGCAATGTCACATGTCCATCACTCTTCCCCTATCTCCATTACGGTTCCACCTAAATTTAAATTCAAAAAATTAAATTTGTGTTAGCATTACCTGGTGCAGGTATGATATCGAATATGAGAAACTATGGATAAAATTTGCGAACAGAAACACGCACAGCTTCTTGCTTTTCAGCAACTCTAAGTAGATCATAATGCTCTTTCTCTCTGCTTTCTGCTCGGTTTGTTCTTCGTTTGGGAAATCCGTTGGGAAAAATGCCAGCGCTGCCAACAAGCAAATCACAAAAAACACACCGGACAAGATCTGAAAAGTTTTATCCAATCCAAACTTGGTAATTAGGCCAACCATTAGGTATGAAAAACCGACCAATACGAATGCTACACCTCCGGTTGAAACACCTAAATTAAAGAGCAGGAATTAGTGAAGTTCTTGACTAGTTGCAGTTACACTTGAGAATTATGACAATCAGCATTGCAGATGCTGGAATATGAAAATACCATTTAGTAGTACAATACTTTAGAAAATCATTGCTAAAGAGCCATAAATGGATTAATTGGGACGCGTAGAGGATGTGACATCCCATAATATTGTCGTAGAACTTAGTAAATTCTGCAAAATTGTCGGAGAATTGGGTAAGTTCTGCAAAATTGTCATAGTATTCGATAAAATTCAAAATAATAACTGCCTAACTGCTTTTTGTAGCAAGAAGACTATCCTTTAATAGTCAAGACTTGACGCTCCTAGAATGGGCGTGACTTCATCACCCATACATCTGAAGAGTGTGGTGCTTAGAACCCTTTATAATTCTAGATCCATTTCTGTAGAGAGGTGTACAGGGATGACAGGTGGGCTGGAATGATAAACAGAGATTGGGAATGAGCTATACCATGTACAGGGCAAACAACTCTTAGGTCAATGTACCATGGATTACGTCACTCTTTCCAGCTGTTAGCACTTGGTAGTGCAAGAAAAAGCCTCCAAATAGAACAGGTTTGCCAATATCTACACAAATAGGTCATTATTGCCTCTACGATGACGAATACAATAAACAATGGATTTTTATTAACATGGCCAATCAATTGACGAATGCAGAAGCGAGAGATACTTTTACATACCATAGGCAAGGGAAAGCCACTTATCAAAGTATATGCAAATAACCTTAACTGACGTAACCAAGAGGACGGATGCTCCCAAACCAAACGGTATGCTGAATGTGATGAACATGTAGTCCAGATCATTCACGAATGACGTCAGAAGAAGTGACGCTGACAGTGGAATAGATGCGAGCATCGTGCTTAAACGTAGTCCAAGTTTATTGACGACCCAGCTTGCTACAGGGCCCAATAAGAACATCAAAGACCATGGAATGGAGCCAATCCAAGCTAAATGAAAACAAGAATAAAGAGATACAAAGTATAGCATTTGAAGCTATGCTCTCTTTCAATCTACGTAGACTCGGCTTGAGCCCTGCCAAATTTCCGGGGATTGGGTACTGCAGAGTAGGGCGAAGAACAAGTGCATCAAAAGTCATCAAAAAGCTTGTTCGCGCAAAAATATAGACAAGAATAGATTGTCTGCACTAAAAACTAATGGAGAAACACATGTCCAACAGTTTCTATTTTCTTTTCATTCAAATTTAAGGAGCTTCATAAGTAAGGAAGCTGACTGGATAGGAATATCCCTATAGAATATATAAACATCATAAAGTTGTTACAAGTGCATGCACTTCTGAAAATTTGGTAATCTCACGGCAGTGTGTTAATGGGTTGTCCCTTTGAAAATTTCGTAGGAGGATCCTCTCCCTATTCCCTTCCCATGGTACAAATTATACTATATCATAGAGTAGAGATAATTTTATTTGTAAGGGTGCCATGGCGGGATAGAATTTAGAAACGATTCAACAGTTTTGTACCCCCTTTAATTTTGTCGAAAGTTCTCATATCCTGTTCAGAAATAAGTACAAAATTTAGTACCACAATGCTTAAGAATGTTCCAGAAAGTTTCATAGCCCCAATTTTCCTTTGAAAAGTTATTATACCGTCCTCAATTCTAACTCGTCCCGGTATCCAAGGTTGTTGGAAAATTAGAGGTCATGCCAGACACGCAGGAATGACATTGGGGCAAGGGGCTAACAGGAGAAAAAGGTCATCAACTTGCATGGACACCTTTTTGTGACA
Organism: Cassiopea andromeda; assembly: GCA_018155075.1. Classification (NCBI taxonomy): domain Eukaryota; kingdom Metazoa; phylum Cnidaria; class Scyphozoa; order Rhizostomeae; family Cassiopeidae; genus Cassiopea; species Cassiopea andromeda. The sequence continues at coordinate 60,178 of WIPJ01001356.1, forward strand.
CCGCCTAGCATAGGCACCTCTTTGGGACCAAGGGCACTTCTTGGAGACATTTTCGTTCCATCCTTTATCAGAGCCTATGCTTCAAAATGTCTAAAAGAGGATGCTATTGCATTTCTTACATGGCATTTTTGTTCTCTCTGCTCCCCCACATGTAAGGCGGGGGGCGATTGCTCCCCTCTGTCCCTCATTTCAGATTTATTTCGATTGGTTACTTTCTCGCTTGCATTGATACGCAAAGCGGAAGTCTACGTAGAATAAGAAAGAACAATGTCTGCTTGATTGAAACAGCTTCAGAAGAAACGTTTTCATTTCCTTTCATTTTCATGTCTTTAATGTTTTATCCACTAATTCCCATCAGCATACATAGATAAAATTTGAAATATTTAAATGTGTTACAAAGTAGAAGTCAAAATTTTTCCCGTGCCAATGGCGCATAGGGCGGCGCCTATCTCCGTTTCCAGTGGTCCTGGGCCACGCGTCTGCGAATGCACTGAAAGCTACAGCAGGGGCTGGTCCATTAGTAGCTCCGCGTGTTTAACTTCATCATCAGCAATCATCATCATCATCATCACCAACACCATCACCATCACCATCATCATAATCATCATCATCATCATCAAAAGTTCATTCAACAACCCATTAGGGTTAATACAAATGCTTGCACAGAAAAAAAACTAAATTTTACATCTAATACAACAAAATACAGCAACAACAACAGCATTTTCTGTGACCCTTTGTTTTTTTAGTGACTACAGTTGGTCAGTTGGTCAAAAGCCCCCCCCCCCAACAGAAGGTATCTCGGCACATCACTGGTTTGAGCTCATTGAAGGCAAGTGCGTTCCTGGAGAAAAGAAATTATTAGGATACAAAGCAACCTGATTTTTCAACATTTTATGAACGTATTTGAGTTGGAATAGCAATCTTCGTGATTCGAGCGAATCCCATTTCAGTTTAAGTAGTAGATCAGTCACACTAGATCTACCACAGAAGTAGAAAGTTGTGAAAAGAACAGGAAATGAACATTTTGCTCCACACCCTGTTTGGGGGCGGATGTTTTGAACTTTCAGAACTTTACACAATTGACCACAAAATCATTATGAAGATACTGCATCATTATTTGATAATAGATGCCAAATAGAACCGGCCAGTTAAGTTTGATTTTCAAAAAGGAGGAGTAAAAACTGTTATTAGGCCCAAAAATAAAATTCCAGCTTTTCCAACCAAATTCTGAAAAAGGCTTATTCTCCAGCTTTTCCAGCTATTCCAGCTTTTCGAGCCGGAGTGGACATCCTGCCACTTCAATTTCTTGCTCCATGTCGAGAAATGTGTTTTGACTGGGTCTTTGATCCTCTACTCTGCCGTTTAGGAATGTGACAATCCAGAAGTGGGTATCTTGTATTAAATGACGTTGATATGGGACCAGTTTGGGCAAGTTACTCACAATTTCATAGTTGCTATTCATACGTAATTCGAATCCTCAGCATTCTTTGTTGGCATTTACTGTTGTTACCATGGACGTAGGAGCCGGGGGTACAGGGGGCGCGTGCCCCCACTTTTCAAAAGTTTGTATATAAAGTGCCCCTTTTTAGGTACATAATTGCCCCCACTTTTCGCATGCTTCTGAAGAAAAACTTAGAAGAGGACTGAGATTCCTTTACTTCTTCTCCTAGCCTTTCTCTACTGTATAATGTCGTTTCGCGTCTGGGCTATTTTTCATTAGGGGGGTGGTACTTGCGCTAAGCGTGACGCAACGCTAGGGGGTTTTGTGGGAAAACGTGACAGAGCGTGATGATAGAGGGTGGTTGGTTAAAAATAGCAATTATGGCGTGATATAATTATTGAAAAGCGCCATGTGTGACAAAGATCCATAAGTAGTGGCTCAAAGGAAGCAATTTGGGACAACGTACAAGCCAGCGCACTGGCATGTGATTGCTTTTTCTAGCTTTGGCGTGCCGGTGCCTCTAGCTGGACGCAAAAAGGCAGAGCCACTATTTCTAGTGGCGTACAGGGATAGCTTTTGCGTACAGCCATGGTCGGCGTAGCTTTTCTGAGTTGTCAAAATTCGATGAAAGCTGGTTAAGGGATGCATTTCTCCTTCTCAGCATAAAGATCAATGATGAAAACAATTGATATCGTGCTTGACAGAATGACCTCAAAAACTTTTTCTGGATGCAAGCCCCAGTGTAGGACAGGGTTTCCCCTATCTCACTAACTCTTTACAAGGATCTGAGGTAACTCAAAGAAATCTCTAAATACACGTTTTTTTTTTATAAGAACAACCTTTATAAGAAACACCAGGCTGAGATTAGGCCAAAAAATAAGAACAACTTAAGAAACAAGGCAGGCTGAAATTCAAAAAACTCAATAAATGAAATATCATTTAAAGCAAAAATAACAAAACAAACAACTAAAGAACAGAACAGTATTAAGTAGTGCTAAAGAACGATTAATCAAACTTATTGTAA
>WIPJ01001356.1:69353-87359 GCA_018155075.1 Cassiopea andromeda
ATCTATATATTTTTTCTTTTTTAAAAGAGACATTGATAGTGGGTTTTTACAGCTGATATATGTACACCCTTTCTAAATATAGCATATCAAAGACTTTATACATGATATTCAAAATTAGCTAGAAAAATCGAAGGGGAGTTGATACCCAAGGATCCCTCTTCTGCAGTTCTGACAAGGGATGTCGTAGCAACATTAGGGCAGAAGGGGCAGAAGTTTGGAGAAGAGCATTTATATTGATCGTGACGTCACAGTGACGTCAGAATTTAATCTTAAGGGTTACTTTTCACAAACATACGCTCCCAACTGTTGTTGCATTTGTGACAAGTCATGGATTCGTCGGGTCTTATAGAAGAACCAAAGAAAAAGTGTGAAAAAATAACATCAGTAGACAGCATAAGAAGGGTACTTTTCCCTCCCTTGCCCTCGCTCTTCGAGGACAGGGGGTGGGTTTCCCCCCTTCGCCCACGTGCTCCGGCTTCCCAGGTTCTGACGAACACTTCTAAATACTAAGGAAGATATTTACGACGACAAATGTGATAAAAAGCTAATAAATAATAAGAGGAAGCTATGAATGATTAGACAAGCATATTCACAACATTTTATAGATAAAAGTTCCTACAATTACCGTAAATTATATAATCTACAGTTACAATTCTAAAACCAATGTTGCTCTACTTTTCGCTTAAAGCACTAACAAAAATAAAGACTTTCATTTCAAACGGCAGTGATTGCCATAATTTGTGCTGGTGAATAGTACTGAGTCTGGCCCTAGCAAATACCTCCTGAAAGTCTAACAATATATCCCTGAATGCAATTTATTGCTCTCTCAACGGTTTTGTGTCTTATCCTGTTCACTTTCTTATTTTGAAATATCAATTTCAAAAGACAAATAGTTGAATATGGACAATATAGAAGAATTCACTATAGCTTTCTCGTATAATTGAGGACGTGCTTTGTCAGATACTTTTATAAAATATGTACCCACATTCACTATGGCGCCAATGGACTTTTCTCCGACTAACATAAAATGCCACTTTCACTATATGGTTGTCAACAAGCCGTTTGCAAAGCTTGCTAACATTTGCCTCCCTCTAGCTTGCTTTGGACACAATTAACGTCATAACCACAAGCAAAGATAGTAGTAATTGCACACCTCAGTACCAATCACCAGGAAGAAAACATTTATGAATTATGTAACCAATACCACGACCAGGGTTGCCAGACTCGAAAAGCCAAAATATGCCAAATGGTGAAATTTTATGCCAAATTGAATTAAAATATGCCAAATCCAAAAATCTTCCACAATGGCAATGAAGCTGCGGAGCATTTTATGTTTTCACCCCTAGAATGACCATATAGCACTAGCACAGTAAAGTAAATAAAGTAAAGGTAGTAAAGATTTGTGACCGACTACAAAGAACATCGAAGGTTGCTCTTGAGCAACTGGAAATATGATGCTTACCTTTTCAAGCTTATGAGGACAGCTTAAATTGCAAAATTTCCACTCAGCTCTTGAAGCCTAGCGCACACAGCACGAGTTTTGTTGCTGGCAACAGAGACCTTGTCTTCTGTCGTCAGCGATGAAAAAGCATTTCTAGCATATTTGATATTGAAGATGGTCGTCAGCGATAAAAATCGTATTTCCCGCACACAGCAAGTTTTCGTCGCCAGCAACAAAAATTTTCGTCCTCAGCGACGAAAATCGTACTCAGCTCTTAACTCCTACTTCATTTCAGTTCATCCTGGCTTATTCATCACCTTTTCTCCTTGAAATCGAAAATGATTTTATTCTAGGCCCAGCGAAGTATATGGTTCCTATGGACACAAATAATGGGCCACTTTGGTCTATTGGCGTACTTCCCAAAAGAATTCAAGGTAAAGTGAGTTCCTTGGATACAATTTCTACATCTTCTTCATTTTTCCAAATACTGTAAGTGATTTGCTCATTGCAAGGACCTCAGCCACAAGAAAAATGGCTCTCTTCTCAGACCGTATATAACTATTCTAAACTGGAACAGTCTACGTAACACAAAATGAGTGGAGCAGTTGGCACTAAGATATGGAAAGCTGGCATAGCAATTGATAATATTACAGAAAAACACGAGCATGTTACTTATGAACTGGGACAAATTTTGATTATATGAAGCTAAAATAGGCCAAAAAAGTAGAGGAGGGAGTTTCATGTAAACTTAGATAGGTTGCTTATAAAATGAGACAAATTGCGGTTTTGTCACGCATGAGTGTTGTAGCGAAAATAGATCCAAATTTGTGGAGTGAATCTACACAAAATTTCTGTAATCCTAAAAAATTCCTAAGCTATTTATGCTGACAACAACCCTAAGAGTACATAAGTAAGGAAAGGTAGTCCAGTATACTTTCGTACATAGGGGAGTGCCTGTTAGGGGGGGACACTTATGCTGAGCCATCGGCATGTGAGGTAGGGTGACCAGTTCCTTTCCTCGCCGCTTTCATCTTCCCAGTGTTCCCGCTGGGTACCCATTTGCTGCTAGAAGAACAGTGAGCGAGCGTTCAGTCAGGGCATCGAGCCGGGCTCGAACCGTAGACCATCCGCATGGGAGGCATGCGCTCTAACAACTATGCTACCTCGCTCATATATAGCGCAGTGATGTTAATCAATAAGTTGAAATCAATATAATGCAATGCCTTCAATAATCTTTGATAAACCATGCATGCATACTTGTTTAGATTTATATTATTCAGAAACTCTGTAAAAGATAACAAATGGCACAAATAGCACTTCGTTGTAATAACACCAAAGTAAAAAATCTGCTAAATGCAATTTTCAAATTCCAAGCTACTCTGAAAAATGCCAGAATTGTGAAATTTGGCATTTGAAGTGCCAATCTGACAACCCTGGCCACGACATGGATGCAAATTTATGAATTAATTAGATAGGAAGGGCCCAAAACTGAGCCTTGAGGTAACCATTCTTTTTGTAATATCTTATACCTTTGGACTCCCTGTGTTTGTGTAACTGTATGTAAATAAGCATGTGTCAATAATATATGATCAGTTCAGTACTACACAAGCATGTGATCGCCAGTGTGTACGAGCATTCTCAAATCCATATATCGAAAACATTACATATTGTTCTTTCTCTAGCTAGATAGCTGTATGTGAGCTCAAGTGAACACCTACTAACTCCATATTCTGATTACAAGAAATATGCAATACAACAAAAAAGATTGATGGGTCTATTATTTTAAAGGCACTAAGGATCATTTAGTCTTCTCGCTGATTTTCTAATTCCCAACCTGTGGCAAAACTTGAGGAAAAAAAGTAGAAGAGACTTGAACTTAGGAATCATCATTCTAGCTTCATCCAGTGATACTTTTGGCTCATTAAGCGATCTAGCTGACTACCCGTATACTGATTAAATTGAGTCCAAGTAGTATGTAAAATGTAGAAGAATAACACAGACCATCTTAGAAAAGACAGTGTAGATATCAAGCACTGTGAAGCAGGAAAGCCTCTGGGAATCTTTCAGTGATGAATGTCATTCAATGGTGGTTCTAACTATCGAGCATTCTTGATTTCAAATGATTAAAGACAATAGTGGAGTCAGTGGTAGCACCACGGGGGGACTGGAGGACCTGCCCCCCACACTTCTTGCCAAGATCAATTTTTTAATTCATCCAAATTCGATGAGAAAATGCTAGGGTTGGGCTGGAGTACCTCTAGCAAGATTTTGGAATGGGTGTGACAACCAAATTTCCTCATAATTTTAGGGCGTGGTACCCAGCATCTCCCCAGTGTACAATGGCTGGCGCTGCCCCTGAATGGAGTACCTAAGGTTAGGTTCCTAATGAAATTCTTCGTAATTATTCTCCATTTAGCTCAGAAAGTAGCTTGTCACCTCAGTAATTTCTTATTCTAAAGATACTACTAAGCATGGAAGTCCGAAAATGCTACCAATATCTGGTGTTCTTCATCTCTTACTGTAGGGTACATCTTTTGTACCCAGTGATGTAATCGTAAAATTATCAAAAGTATAAAGCAAAAGTTAAAAAAGCACAGCATGTTATAGCACTACAAAATTAAAAGCAATTCAATACATTTAGCTCCAGAAGCAGGGGTGGCATAGAGGGAGCGCGAGGGGCTTAGCCCCTCTGCTAATGTCAAGAGAGTTTGGGAGGACTCAGTCCCCCTCTATTGTAGGACTAACCCCAGTCGTTATACATTATTATCACGCAATACCTTTTGTATATACTTTTGGCTTTTGTAATACTTACTCATTCTGTGATAGTTCCTAATCGAGTAGCTAATTGAAATATTCTCTCTGAGTTTCGACTGCAGCTACACTATCAAGCATATGTTAGGTTTGATAAAGTCTCAACAAACGAGAAGAGAGGAAATGCAAACTTTTATCAATTGAAGAAGAATGCTGCAAACCTATTTTTGCTCTGTCCTTCTTTCAAATGCACAGCAGTGACAAGCACAATATTGTCATAAATACAAAAATGAGCGTTACCAAAGGCGTGGCTTATATATTTCCTATAAAACAGCTCCCTGTTGCATTGTTAGGACATTACCGCTGCTCAGTAGGTAGCAAAACGGTGAAGAACAAACAATCTAGGAAGCACAACAGCATTATGCCACCCTTGCTAGCGCTCAGCATCAAATATAAAATATACTTACTGGATGCATTTATACTATAAAGTAAGACTAAAAAACAAAAAAACAATTATGCCAATTAGAGTCTTCTTCACGAAAGCACAGAAGATCCATCAGAGACTTCGAGTGACAAGAGGGCCAGTTATGATCTTCTAATCAAGAATTCTAAATTCTGCCCTCAGCTGTTTTCATTTCCAATCCATTTACCACATCGACTGTTGCATTGTTAAAACAATGAAGAAAGAGCAAGATACAGGCTGCGATAAGATATGGAGTTCCAGTTATGTAAAAAAATGCATCATAATCGTTTGTTCTATCCACCACAAAACCTGGAATAGAAGAATATCCTATTCAATAAGTTTGGCTGAGGCAGCGGAGTAGCAATATGTAAGTGGTCAATATAAACACAAGTGTTCGCTCAGACATTAATTCAATTACTTAGTAAGTTAGTGAGTCAGTGAATCAATGAGTTATTGAGTGAGTCAGGGACCTAGTGAGTCGAGTGAGTGAGTGAGTTAGTGAGTAAGTGAATGAGTGAGTGAGTGAATGAGTCGAGTGAGTGAGTGAAAGAGTGAGTGAGTGAGTGAGTGAGTGAGTGAGTGAGTGAGTGAGTGAGTGAGTGAGTGTGATCCAGTGAATCGAGTGAGTAACCCAGTGAGTGAGTGAGTGACGCAGTGAGCGAGTGAGTGAATGAGTGAGTGAGTAAGTCGAGTAAGTGAGTGAATAAGCTAGTCAGCCAAGTAGCCAGTTGATCAATAAATTGGCCAGTCAGTAGCTGCTTTTCAACACGGTTAATGTTACATAGATATCTTTCAACATTGTATATATTCAAATATTAGCTTCGAGATAAAAAGCCTGTTGAGATAGAAACACCATTTTTCTATCTCTAATCACGCTCTCAAAAGCGCTAATAACTAAAACGAAGAAGTAAACATAAAACCCAAGCAAGCAGGCTTTTACATGAAGAGAGGGACAAAGGTATCGTGCCACCTGTAGAGTGGTAGGAGGGCAAGTTCAAAGGGTTTCCTATAAAATTCGAAACCTTTATCTTTTCCAGGAGCAAAAGTCCGAAAATTTTCCGATGAAACATTAAAATGTCCATAAACCAGACGATTTCGAAAAGTTGGGAGCCATGGCCCCCTACACCCCTCCGCCACGACGCCCCTCAACATGACGTAACTCACCTACGAATGGTGGTCCCACAAGAAGTGCGATTGCATCTGCTGTTAAAACCAAAGAGTACGCCTCACTCAGCAATTCAAGTCCCATAGTCTCTCTCAAAGCAGGAGTAACGGCTGCCTGCACCATTCCATCCAAAGCTCCAAATATCCAAATAAATACAATGAAGTGAGTTTGAGTTTCAGCAAGCAATCCAAGAAAGCAATTCAGTCCAACCAACACCATGCAACATTGCATAAATGATATCCTCTTTTTGATTTTTACATCGAGAACAAGGCCACAGAAAATGCGGCCTATGCCAATTGATATCGACGTAAAAACGGGGAACTGTTCTGCCATATTCCGTGAAACACCCTTTTCTATCGCCAGTCGCACCTGCGCAGAGAGAAATAATGAGATTGGTCAAACGAAAAATCAAACGAAATGTAGAGGAGTTTACACGAACTTCAATGAAACAAGTTTACTGAGACGCGTTTACTGCGACGAGTTTACTGAGATGAGTTTAATGAGACGAGTTATAAGATGAATGTAGACGAAGTCCAGTGAGACGAGTTCAAAAAGATAAGTTTAATGAGACGAGTTTAAAGGATAGTGCTAAAAGGATTTTGAGAAGAAGGATCAATTCGTTGGTCAGTATGTGCCATCCACTTGTAAGTGACGCAATTTCAGGCCTTGCACTTATACATGCGTAAAAAAGTGTTAAAAGCCTAACACCTCCTCCCCATCAAATACAATGATGCAAAATTTTTGGGCTCCTACAACTGTGTGCCTCCAGTTCTTTTACTCAGCCACCCTCTCTTCTCAAGCTTCAAATTGCATGGAGTAAAGTCTAAGAAACAAATTAGATGGAAAGTACGAAACAACCAAACTCAGCTCAAATTCCTGAGCTGCACTTTAAGGGGATGTTCATGACTTCAGTCAATGTACTGAAGAAACTGATGCAAGAGCCTTACTTCGCACGTGTGCCCATCTTCACATCACTGATAGTTCCGGTGTAAAGTGGATTGGAGCAATGACCAGGAATGAACGATTGAAGAGGGGCTGGTCAGAAGCTTGGAAGCTGCAATTGATGGCAGGGGGTGCCTGGGATGTACTATACATACATACAGACAGACACATACATACAGACACATACATACAGATAGGCACATACAGACAGACACATAAATTTCAGTTATTTACAGAGAGTTGCTCATTCAGCGTAGCCGCTTTCCAAGGGGGCGTCTATTTACAAAACAAAAATGCTAAAATTTACTAAAGAAAGGAGAACAAAATTACACGTCTGAAAAAGTCTATATATTAATGTTCTAAACCGGCCTAAATACAATAATAATAGCAAATGAGATTTGAAAGACTCCGTTATCAAGCAACTATCTACAAATATGATTTGACTGGTGCCAGGGATGTTGCAGGTTTAGCATCAGCTGGGAGGCTACTCCATGATTTAGCTTCATGAATAGTTTTTTCAATGATTGGAAACATTAGAAGAAATTAATAAGTAATGCTATGAAGCACCCTATGTTCATAATTTGAGTCGTGAGAACGTAAGCAACACAAAAACATTACTAACAGTCAAGAAGATTTGCTCAAAAAACTCTATTTGGTACACGGTTTGAAAAATTTATTGCGCTGAAAGTAATAAGCAGGGGCCCCTAATAACAGCTGAGGTTGGAAAATTTTCAAAAATTAATTAGTGGGGAACGGCAGGCACTTAAAAGTATTCAAAAGCATTCATTCTTCAGAACTGACTTTTGTTGCTGTTGCCTCAAAAAATGACGAAACTCCTCCATAAGCATTATGTTGCTGGGGTCGTTGAACACCAAATCTCCTTTTTCTCGTTTAGGAATAAAAATCATAATAGTCTCTTTAAAGAAACATCTACTAGGGGAGCATATCCCTAGAAAGGGAGCATGCTAGTTCAAAAAAATGGGAGGACTGGTAGCACTTTTTGGTGAAAATTCCCCTTCAAAGATGTTCTTAAAGGGATCAATCTCACTTTCTAGTTGGAATTTTTAATGTTTTATAAAAGCAAATACGTTTTAATCAGAGTCTTAGCGAAGATCACTTATCAGCTCTAGTAGCAAGTAGTTAAATGTCTCTGGTTGCCGTAACATGCGAAAGAAAGGGGGCCTCGTGGTAACGCCCCCCGGAAAATTGTTGGTGTAGTGCTTTGTACCTTGGCTTAAAATGCACCTTTCAATATAATGCATGCCATTAGCGGTAAAGACCTAATATTCTTCTGCATCTGTTTTTTACAAGAGACATCGTTCAAGATGGCTTAGAAGAAATTCCCATATTTCATATTTACCACTTACAGCCACAATTTAAGCCACGGTTGAATTATTCAAAAGCAATTTCTTGAGTTCTAATGAAAAGCTTTAGGAAAAAGGAATAAGCTCTGGGGGCAAAACTCTATTTACTACAGGGGAAATTTTGAAAACTAGGGGGCATTTGCATGGGGTAGGATGACTTCAAATTTAGGGGGCTGTACACGTTCTGTAACCTTTCTGCCCGAATTTCCCATTGTCTTTTCAGAAATTTTGTCCGAGTGAAACGGATTTCTGTCCAGCTTGGGGGGCTGCAGCCCCTCTGTCTCCCGCCTCCTACGCTTATGGGCATTTGCCCCCCGAGCTTGTATGTTAAAAAAGGCCTTGGAAGTTATAGTAATTAGAAAAACTGAAGTTTGGCTTCTTATTACCTGGTGTAGGTATGATATTGAATATGAAAAGCTGAATATGAAATTTGCGAAGAGAAACACACACAGCTTCTTGTTTTTCAGCAACTTAAAGTAGACCATAATGCTCTTTCTCTCTGCGTCCTCATCTGCTTGTCCTTCGCTTGGGAAAGCCGTTGGAATGAATGCCAGCGCAGCCAAAAAGCAAATCACGAAAAACACTCCTGATAAGATCTGGAACGTTCTGTTCAAACCAAACGTATTTGTTTGGCCAACCATAAGATATGAAAGGCCGACCAACACAAATGAAATACCACCAGTTGAAGCACCTATAAGGGACAAAAGATACTGATATAGCTTTCATCTGCTTACAGTAACTCATCATTGCTACTGAAGGGGACTGATGCAATAAGTGGATTGATTCGTTTCTAATCCCTCGCACATTACTTTACAAATAGCACCTAACCGTTTTCCTGATAACTAGGCTAGTAAAACAATTAATAAACTCTAGTGAAATTAAGAAACTATACAACTTCTGTTGGTATAAAAGAAGAGTGCATTGGCTTTTTTCTCCTCATGATTTGTTTGACTTTGAAAAAGTTAGCAATTTGTGATTTGGATATGCCTTGGCTTTTTTGAGACGATCAGCACTTACATCCGTCCAGAAATTCTCGAATTCATAACGACGGGCGAGTTTTGGTCCCATAAACAAGAAGCCAACTACCAAATTTTAAGTACTAAAATGTCAAAACATTCATGCTTTCACTAAAAAGTATCTAGACACCCAGAGCCTTTCTCCCGTAGTTACGTCCCTGGCTTTAGTGGATTATTGGCTTGAAATCAAGGCCTATTTTCAGTTATATTTTCAGAAGCACCAATAGGAAAGCACCGTTGATGAATCATTCCAGTAATTGATTTTCTACAATATCAGAGAAAAACCTTTTTTGTTGTTGTTTTTCTTTATTTTGAGTAGGCTGTTATTCCTTGCTTATTCAGCTAATTTAGGCCTACTATGCATGCCGCATCCAGGCATGGGACCCCTAGTTTAACGTCCCTTCCGAAGTACGGCGGAGTGAGCTGTTTTGATCGTTCATCTGGAGGTCGCCCATCCAGTTTCTGACCGTACACAGCCGTGCTTAACTTCAGCTAAGCTAATGGAACTGGCTGGGCCGCTTGACCACTCACCCCTAAAAACTAAGCTAAGCTTTACTATGAAGTACATTTCTCAAGCTATTTTTTCTCTATGAACATTATCTGTGCTACATTAGTGACCTGCTGTTCAAAAAGTTATTGCCATAAATCCTAGAATTAAGCCCCTGTGTACTTATTCGTGTAGTATGGGGGTTTATTCGAGGGGAGGGCTTATTCGAGGGGGGCTTGAAATTTTTTCTGTAAGATGTACATATTTTAGTTGACATTTTTTCACCGGTAAACTACTTCCTCGATGCTCAATACACGTTTTTTTTATAAGAAGAAAATTTACAAGGAAATGAGGCTCAAAATCGTCAAAATCTTAAGAAAATCGTAAGAAAATCACGAGGCTCAATTTCCATAATAAAGTGTTTGTATAGGCCAAAAATCGGTATTTCGTCGTTATTGCATTCAAAATGTTAAGCGTGGAGTTCAAATTCAAGTATGCAATGTTAATAACGAAATTACAAACCATTTTGGCCAGTTTATTTTAGTAAAAAATATAGAAACATTTAAGAAAATCTCAGGCTGAATTTCAGGAAAAGTTAAGAAAATTGAGGCTTAGGCAAAATAATGGTTTTCTTATAAAAAAATAACGTGTACGGCTTTTCGTTGATGAATGACTATTTTTTCTTTCGTAACCAACAAAACCAAAAATAACGTCTCATATAGCTACAGTAACATATTCGGTGGGGTGGGGGAGGCTTGCTTGAGAGGGTTGACTTACTAACAACTTGTAGCTCAATGGTAGGGGCCTACTTGGGATGGGCTCTTTCGAGGGGATCAATTCAAGGATTTGGGGGGGACAGGTCAATACTAGAACTCTGAGATCTAAGAAAGACATCAAATTTATGTCTTTAAGATTCCAAATATCTATGTAGAATTTGCTGCACTTGTCATGAAAGGTTCTCTTCAACAGTCTATCTTCTTTTATTGACTAAGAGTTACAATTATTCTAAGAGCAAATGGCGTTCTTTTACCTACCTGGATGAATATGTAATATTTTAGCTGCTGAAGGGCTATGTTTGTTCGTGTATAAATAATTGATTACATTACATTACATTAATGTGCATAAACAAGGCAATGGGACAAAGAATGCTTGCCAAAAAAGTTCTAAGCACTTTGACAACGTTTGATATTGAAATCGTGAAAAAGCAAGGGAATTTTCATTACTAACTGAAAAACAACTTCCTATGAAAAAGTTTGTATTAGAATATACGCTATCAATGTTACCAATGCTGAAAGGAAGTAAATTTTTACATACCATATGCAAGGGAAAGCCATTTATCAAAGTATATGCAAATAACCTTAATTGATGCAACCAACAGGACGGATGCGCCTAAACCAAACGGTATGCTGAATGTGATGAACATGTAGTCCAGATCACTCATGAATGACGTCAGAAGAAGTGACGCTGACAGTGGAATGGATGCGAGCATCGTGCTTAAACGTAGTCCAAGTTTATTAACGACCCAGCTTGCTATTGGGCCTAATATAAACATCAAAGAATATGGGATGGAGCTAATCCATGCTGAGTGAAGAAGAAAAGAAGAACAGAATCAATATCAGATCGTTTGTCAAGCGAAATTGATCAAACCATCTTCGCATGCGCAACGCAAACGTCGCTGCACATTTACAATACAAGTGTTCATAACATGAACGCTAGAAATATCAGTCATGAAATATGACAAGTTCTAGATAAAATAAAATTTCATTTTTGAGCAACTGTCACTAACAGTTGCAAAAGCAAATTACCTCATATAAAACTATAATTGGTTATGCTCAAACCCCATACCAAGTTTGGTGTTTGCTCAAATTTTCTATATCATGCTGAAGAGGCCCTACGAAACCAATGGCAATGAAGGAGTTACCTGGTTGGAAATTTTTCAGTTGTTAGAAATTGCTGCCATCAGTACACAAAACTTGTCTTTCACAACTAATTGCTATTCTCTCATGAACAGCAAGTTGTAATCACAAATAAAGAGCCCTATCTCATAGCAAGTGTTATTGACGTAATCAGCTAAAGCTTTGCTTCGCAAAACTAAGGAGTCATTGGAACTATCTTAACTGACAGACAAAGGCAGTATCCTCTGTATACAACAATTCGTCTTCAATAACTCATTAGGTTCCTCTCATCAATACGAAGTTGTGGTCAGAAATTAGAGGGTACCTTTTTATAACAAGCGTTCTTGGCATAGTCAGCTAATGCGTTGTTTGACAAAATTAAGGAATAACTGAAACTTCTCTGCATCAAAGACACAAAAGCATTGCCATCATTAAACAAAAAGTTTACTGTCTAAGTAATAAATTATAATGAAAAAGACAGCTTATTTATTTTTGAGCTAAATTTGTTTCAAAAATTAGGAGACAGCAAAGAAACTTTATTCTATTTGAAAGGAAAGCTAAGCCTCCTTGCATTTCTACGAACTTATCCACAAATAAAAGAATGTAGAGGGAAGGTCTGCATTTTCTAGCTTCTTTATTACGTCTTTGTGCACATAAATCCTACAAAGACACCCATACTATTTCTTCATCTTGTTTGCCAAGTATGTTTTTTTCTCTTCAAGCAAGAAAAAGACCTTTCCGCTGACCAAGAAGAGATAGCATCTGTTGCATTCAATCATAGAAGCTTGAAAACCTCAGTTAGTTGATGTATTGTAGTAGTTCCTGAGAAGTATCTTCGTGGGAATCCGAATCTCTACAGATATAAAGAAGCTGCTGTTTACGAAGAGATATTTGACAAAGAGGACCAAATTTCACCTTCAAAAGTTTCTAACTATCCACAGGAACATTGATTTGCCAATTAATTGAAGCAAAAAGGTATGACTAGATCTAGAATAGAAAACATCTTTGAGATAAATGAAGCATTCTTATAACATCCTAGTAATATCATCAATGACTTCAAAGAAAATTATTTCACAATTATACTTCAAATCTAGCCTTGCTGTTCACTCACCAATCATTTATACAACAGAAGCAATAAAACTCAGCATATGCCTGACCTTAGATCAAAAAGAAATTCAAGAGCACTAACTATATTTTTAACCCAATCACTAAGAGCTCTTCGCGCGCTCTGCAAAGCCATGAAAAGAAAAGATAATTGTTACAGATTTTGTTGAAATCTTCAACAACGTCAGTACGAGAACCGTAGCACCATCGGTTCTCCTTTCCTTTTGAGCTCATACTTGTAAATATGTATGAGCTAAAGTGTTCGCAAAAGCTCGTGACTGCAGTTATGAATGAGGCTTACTGCCATAACACAAGATTCAATCGATGAGAAGCAACTTGTAATACGACAACAATTGTGCAAAATGGTACTCTAACAGCTAGGCCGTAACAAAATGTTGAACGAGGCCTACTGTTGGTGATGTTCAAGCTACACCTGCGTCAGAAAGCTGATTGGTTTATAGTCAATGAATTGGCCAATCAAATCGCTCTAATTTGCTATGATGCCAATTTACTAATGCGATTTTGCAATTCGCACGACTAACGTTATTATAATAATTATCGGTAGGGATATTTTAGTTCTGATCATATAAAACCTTTGCTCAGGTCATTTTTGTTTATGCAGGGTAAAATAAAATCATCATAGGGACCTAGGTAAAATGTTGCTCTAGTATAGAGCCAAATTGCAGCATACAAGACTTCAATTTGTGGGAATTTTGGAAGTGAAATTTTATAGATAAAATTCGTATCTCTGAAGAACTTTAGTCAAGCAGCGCATGACAAGCATGCCCTCTAGCTTCACAACTGTCCCCACCTAGACAAAGCCTCTTGAAATAGTAATTGCTGTTGTTGTTTTTATCATCCATTCGATGTTAGGGCCTGGGGGCAAGGTCCTCAGACACTCTAAACCATGTTCACGCTAAAACAAAACAGAACGGAATGGGGCGATTCGATATGATAAGGAACAGAATGGAACTTTTTTGAGGTGTTCAGAAAACAACTGGAACTGAGGTGGCACTAGGGAGCTATTGCTCCCTGTTAAGCATGCTAGCTCCAAGTTGGAAGGCGAAAAGCGAAACATGACGCTCTGAAGAAGAATTTAACCACAAAGAGCCAAATACAAAAGTTATTCTATTGCTATTCAATGTCAAGACTGACTTTGTTGTTACTGCCAAAGATTCTGATGTATTAGTACTGTTGGCATGGGCAAGGTGTGTCCTGAAGGGGGCTCAGCCCCTGGGGTGATTCCTAGAGGGCTCGATAGAGCGGAACCCCCTAAAACTTTTCTTAGGGAGCACGTGCCACCAGCTACCCCTGATCAGCAAGCCATTGTTTCTTATTGGTACATGTGACGGGGATGGAACCCAACTAAGAACAAAACCTCTTACCTTAAGTCCTCCAATAAGCCCCCACCTCCGAATATGCCCTCCCTTCGAATAAAGCCCCCTCTAAAAATCATTTCTGCAAATAATCCCCCCTTCGAACAAGCCCCAATTTGAGGGAAGCATAACTGCAAAATAATATCCTATTTAAAGAAAGCCCCAAAGAACAATAGATGTACAGTATTACTTCCTTTGACTGGATACTAGAAGTCGAAATCGTTATTGACTAATAAAAAATGGCCTTTGTGTAATTTGTTACTTTTATTGATTGAGCAAACTTATGTCGTTTTGTTGCGTGAACATTTGAGGGAAATACCAGCATTTGAAATAAGCCCCCCTCCAATAAGCCCTCCCCTCGAATAAGCCCCACCCAAAACTTCGTTTTGGAAATAAGCCCCCGTGGGTTTATTCGAGGATTTATGGTACCCCTGGATCTTTGAAACTTTAATGACCTATAGACATAACGATTAACGAGCATTCCATAAATATATTCAGATACGAAATTTGACAAGATAAATTTTATCTGACTGAAGCTCATTACGTAGTTGCAACGTCATTGACACGTGCCACTCATCTATTTTCAAAAGTGTCCCAACTCGGAATTGTGACTCGCAAATTCTAACCTTCTACTATTTCAGTGTTATTTTATTATTCTAGCCACAAAATTTTTAGGTTTACCGGAACCTTAGACTGTAATGGGAAGTTCCCTGCCTAAAGCATTCCATACCTGTTTTTTCTTTGGATTCTCCATACTTCTCAAGTAGTGCGTTATAGAAGACACTGAAAATGCTGATGAAGCCAACAGAACAGGTGGCAACCAGCGTAGCAGCGAGCAAAGCAATGCATGATAGTGGAGAATCTCTCGACGTCACTTTCAAACGGCACAGTCTTGTCATTGCCATGATCTTCACGCCAATGCAGCGACACTCAATTAGGCCATTCACCTGTTCATCCGCTGCAGGCAAAGACGGCAAAGACGCAAAACAGGTTGGACTGGCACAGTGTAGGTAGCCTTGCTGCTCTCGGTAGATAAAGTAAGCGAGCGCTAGAATGTGACGTCATACATCATCTATTGGCAACATTCGTCTTGAGGAGTGGCCTATTACTAGATACACAAATGAAGGAAGTCATAAACGCTCTTGGAGTACTGGGAAGCAACGATAATCCTTTGTTGTTGTACAATCGTTAGATTGTTAGCTGCCTATTATGCATAAAGAGCATTTCCTGTTGCCGTGTTAGTTAACGTCAACTCACGGACGAATGCTTAAATTGTGATCCTGAATTAAGGCTAGTTTATGCAGTCGTCTTCAAAAGAACAGAATAATGAATGGTGGCATTTGAAATTTCATATTGTACCAGAGTGTGATCGTATAAGGAGCCCTTCAAGTTACTGTAAGCCAATCAGTTTCGACCGTTTCAAGTGCCTATCACAGATGATTCTGGTAAATCAAGCAATTTCAGAAGCCATCATTCTGCAATTGTTTTCTGAAGACGATCATATGACAGAGGTGACCCGAGTCCAAAATTTTTGACTCCACATCCAATCCTGCTCCGAATAGATTAATGACCGGTTAAAACATTTAATCGAACGCTGCTCGATATTTGTAGAGTGATGTAGAGTGATGTTCAGTACAGGTGCTAAAACACTCTCAACAATGCGATCCAGCATCTACATAACTTTGCAACTCGTGATTCAAAAGGAAGAAAAATACTTCATGTTGCTTATTTGATTGCTAGCAATAGCAAACCACACCATAATAGGTTCCAAAGGGCATAATCTCAAGAGTGTCAATTGTGTGTTTTGAGGGTACTATGTTGCTTTCTTGATTTCTAATGAAGGAAATATATTCTTCAACAGTTTATTTCACGCTGTAGTCTTTCACCCCACCTTCTGTCCCTAGTTTTTGTAAGAACAGCTGCACAAACTTAGATGCAAATAGAATATCTTAAAAGGACCGCATTATGCGGCAGCCATTTTGTGTTTTGAGGGTGCCATTTTGAATTTCAGGACATATATTTCAAATTATGGTCTTCATCATCAGTTTAAGGACACAAAGCTACCAAAACTCTACCTTGGCTACAAGAGAAGCTTATATCTGCTTCAAAATGGCATGGGACTCATACTATGATTGAATTTTCTGGCGGCCATTATGAAATGTTTGGCTCCATTTTTCAAAAATAGGTCGGTACCATCGTTTTCAGCATTGAATTTTGATTTAGAAGCAGCTGTCTACAAAAAGTGAACACCATTTCCCAATGTGGCCGCTCCGTGTAGCCTACTAAATCTCGGCTTGTTTTTGACTTGGCTTATTTTCGAAGGTCGGCTTGCTTTCGAGGAAATACGGTATTCAAGTTTTTGGTGATGAATGATGATGAACCTCATCATAACGAAAACAAAAGTAGAATAGAAGAATAAATATTGCATCGATAGTGCAACAGTTAATCTATAAATAGAATTTTAAGCATAAACGTAGGAGGCGGGGGCAGGGCGGCTGCAGCCCCCCAAGTTGGGCAGAAATCCGTTTCACTCGGGCAAATTTTCTGAAAGAACAACAGGAAATACAGGAAGAAAGGTTACAGCCCCCTGAATTTGACGTCCCCTACGCCCATGATAGTAAGTCGAATACAATAAATTCCAAGTCTTGATGAAGCTGGAGCCTGGCATTATTCTTAAATTTCAGCGATTCTGATCCACCATATTTTTATAAACTTTATTCTTGTAAAAAAGAGAGTATATATTCAGCTCCTCAAATGTGCTTTCAGATTATTTTTGAATTGTTGACGGGTAGATGCCTACCTGATGTATGACCGGATTTCATTCCAAGCTTTACTACTTGGGTAATATAAGTTTTTCTTCGCGTACTCCAAATGGCATTGTGGTTAGAGCACACGCCTCCCGAGCGAAAAGTCTGCGGTGCGAGTCCGACTTGATGGCCTGACTGAATGCTCGCTCACTGTTCATCCAGCAGCAAATGGGTACCCTGTGGCAACACTGGGGAGATAAAGGTGGCCAGGAAAAGAACTGGTCACACCCTACCTCACATGCCGATGGCTCAGGATAAGTGTCCTCTCTAACAGACACCCCCTACGTTCGAAAGTATACGGGACTACCTCTACTTTACCCCAGATTATACCTTGGGGTTTGGAAATCTCTACAGTGCCTCGTTCTATAGCTAGAGCACTGATCTCTTGCTTTCGACAGGGTCCTAACGAACTCATGAAAACATATTTAAAAACCATTTCCAAAGCCAAATTGGCAAATTCCCAAAACCATAAAACGCATTATCGTTCGCATTATGAAACCCATAAGAATAGAAATCAATGTTTTATTTCATTATTTGTTTTGGTGGATTATGTTTTACATCGTAAATTGTAAGATGAACAGTCATAATATATATATACAGTGTTTAATAAGACACTACGTTATATCCATTTTAGGATATGCTAGAATTTTCCCAAACAAAAATCCAAAACTTTTCCATAGCCATTCAGAAAAACCCACCTTTTCTAAAATTTCC
This sequence comes from Cassiopea andromeda, assembly GCA_018155075.1. NCBI lineage: Eukaryota > Metazoa > Cnidaria > Scyphozoa > Rhizostomeae > Cassiopeidae > Cassiopea > Cassiopea andromeda. The sequence goes on from WIPJ01001356.1 coordinate 86,879, forward strand.
CAGGCCCTGGAAAATGGCATTATCAATTTCCATGACTTTCCAAAACATTCCGAAACCCGTACGAATTCTGTTTCTATTTAAGACATTTTCAGGGCAAATGTTATTCAGCATCTTGTAGTATACCTGGCTACTCGCATGCAAAATAGCTCAGGCGTGTTCAGCTTAATTCATACTCGAGAAGCACACCAATGCCATAGGACAATGGAATGGGACGTAATCGATCTTTTGTGGACTGGGTCTTAGTGTAAACGAAGGCATATCTGTCCAAGATTTGCTATGAGTCCATTTCGACTCATTCCAGCGTTAGCGGAGACTAAATGTTAGTGTCGAGTCCAAAAACATTAAAGCAAGCATATCAGACAGGCCCTTTGCTAGCATATACGCGGACTCCACAAAAAGGTTGCTATTACAGTTATATAATTCATATATATATATATATATATATATATATATATATATATTTATATATATATATATTATA
>WIPJ01001356.1:121445-133677 GCA_018155075.1 Cassiopea andromeda
ATTGGGGGGGGGGGACATATATGCTGAGGGACACTCTCACAATAAGAAAAGGCTGAGCCATGAAGACTCAATTTACTTGTAATCTTGAGCTACTGGGATAGTACATGTCAATTTCAATTCAATTTTTCAATTCCTTGTGAAATCTATAGTAGACAAATCTTGCTTCATGAATTAGTTTATTGTTGGTAATAAGGATTGGATTTATCTATGCTAAGAAATGTTTAGCAAGAGGAGACTTAAAACGAATTTGCCTTGTACATGGTTTGTAGAGGTTTTGGAAAGTTCTGAAAAGTTATGGATATTGATAATGCAATTTTCCATATTAAAATTCCATATTGCAACTTAGTGCCACATTAAACAATGCATATGCAAGGTATTTTCATTCTACCATTTATAATATCAAACAGTATTTACCACAAATAACAGAATTTAGCATTGAAACTAATGTCTTTCTAATTTTATTGGGCTTTAATCTGGAAACGAAAATATGTTTCACGGTTTTGGAAATTTAGTAATTTGGCCCTGGAAAAAGTTTTGGAACCATCGTTACAGGAGTTTGTAGGAACCGTGCTTGTAGTTGGTTCATTTTGCATGTAAAAGGAAATCCTAAACAGAAAGTGAAATGATCGCATGCGAATTCCAGTCCTCTTCTTTGTATGTCAACTCACGAGATAACCGGCTGATCCTTAGGAATTTGTGTCACGTCAGTCAAATATCGCTACGCCTTCTGAAGGACAGCCTAAGAATATCTGATGATCAGACTACGGCGCTTAATTGCGTAATTATTCCCGCAAAGAGACTTTTGCAGTTATTACTATTGAATTTACGGGTGACATGGGCAATCTAATTATGGATTTCATGTGTCAAACACCATCTACTAGATGGTAGATGATTTAGCTCTATATTGATTGCCTTCTCGAAGGAAACAAAATAGACTGCTTGACTTATATATCTATTCTACTAGTCACTTAGAATTCCTTCGTCCCAAAACTATTTATCTATCCTGCCATCTGTTGTTAAAGCCACTATAAGTGAGTAGTGAAGGTATGTCTGTTAGGAAAATTCTCTTTTCTGCTTCTCAGGCAATTCTCTTCATCGATATTGGCCAGAGTAAATGTTACTAGGTAACTACAACACTTCTGGGTTTTCAAGATATAACAGTGTCAAACTTGGGAATTTACCTGCTGATCAGTTAAGTTGCCAGGCTGAACAGTGTTCTCAATCGATGAAGAAGTTGTAGGTAACACTCTCTCCATTTCCTACCTCCTGTTTATTTTCATCTCCGCAACTGCACTGTGTTAAGGTAGCACTGATGGCGCACATTGAAGTCGCTTATGTTCTGCTTCCAAGTGAGGCTTATTGGAAACGCAGTCAAAGTCACTCACTTTCGGTCACGTTTCTGACACTTCTGCAGACCTGTAACTGCATCTCTCGCTGCTACTTCATTGGTATTCTGACGTCTCCCTTGATTTTTGTGTAATTTATGTAAAATAATTTTCGATTTATAGTTGTGATATAATTGTCACATTGATATTACACATGGCAATAAGTTGTTGCTAATGTTTTCTGAGTAACAGAGTCCGGTAGAAATTGCTTTGAAGAGACTTCTCATAATCACTTTTGCCATAAATTACTTGCCGAACACAACATCTTATGAGGTATATTCATCCTCTTATCAAATCTCTGTGATCTCCCGGTTTGTGACCAAATCTCCCTGAAATTTTCATGAGAAAAATGCAGAATCTCTAGGTTTTGAACATTCTAGATTGGCAGGTCTGCTTTGGTTGCTGCGAAAACCACCTCTATGGCGAAACCGAACTTCTCTAAAGGGGGATTTCCACGAGGCGAATTGTGCAGCGAATTCGCCGCGAAAATTTAGTCGGCGAAGTTGTTTTTTGATTTCCAAGCAGAAGCGAATTTTGGCGCCTCTTTCATAACTGATAAGCTACATCATGACTCCAAACGTAAACACGCTGCTATTAATTAGAAAGAGAATTCTCACTTTGAAGTTAATGCTATTGCATCGTAAAAAGCAGAATTCAAAGAAAAGTGCTTGTTTAAGAAAGATATTCGATGATTGTATCAAGAAAGGAGAATTCCACTTGCCAGTGAGAGATTTACGATTACATGATCATCAGTATCAGTGCTTCCTGCACTCTCCTTGGTTTCAAGCGTCATGCGAAGCTTTTCGCCGCGAAAAAGTAGAGCTTGTTTCTACTTTTTCAAGCGCTCACTTTGAAAGCAAATTGCTCAAACTGCGCATGCTTAGTTAAGTTTCGCGGCGAATTCGCTGCATAATTCGCCTCGTGGAAATCCGCCTTAAGCAGGCACACCGGGAGGCTGGGGAGGAGCTGAGGCCCCCGCTTGTTTGCTAGTGTATGATGTAATACACAAGATAGCCTATCCTATGGAGCTATTCACATATTATGTCAAGCAAGGGGGTAGGTGGGCTTTTGATTTTTGTGACAAAATGTTACATAGGGGGATGGGTAGTATCTGGAGTGTGATATCACATTTTTTACACATGTAAAGATTTGCTGTTATGATAATGTATCCAGTATCATGTATTTATCTTTTAGATCTAGATTCTTTTGTGCTATGGCATTACCTGCCGTTGACGAATCATGGTCTGCTCAAACTTTGTCGTCCTCTCGCACTCTATAATGTGACGCTCCATTCCATCATTCTCTCTGAGAAGTTGCCCCTCGAAACTCCACTGTCTTGCTCTAATGATATTTTCCAAGACTACCTCATTGGTCAACTTCTGTACCTACGAAATTCTGAGTAATTTCCTATAAAACCACATTTCTGTGACTTCAAGTCTTCTTTCCATGACTTTGCTGATTGTCCATGACTCAAATCCATAAGTTAACACCGACCAAATATAACACTTTAGTAATCTTCTCTGTACTTCTATATCAATTCCCTTTGCACAGAAGTGTTTCTTCTTAGTCTTTCTGGCTAAACCAATTCTACGCTTGATCCCAGATAATCGAAGCTCCCTTTCTGCTCAATCTCAGATCCACTTATCTTCAAACGACATGTGGGTATTGTCTAATCTATAAAGACTTCACTTTTGACAACCTCAAATAGTGTTGTAATACATATACCACTTTTAATGACTTTTTAAGCTTAATTTTGTATGAAAGATGATGTAGTAAAATATTGTGCTGTTCAATGAAAAAGATCTAATAAACGCATTCTTACGAAAGCAGAAAATTGTCTATTGAAATAGATCACTAAGCACTAGCCATACCCGAACTCTAGTCCTAGGCCGCGCCCATTTTTGCATTCTGATTGGCTCCATTTCGTCTTGATTGGAATTTTAGGCCACTGTATGAGCAAAGCTAAGTTGCATTACCTTCAAGAAACAAACAGAAGTAAAAGAAGCTTTCCCGCTATAGAAAAGAAAGAGTGAACCTCAACCTGAAAGTACATATAGTGGGCAACACTTTCTTTGGCTCCTTCAAATCTATATAGTGATCCCACATACATCCAAGGCCCTGTTACACGCTAGACATTTATCTGCAATCTGATCCAATAGTGACTAGATTTTTACCAGTGGCGTAGCCAGGGTCGTTTTGGGGGACAAAAGAGGGTGTGACCAGGGGGAGGGACCTTTAAGTGGTGTGAACCTTGAAGGATAATTAGGGAGTTAAATAGGGGTAGGGATCTATAGCCCCCAGTCATTACCAGGATTGAAGTACCATCCGATATGAAGAAAGACAGTGATGGAGGTCAGGGGACTCCATCACCTGGAAAATTTTTTGACTAAACCCTTTAAAAACGTCCTTTGGATATAAAGATACGCCCTTCTCCAGATAGAAAGAGCAGTTGTACTTGCTATTTCAAAGCTGCTTTGCAGTGTATTGATTTTATTGCAGATTTGAGCGCTTCTCCAACACCAACTTCTTTATCATTGGGAGGAGCGGCCGCTCCCTTGACTTCCCTGGCTACATCACTGTTCATTCCATATCTTGTCGTGTAGCTTGGCCATAAACGTTTTCGTGCTGCTGCTTCACATATTTACTGCAACGTTTCTAACCTCCAGTGCTTTCTTTACTCACAAAGCCAGTAAACATACTTATACAAAGACACTTTATATGAATGGCAAGTCCCTACACACACGCTCTTACACTGTCATCCTTATTAAGGACACACTTATGAGATATTTTTTCTAGGATTATGAAGGGGTTGAGCATCACTCGATGCCTGGATAATAAAGTCACGCACAATTTTCATCCCCAGTTGCTGCGGTTGCATGCTTGCCATTCTTTGAAAGTTTTTTAATAATTCCCAATCTTGAATATACAAACAACCCTATCACTACAAAAAATTGAAGCTTCAATTAGTTAATAACTTGAAGCTAGCCGACAGACATGAGGACATTGCAGAATCTACCAAACGGTACGAAAATATTGCAAAATTTACCACATGGCTCGAAAATATTCATGGGGTTTCACACATCCTACACTCCTAAGTAAATCCACTTATGATCATTACATACCTTTTACTAGGAACACCTAATTTTTGCAGAGTCTCAACATTCTAAATTTTTTTGACTTTCAGCCTTAGATTATCCTTGAACTGCACGCTTTTTATTTTATAAAGAACCTAGCTCATGGCCTAGTTCTAAAAGTTTCTTAATTTTAGGCTTCTTTTTATCAAATTTTAGTACGAAAAGTTCCTTAATAGTTCCTTAACTTTCACCGCACATATAGTGCCATAAAACCGGTACAAACATATGGAAAAATCAATGTTCTGGATTTTAAATTTTATTTTGGCTAGAACTCAAGATGAAAACCACAAATAAGGTAGGAAAGAAGTTTCATAAATGTATCTATGTAAGTTGCCAATGGAACCGGCTTCCTAATTCTTGATTATTTGCTGGTAAAAAATTTTTGAAATTGAAAAGTTCCTTTGATTCTTCTCCATTAGTAGCATAAGTTCCTTAAATATCTTGGCCGTCTACATGTAGGTTCCTTATAAAGTGGTTTCTTATAAAATAAAAAGAGTTTAGTCGTAAATATCAATGATGTAACTACGTCAGAAAATCAATGGAATATATTCAAATCTCGGTTGATTTCCTAATTCATTATAAAGCGTAACAGAAGAGAAGCAGAATATAAAGATTGCAACTATACTGGAAAAATTAATCTTCGAGCAGTATATAACTGAAATGCACAAAAATTTCCAAGTCCTATTGAAGCTTCAGCCTTGCACTATTCTTGAATTCCAGCGGTTGAGCCCTAATCTAACAAAAGTTATTCCTAGGCGCCATTCATTTATAACAGGGGGGGGGATGGTACGGAAGAGAAATTGGTTGGGTAAAACAAATTGTTTGACAACTTAAGGCTGTGCCCATACATTGTAGTACAACCTCTGGGTTGGGTAAGACGATTTTTGTCAACAAGAAATAATTTCTCTTTGGTACCAATCCCTCTGTAAATAATAAACGATCCTTTATATGAAAAAGTATGTATTGAGAAAACTGCATGCTGTTAGGGGCCGCTCAGTAATTACGTAAAACCAAAATTCATCCATCTTAACCACCCACCCACCCCTTGTAACGCATCGCAACAAATCTAGTACTACCCACCGCCAGTGGCGGTTTTAAGGATCACGGGGCCTGGAGCCGAAATCATCTGCGGGGCCCTTGTTCGAAGTACTTACATGTTTTCCTGTGATTTCTTTTCAATTTTTTCTCAGACGCGGGGCCCCTTCTGCGTTATCAAAAGCGCGGGACCTGGGGCCATGGCCTCCTAAAATCGCCACTGCTCACCCCAGTGTTACGGAAAATTTTGAGTCTTACGACCCCCCACCAATTTTATTATCTGTTGATGTGTCATAGTACGCATTACTTTCATGCAAAAAATAATTACTCAATCTCGTGTTCTAATGTGAGGGAATGATATCACAGGACAGAATATAAAGGTACATCCCGAAGTTACGCATTGATTATGTGTGACAGGGAACAGTCTAGCTTAAATTCATTTCGCACAAGTGTAAGATAGTTAGATCTAACGAGCATAGTTACAGATATCTGCAAAAGACAATGTAAGTATTGCTATGAATAATTGTCATTTATTTAACTCTCTCTCTCTCTCTCGGCTTGCAACTGTATCGTTGCTCACCTTGCACAACACTACAAATTAAAGTATTCAAGTTTTTCCATACATTTCTTTAACACATGATAAAATTGTAATATATAAGGTTTTTTGCATTTAACATTGTAAATAGGCTAAATAGTGTCCCCAATTAGTACAACTGCTAAAGATGTATGACACTTAAATAAAGTTACAATGAAGTTCATAAATAGTCTGTTGGTACTACAGAACTTTACTACAGCACGAGAAAGCAGCAACATTCTTTTGACATACTGAATGCTTTTTTTGTCGGACGAAAAGAACTTCATCATGTCAAAAGAAATGTTGCCGCTTTCTCGGGCTGTAGTAAAGTACAAGTAAGTCAAAATAATACTAAATTTTAAAAGTGTCTGCTGTTTAGAAGGCAAAAATTTAATTTAATAAGACAATAGGTGTTTTCGTAGGAAATTGTTTTCCGCCAAGTTAGACAATAGGTATTTTTTCGTTAAGTAGGTTGTTTTTACGTTGAATGCAATAGTTATTTTTTGATAAACTCATTCGCTTGAGGACAGCGTTGCGTGTTGCAGTAAAGTTGCTATTTGTGCAAAAGGTATAAATAGGACTCAAATGTTGGTTAGTTTATTATTAACAATATTCGGGAAGGTCTTCCTAACATCGGCGAAAGTCACAACAATGTATCAGAAAAGTGGAGTACACATACATACACAAACAGCATTCGATTTTAAGCTCAACTTTGATATTATTGCAAGAAAAGATGCATTTTTAAAAAACAGTCCCTGCTACATAACAAAAGTGCCATGATCCCCCATCCCCTCGCGTTACCCTCCGGTCTGGAATAGAAGGGGGGTGGTAATAGTTGGGGGGTTGGAGAACAGTATAATGCTAAATAGCTGGGAGGAGTTGCAATAAACGGGGGGGGTTGGGGACTGGTAAGATGTACTAGAAACACAGCTTCTTACGTACTTGCCTACATACTAAAATGGTTTCCATCATCCTCTCGCAATACTACCATTGTTGGTACCACTTTCATTAGTGCTCTTGACGGTAATTTCTTTTTTTAGGCCTTCATCTAGCAACGAAAATTCTAGTTCTGGGTTGGGTGATACCATCTTGGGTCAAAAGTAATAAGCGTGGGGAGGGTTTGCAATGAAAATGTCATGGTTTACATTTATTCAAAACAAAATTAGTCGAGAGGGATGTCTATTCCGGACTGAAAAATACTTTTAAGTGCCTAATTGCGAGGGGGGTCCGAATAAGCGGGGAGGGCGTTGAAAGATTGCATTGAAATCTATGATAGTACTGCCATGAATCACTCTATGTTCATAAATTGGGCGTCTACGGTCGTGAGAACGTAAGCAGCACAAAGAACATTGCTAACAGACAAGAAGATTTGCTCAAAACATCTACTTGGAACATGGTTTGAAAAACTTTTGCGCAACAACTAATAAGCGGGATGGGGTCCTAATAAGAGCGGGGGTTGAAAAAATTTCAAAAATTAATTAGGGGGGACGGCGATTAGGCACTTAAAAGTACGTAGTTTTTTAATTGGCCCCTTACACTCAAGTCAGGAATAGCATGCTGCAGTGATCACCAATTTCAGAGGACAGATTTATTCCAGATAACTTTGTTTCAACTACTCTTCAACTAGCTTTCCAAATTTAAGACAATCCCCCCTCCCCACTTAGCCATGTACAATTGCTTTGCTCCTAGAACAAGTCTCCATGATGAAACCTTATATGAATAAGCCAAATCAAAGTTCTGTCTTAAAAGTTGGTTAAATTTCATTATAGCTTTTACTGTAGGCAATACCCTTTACCTAGCATAGGCACCGACTCTTGATTTTCTCAGGGGGGCTCAAATTAGAATATTTAGAAAATTGCACACCATGAATACACTTTTTAATTGTACATAAAATATATTTGCTGATGATAACGAAAGAAAAAGCTATCAAAAGAAACAGAACAGAGGCCTTCCGTGCTCACTCGCTCCAACTGATCCGCTCCAGTTTGGCTCCGCTATCCGTACCAACGAGGTACTGATAAAAAGAATGGAGCCGTATGGCTCTGATTCATTTGGCTTCCGTGTGAACCACGCGGGTCCGATCTAAACAAAAGGCACAGATCGGGAATGAGGCTAATTTCGAATACAAAAGAGGTCTGGGTTCATAGCTGCGCCGAGTTAGGTGGAATGAATTCGAGAAGAACAGCTTATATCTTAAATTTTCTGTTTAACCTCCTTAACAATGTGCTGAGGATGCTGTATTGTATCAGCAATGTAAATGTCCCTTGTCCTCAATCTCCAAAAATGCGTTGTTTGTAGTATTTGAAAATTCGGAACTGACCATGAAATCATATTTTGAAAGCTCTCGTGATAGAAGACCCGTTAAAGTCTCTTCCATTTGCAATCTATTTTAAATGCTTGCATGCAAAAGAGAATAATGACTTGAAAATGGACGTTTAAATGTTCAAATATCCCCCTGCATCGTCCAAAAAGTCCTGAATTCAATAAAGCCCTCTTCTCCACCTCTTTTCCGACGTCAAATTTGTATTCGTCCCTAATAGCACTCTTCTGTATTGACAAAAATAGATGGAGGGCTTAGCGCGCGTAGCATTGTGGGATATAAATGCGGACAAAAAATGTATTTCATTATTCAATAGTGGCGACGAAACACTGCTGCTGGGGATTATGTAAGTCGGATTTGAGATACCCTGATAGGCTTCCAGTTGGGACAACTTCCCCAATAGAGTTATCTCTTCAAGCTCCATGTTTTTCTTTAATGAAACGTATTATTTGGTAATCCTAATGGCGTACTTCGTGAAAGAGAAGGCCTAAGTATAGGGATGGTACTACTAGATAGAAAGTGGGTGGGGGCTGGGTAGTAACTGGGGGCTGGAAAGCAAATAAAAGTGTTATCTTTAGAGAATTTGCCTTTTTGACATCACTGGGAGGTAAAAAGTGGGGAGGGGGGCAAAGTCACCCTAGTAGCGCTGTGTTTGAAGTACCGAACAACTAGGGGTAGGAATAATAGGGTGGGTTAGAGAAATTCTTCACAATCAATAATTACGGTTGTTGCGATAAAGGGCTGGACTGGAAAAATAGATAGCAATACAATTTCGTTGAGTTTTTTCTCAATGTCATGCATGAAATCCTCAATAGTAATAATTGGGGGAGGCTGGAATAAGCTTCGCGGTTAGAATAAGCTTGGGGGTTGCAAAAAAATTTATAAAACTAACTTTCAGCGGGGAGGCGATTATTCAGAACTGAAGAGTAGAAGCAGTGAGGTAACATCTAAATTTTTTGGGGTTATCAGAGGTTGCCGCGAGCCGCTTTTGTTTGTGGCCTATTTTAGTAACATTAGTTCACCAATGGTCCCTTGTCTAGTTTATTGCCCTGAAGAAGTACAGTTTACTACCATTTTTGCCCTGCGAAACGGCAAAATTTTCGAGGTTGGGGGTGGCTCAGCCCCCCCATTCACCCATTATGTGTCCTCCCTGAGTAGAGGTACAATGAAAAACATGACGTTATAATCTTTATCCGCATTTGCATCCCAGCATGCATATGGACATAAATTTGTGACGTCATTTTGAAGAATGCTATAGGATCAACTTGGATCCGCTCCAGTGTGCACGCAAATTATTTTGGCTCCGGTCCCGTGTGAACGTAGGAAAAATTCTGAATCGGATCCAAAAAAAGCGGAGCTAAACGTATCCGCTCTAGTGCGCACAGGGTCTTAGGCAATTATTCAGGGGGGCTCAGCCCCCCGTAGAGTTGCCCAGAGTTGGCTTGAGTCCCCAAGCTCGAGCGTAGTCGGCGCCTATGTTTGGTTATGTGTGGCTGTGCTTAGTTGGGTGTGGTTGTGTGTATGTGTGTACTCGCTCGCTCGCTTCAAGAAGGTTCAGCACCCCGAAGCTCCACAAGTTGGCGCCTATGCTACCTAGTATTGCCAGTCTGTAATAGTTTTACAAAGATCCTGGATTGATTGTAGACCAAATATCTCATGTTTATTCTTCACATGATAATCGACGAGCTCTTTCGCATTTCTGTAGTGTTTATCTTGCTCCGCTTTGCACCTTGAATCCCAGAACCACTGATAAAACTCAAAGGAATACAAATGGTATTGTACAGCTGATTGTTTCCATTTTTTGCATTGCTCTGGGCAGTATTGAAATCCGGCCGAATAGCAAAGTCCTTCTTTAACTATTTCATTGATTTCCTGTTTTGGTGGCTCTCTGCTATCGTACCATACTCCTTTCAGAATCATATAGCGAAGGTGTACAGATGTGCGTGGAATAGGAACTTTCATTTCGGGTTTGACTTCTGTATGATAATAGTTTGCATCTACCTGTCCATCACGCACATCAGCACCATTCCAGTCTCCGTTTGGTACAGTTTGTAAATGCCAGGCATACTCGTCCCTGTGATGGTACCACATATAGTTGCACATTAAGCTGAATTGACAAATGCACCAAGCAACGCCATTGGCAGACTCTCTAAAGACTGTTGCAAAGTCTTTGCCAAATTGCTTTGACAATTTTTCTCTCATCTCTCTCATGTGATCTGCTTTCACGGTAACAGGAAATGTAGACATACACTGCATTACCTCTTTTTTCCTGAGAAATCTTTCAGTTGTTTTCTCCCAACATGCGTATGGTGCTAGGCCAATTTTAGCAACAATGACCGGCTTGCTCTCTTCAAACAATAATTGAGGTGTTACAAGAGTATCAAAAAATGTATCAGTATCAACAAATCCTACGTATGTGGCGTTTGTACAGAGATCTGGGTGCATCATGTCCCAAAACATTCTTCCCTTACCCCAATTATAGTAGACTTTTGGATCCCCCGGATCCCTGAAACAAATTTCAGGGTAAGGCCATTCCTTCTTTATCTCTTCAGCAAACTTTTTGTTTTCTGGCTTCTCAGCATCTAAAACTACAACAAGTTTTGCTATGTTGTTTGGCACAAACAATTTCATAGAACGAACCAGCACATTCCTATATTCATTTGCAAACCGAGGAGTGTATGTAAACCTCACATAAAAGGTAAATGATGGTACGCTGTGTATTATGCTAACTGATGATGATTGGTTTTGGGCATTGCCTTTCCATCTATAAGCTGGTTGTGTCCATGACTCAGTGAGGTCCCTTGTCCTTACGTAAATAACTACATATATTCCAACAACTACAAACAATGCAGCCGCAATAAATCCACGCGTGCTGACAACACAATTTGCCATTCTCTGTCTAGTATTCGGCAAAAAGCATTCAATTGCGTGTACTGAATTGGGCAGTTCAGTCTTCACTCTTGATCCTTGCCGATAGTAATGAACTTAAAAAGACTGTCAGTGTTTCAAGATCCAACATACATCTCCTAGAAAAAAGAGATTGTGAGAACCTTTGCTTCCTTCATTGCATGACAATGAATGTTCTAAAAGTTATACAAAGAATTTCAATACTTTTTAAGTCTACGTCAAAATAAGCACTGTTCTCCATAAAGCGCCATAATTTTTGACAAAAAAGGATCCATGAAACATGGAATGTTCTTCCTTGGAAAACAATCAAAAATTCTTTCATGCATTGCATTTTGTAACTGTCCGACGCATGAGTCATGTGAAGGGCAGCCGTACGTTCAATGAACAGAAACTCTGCGTGCGCAGCGCTCTAATTTCAGGGTGGATTTCCACATATAGACAATTTTCCAAGGACAGGAGCAGAAAAGAAAATTTTCCGTGGAAAGGAACGGACAATTTTCCTTTGCTAATTTCCACATCTCTATACGGACAGGAAAGAAAACTGTCTGTTGTAAACATGGTGGGCCTTAATGTGACAACGGAGGAGCTAATATTGCTTCGACATCTGATGGTTCAAAGGAAACGGAAACGAAAATGTGCGTATGGAAAAGACAGAAAAAGTTGAACTTGGTTCAACTTTCCTCGGAACAAAACGGAACAGAAAATTTTCCTGTTCACGTGATGCACGCGCATGCCCACAAGTTTTTCTGTTCCGTTCCTGTCCGCGGAAAATTTTCTGTAAGTGGAAATCCACCTCTAAAGAAGACCATATTGCTCCCTGCAAAGTGAGGAATTAGATAAAGAAGAGAGAGATCTATGCTGGCTCATGGATCCTGAC
>WIPJ01001364.1:0-17292 GCA_018155075.1 Cassiopea andromeda
TGGGAAATCAGAATTGGAAACTTAGGAGGCCATTTTACTATATTGAAATGGCGAGACGTTACTGTCGTTAGTTCTACTTTCACTGCTATTGCAAGCAAATGCTAGAAACAAAGCAGACATCCATTGATTCTATGTAAATTCAAAGGAACTTTGTAAAATGTGGGCGTACTCCCCTTGCAAGTAAGTATGAAGGGATGAAATAAACAACTTTGTCGTGTAACGTGGAGCCTAAAGAATTAGCATTGGCTCGACGCCATTGCAAAACTGTCGCTACTTTCTGTAGAAATAATTCAGATATATGTTAGACAGAACTATTAAAAGATAAAGTACTTATCTGAAATGTAAGAAGCACCACCTTGAGCGGCCATTTTGATCCAAAATGAACGCAAATAATGAACCAAACGAAGAACGTGCTGCAAGTATGACTGGTTAGCACAAGCATCAACACACAACTGGTTCACATGCATCGCGACGCACTATCTCGTGCAGCTCCGCAGGGAGCTAGGCCGATGACGTAATAGAATGTGAGTACTAACTTTGATTTCACAGCATTTATTTCAACCCCCATCCTCGCTCTCTTCTTTCGAATAACAATTGTAAAGAAGATGATTTCATTTATTGCTTGTTAGCAGCAATTTTGAAGTTGACGGTAGTTTCCATGAAAATCTATTTACATTTTATATAGAGAAAACAATATTAGAAGTTGAAAGAGGGAAGAAGCATGTACTGATTGTACACCATCCCTAATGAAAGCCGGGTCGTTGAAACACAACCCTTGTGTACAGCTGCTTTACCATATCAACATTGGCTTCAAGAAATTTCTAACTGACAGAGTGGTTGTAGTGTTCTCAAGAAGTGAGTTCTCAACACGGAAATGCAACTTGTCTTTCATAGCCAATAAGATGGAAGAAAAGAATATTATTGACAGCACAGAAGAACCAAATCTTTTGCCAAGTTTCACCCAAGAAGATAGAGATCCAGTATATATATCTACTGAATTCTAAAACTTTGTTCAAATTCTTGATACGTTTTATTAGTGCCTAATTTAACATGGTTTTGAACAACACTGTTTCTGCAATCTACGCCCTTCAGAATGCAAGAAGAAGTCAAAGTATCTCACTTAAAGCTCTATATTGTTCCTCTTTTTTAGTATGTTATAAGTCTCAACTTCCATATTAATTTCTATTTCAATTTCGTTTTACCTCAACTTCATATTACTAAATTTATACATGCATTACAATCAGTACCTTTAAAAGTATCCTGAACTATTGGATATTTTGCTTTTGTATAGTGTTAGTCAAGAGTAATGTGGAGCTACATTTCCGTTATTGCTGTTCAGTATTGGGTTGCTGTGGTGCAACTGCATTAATCAGCTGCAAAAGCGTCATATCGGAGCTGCAAAAATTTTGATGGAAAGTAACTTTGATGCTCTAAGTGGACCACACATGGAGAGTCTCGGCTGGAAGACCATTTGTGGGCGTACTAATGAAGAATCGAAATTAATGTCCGACAAGTGTATTTATGGGCTTGTTCCACAGAACTTGGGCACTATTTTCTCAAGAAACATCGCTTCAGCTCTTATGCTCCTAAAAATACCACAACTGATTTGAGGGTTCCAAAAACAGAATCAAACAGTAGCCAAAAATATTCCTAATTTTGAGATTTAACACTGTGGAGTAGCTAATCAACAGAGGCAAAACAGTCACTGTATGTTTGTGCTTTCAAAAGCAATGTGTATAATGAACTGATAATCTTCTTAGTGGTCGGCAGTAGCTACCCCTGCTGATAGTTATCTTTTAGTTTCTTTATATAACTCCTTGTTTTTCTCATTTCTCCAATCTGGAATTACTGTCTGGGGTCTCACTTACGATACTTATATGAAACTCTTTTATCCTGTACAAAAGAAATTATCAAAGCTATTTCTTTAAAAAGTTCCATGTATCCATCTACACCAATTTTCTCCGAATTAAAAATTCTTGAATTTATCTGATTTAGTCAAGTTAAAGCTACTTAGCATTGTATATGAATCTGGTAACAAAATCCTCTCCAGCATTTTCCATGTTTTTTCTGAAACTTTGAAATTTGCTTATCATTTTAATACAAGGAAAGCTTGTAAAGCTGATATCTCTATGACTCTTAATGATACCTTACAACATGGTCTAAAATTTATTAAATAATCAGGTGCAAAATCCTCGAACAAAATTTCTGCTTTCATCAAGCAATCCATCTCAGTTTTTAGTTTCCGTTATAAGCTGAAAATTTAGCGTTTTTAGAAACTATTGTAAGTTTGACAACTAAAGATGTTACAGCTCTAGAGGAATAGGCAAATTTATATAAGAGGGTAGGGGCTCTCTCCACAATTAGTTTATCTACTAAAAGAGCTGCTCATTAAGAAATTCTTGACTTAAAATTTTGTTATTTCATAATTGCTTTCTTCTTGTTTGATCCTTTCTTTTTCCTATTACACAATTATTGTTATTTTGTACTTTTTAGTTAACGTTGAAGTTTGTACAGCTTAGAATTTTAAATTATGAACTTGAACTTTAATGTGCAATAGGATGAATGTCTATTTTTGCCCAGTGACATGGTAAATTTTCGTTAATTTTTGTGATGAACTCTTTCTATTACAGTTATCTATAAGACAGCGGTTCACTCTTTATTACAAATATACCTCTTGCCATATGTTAGTGCCACCATCCGGGTCTGTTCAAACCTCTATTTAATTTAGAGAATTGCAGTTATATTGAACTTGCTATATCAAATCTCTTCCTTACGCCCTGGTCAAACTGATCCAACGTTTCATCTAAGACCACCATGCTAGACGATGTAAAACCACCATGTAAACGCTACCGTGTTAGACGATGTTAGACAGTGTTAGACGATATTAGATGATTTCAGACGCTTTTTGACGATGTTTGATGGAAATATAAAACAAATTCATGTTATGGAATGTTATGTGAAATGTTTCAACTGCTTGAAAATTCCATCAAACATTTCGCCTAACACTCAACAGTTTCAAATTGTTCTTCGTGCATGCTCCACAGCTTCTCGAGCACCACGCTTAGCATCACGAGACTCTACTTACGCTTGATAAAATGTAATATGAACTGTCAGGTGAAATGTTCCATCAGTTTGACTAAGGCTTTGGATGTTAGTGGCTCAAAGGCTGTCTTGTTTGATGCTGTAAATATCTCATTCATTCCTTTACTCGTAACCTTATTGTTCTCTTGGCTATATCTTATATTTTATAATTTTTCCCAATAGGTTTCATGTAATATTGGGAATATAAGTTGATTTACTTAGCTCTATTCCAAGAATAGCATGCACTCCAATATCCCAATATTAATAAAGAAAGTGTTAGAAAGATAAATACATGCCTGTTGTTTGTCATAAAACGTCTTCTCATTTATCCTCTACATATCCATTCATGCTCGAGGGGACTTGGCCCATGTTCCTCAGAACGATTGAGAACCAATTTGAAGAGAAAATATAAGGGACAAGATGAAACTCTTTAGCAAAAATTGTTTCTTCGATATTTCATACCATTGATGGGCGTGGTTCTTAGAATTACGTGGTCCTTAAAACAGGCACGTCGGAGATGGGAGCTGCAGCGTCGGAGACGGGAGCATGCTAGTGTATGATATCACACAATAGATAGCTTATACCCTGTAAGATAGGATGCACTCTGATATTTGAAAAGGGTTTTTTTTTAAAATCTAAGGATGTATTTATAAACATGTAAAAGGGCTCCGCCCCTGAACTCCGCTTTCACGAGGAGCTTGCCACTCATCCCCAGCCTCCTCACTCAAAAATGCGCTCCGGCGTCTTTGCAAAGTGAGTTATTACTTAGCTAGATCACAGCTGAAATTGCTTGGAGCTTGAAAGATAAAGGCCAGGATGTCAGCTATACCAGGCTAGAAACAGACTTAGCTTGTAGAAAAGAATTAGAAATACTATTAGCTTCTGAGCATCCAACTGGTGAGTGACGTCTTGTGATCGCCAAAGTGAGCATTGAAGTTAAAGAAAATGAAGGAGAGTGGAGAAAAGGGAGCATGGAAATTGATGGAAATGAAGTGGAGATATAACATAGGAAGAATAGAAGCTAAGGAGAATGTGAGAGCTAAAGAAGTAGAATAGCCTTCAATTCAGCCCACTCTGAAGAAGGATGCAGCACAGTTAGGTCTTATATCCTTTCATGCACATCTTACAACTAATTTTGATGTCTGGCCTACTAGGAGATACTTGTAGCCAGATGGGATGAAGTTTGTTGGGATTCAGGCGCGCACAGCTTGCACATTTTGAATGCTTGAACTGCTACTGACAAGCAAAGATGAGCCTAAATTGCAGAGAAAAGAAGCCGTGAGGAAAATGTTGCAAGAGTATCTGATGTCTATATTAAATTCTTGACTTGCAGCACCTTTCAGCTCATTGTGTTCTTAGTTTCAGACAGATCAGGAAACAAAAAGCCAACTTGTATAACTGATATGCAGTATCCAGTGGATCGCCATAATATAAGGTTACTTTTACAATATAAGCAATGGCAATATAAAATAGGCACGATATGAATGAATAAATGAATAATTGATTGGATGAATGAATAATTGATTGGATGACTGAATGAATGAATAAATGAATGAATGAATGAATGGATGAATGAATGAATAAATAAAATGTTCGTTTTCGAGCCTGCGATCTACTTACATTCCTATAGACTTTATATGAAACGTCTTCTATTGAATCTCTTAGATCAGGCCCGTACCAACAATCAGTGCCTACACTTTCAAGGAAATTTCCTTTGTTAAGGAAGTTTTGCTGACCACAAGGGAAAGAAAAGGAAATTAATGTTCAAGGAAAACTCAAGAAAATTTTCTGAGTTCTAGGGAATTTTCAGGAAATTTACAATTCAAAGAACTTTCACTAGGTTTACAACCAAAGTTTTCTTTAGTGTCAAGCTTTTTCTCGATATTTCGTCCAATTTCAATATTGCAGTTGAAATTGATGTGTAGGCTGAACAAAAGAGCCTGGGCGTGGTAGTCTAAATTTGTTAGCTGATCACATCTATGTAAAGAAAATATTGAAAAAAGATATGATGTTGTTGCTGTTGTTCCAGTGTCGCTCATAAGGTTAAAACCTAGCTCTTCAACTTTGCGCATGATTATCAAAACATATCTGTTGCGAGATTGAGTTTGGGATGACGTCAAAAAGTGCAGATAATCTTGAGTCATGTAGAGTTTTGGGATATTACAGCACATTGCTTTATGAGGAATGACATAACAGGTTCAGTTTTGCATTATTTGGATGGATGAAGCGTAATCCAGATTCAAGGAAATGTCAAGGAAAAAATGTGCTCTTGACAAGGGAAGTTTGGTGCAAAAGGAAACTTTCAGAATATCCAGAGAAAAGTGGAAGCCCTCCCAGCAATGGTGTTTGGGATGGTATCACATCCCCCAGCCAGAAATTCTGTCGGCAAATAAATCAACTTTTTAATTTCTGTCGGCAAAATTGTACCCTATGTTGTCGCGAAGTAGGGCGATGAACTTGCCACTTTTTCACCTCTATTCTGGCACCATTGTGAAAGTAGAAAGGGCGTTGGTCACATTTATGGCCAAAGTAAAGCGTGTGGTTCGAAACAATTTCTTGGGGACTCAACTCCCAAACCACTCTCTTTTCTTCCTCCCTAACCATGCACTTTCTATGCAATTAGGCATGGCTATCAAGTTTACCATGTTGGCAGAGCATCGTTGAATAAACCTTAACCGTGGTTACGTGCTTATGAGTAACCATGTTAACTGTTAACAGAACCCATGTTATACTGTTAACGCCCATTTTGCTGGCAAATGTAATCCTTATACCCCACAAATAAATTTTCTAGAAATGGCCCTGTCTCAGGTTTAGTATTTTTTTAATGGGTACACATTAGTGAGTAATTATGATGCATAGAATGCAGGAGCAAAAATATATATTAATTATACTGAAAAATAACCGAATGCATATATTGAGCAACTTAAAACAACAGCAACCATTCTGATGTTTCTTTACACACTGCATAATATCAATATCAAGCAATACGAGTTTAAATTTAGTCTCCTTAGGATGACTCTTTAACTTTCCTGCTAAAGTTTCTCTAGTGTATGATATTGCTTGAAGTAACGTTAGCATCAAAAATGGCTACTGGTGTACAAAAGCTACTTTTGACAAGACTTTGGGGTATCATTTTGAATTCTACTCACGCTGCTGGCACCAGTGGAAACGTCCTAGGCATGATTATGAACATGTTCTTGGGAGCAGTACCGCTTTGTAAGGACCAATGCTGCAAGTAAGGGCGCTGCGTTCTTGTATTTTTGGGTGCGGTTATTAATTTTAAAGAATGTATATCTTTGAAATCATTGGAGTTATGGAGCTGAAAATTTAGTGAAATGCTCAGTACAAAATGAAGAAGTGGAAAGACTAAAATTGAAGAAAGTGTAAAAGGTTTGGTGTTATTTTATAGAACTTAAGTTGAATAAAATTGAGTGACCCAAAAGCCTAATTGTCGCAATCAACCTGCAATACAGTCATTAGCAACACTATGACAGTATTTAGTGCCATTTTGACCATATTAAGTTTCACTATAGCCAAATCTATCAAAACTATGACCGTATAAGAAACTTGAAACCTGTTATCTTAATGATAATCTGTTTTCTCCTACCTAAATGCTTTGTTCATAAAATAATGACTGTGTTTATCAAGACCCGGAGAAAAAGGAGTCTAGCCAATGTGTCTTTCGCTGGTCAATAAAGTAACTATAGATACTGTTTCTGGTAAACATTACACGTGTGCTTTTCTTAGCCAAGTCAGACAACTATGAAAAACGCTTTATTGATTCATCTAAAATAGAGAAGTATGCCAAACAGTTCAAGTAACGGCCTTTATTCGCATGTGGTCCCAGTTAAACCGGTTAAGCTCAGCAAGGTAGTATAAAGGGAATAATTCTCCGTTGTTTGCCTCGTCTAGAAAATATGTTGATCAGAATTGTACGATTTCTATAAGTTGCAGTGAGCAAATAAACCAGCGAATACAAGAATGCTTGTAATGTTGAATGCGCTGTTTTAGCCTATCATAATGAAATTTTCTCTTAGCTAGCAGAACGCACCCAGTTGGAGGCCAGAAGTTTTCTAAAACGAGACTTTGATGTATACCAATGTGTGCACTAGAAGTCTTGAAGCGCTTCTGAAGTGTCATCAAAGATCTAAATAGTGCTCGAAGTATCTTAGAGTCTCCATATGTTTTTATTCTTTTCACGTTGCTTGTCCTCAATAGAATCATATTTACTTCCCTCAAATAGATCCACAACAATGCGTTTTTAGGGGACATGGGGACTTCACACACCCCAATATTTTTAAAATTTAAAGAAAGTTGGTAAAATATTGGTCATGCTGCAATTGAGCTGACCGTAGTGTTTTCTGTGACGTTCTATTTTAGCAACAGAAGTTGGCTAGGCAAAGCACACCCCCCCTCCCATGGAAAGTATCTTGGCACACCTCTGATATCCCACAAAAAGGTTTTGTTAGAGATGAAGTGAACTCGGCATCAGAAATTTCCGTTTGTTAAACTTTCTTTGCATATGCAGTTCTGAAAGCATGAAGAGACTGTTGAAAATTCAATTTTGTTGCAAATGCTTTAGACGCAGCATGTGTTTCATAACTTTTGGATACCGAATACTAAGCTACCAACAGTTAAGGTCTTTTATCAACTTTTTCTTCGTTTGCATGATGTTGAAGGTCAGCATCTGAATGCTGTTTATGATGGATGTGACAACCTATATATAGGTCGTCACACCCATTATAAATACAAATGGAAATGCGCCAAAATATGCCATTATAGGTTGTGTATACTTTAGATATGCGACTTTTAGCATTCAACTACTGGGTAGAGGCATTTGATATATTGCACGCAGACACGATCAAAAGTTTCCTGAAATATAGAAGAGGCGTAGTTTTGGACTAGCATCTAACAACTTATTCTCAAGTTGTTATATGCTTTCAAACTCCGTTTCAGTTTACAAGATTAATGTTACTACACGCTTTTTATTTTATAAGGAGATTAGCTCAAAGCCTAATTCCAAAATTTCCTTATTTTTGGACCTCTTTTTAGCAAATTCTAGTACGGAAAAGCTCCTTAATAGTTTCTAAATTTTCATTGCTCATATAGTGCAATAAAGGTGGTGCAGACACAAAGAAGCATCAAAACTCTGAATTTTACCTTTAATTTTGGCAAGAACTCAAGACAAAAAACACAAATAAGGTAGGGAAGAGTTATTTAAATGTATCTATGAGAGTTTTGGCTATAGATAAGTGGAACCGTCTTCCTAATTTTTAAACTAAAAAATTCCTTAGGTCTTTCCGTTAGTAGTATAAGTGCTCTAAATATTTCGGTCGTCTACATGTAATTTCCTTATAAAACGGTTCCTTATAAAGAAATCATGCAACACACACTTGTAAACTTTGCGTGCTCTCTACCTCTCACTCTATCTTCTCTCTGACATCACGTTTGTTTTTCAGCATTAATGCAGTGTAATTGGATTTCATTGCAAAAGAAGCTTGACCCGTCTATTTGGTCTGTGATAGTACCTTAGCCCCGCAAAATTGCGCTTAAAATTCCCGGCACTCAGTAGAATTGGTGAAATTGAGAACTCGCCATGCTCTGAGGTGAGCACATTTTTCGTATTGTTTTCACTGCGTATGTCGCGTATAGAAATTGGATTCATCCCCCTTTTATCTGCATTTGCTTGGCATTTTCTCTTTTGTCTAGCTGGATTCATGACCTACCTTCGCGCTCTGCTTGTTTTCCAAAGGAACTCATTAGTCATTAGCAAGATTTTTATATTGGACAATCAATAGCATAACCATCATTCAGCAGTGTAAACACTGATCTTCGTATCAAGCGACTTTGAATCAAGTATATTTGTTGCATCGAATAGACGTCTTGTTGCCAGTTGACAGACCTGCGAGGTATGTGTATAATAATTGTTGATTTAATAGATTTCAATCATAGCGATGGAGCTATCAGACTAGCAATATTTCCTACTATCAAGCTATGAATTAGTGAATCTATACCTGGAGCTATAAAACTCAAGCTTGATCATATAATTTCAGTACCTTTTGCAGAAGAAGTTTTTGGTCAAATATAAACTCTGAAATTTGCCTACTTTCATTGTTACTTTAAACGCAAGCAAAACCACTAACCACATTGGTGCATGCTTTAGTGGGTTGTACTGAGTGAAAAATTTCGTAAGTTGCAAAAAAATTGGCCAGAGTCAATTTTCCATGGAGAGTGTATTGACTAGCCTGATATATCTCAAATGATTGTGTTTACAGGAACGCCGGAGCCTCGGGTTTGGGGGAAGGCTTCAGCTATGTACCACATTTTTACTAGCGTGTGATGTAAACATTGTGGCATTCCTTCGAAATAGGAACTAAATGGTATTCATGCTAACAGTTACTTTTCCTCTGAAACGTTTGGAAGCAATAACCAGGTATGATTCCAGAAACTTTCTCTACTTAGAAGTGACGTATCTTTACTCCCTTCCTTTCAAAGTCAAATTTCACTACTATTCCTGTTTGCTGCTGCACCGTACTATAAGGGATTTGCCACTGTTCTAGCGCCCGTCTCCCACCCAAAATATACCCTGTGTGCCCCCCTCAAAGCCAAGGTTTACATCATGTAGAGATCTTTTCGAGCCCTCGCTCGCTTGTACAAGGCATTCGTTTGCTCGTGTTTTGGAGTTTTTTTAGGGCTGGTAACTAGCATTTGCAGAAGTTGATCAGTTGCCAGCCTCCAGTCTTTTGAACTAAGGGTGGTAATTATGGGCTTCCTTATTATTTTGCTTCGCACAAAAAGCATCTCGCACAAAAACTCCACAGGTATATCACTGGATGAGCACAATCACCATGGATGTCTAGTAAACAAATCTGGGACACCACCTCATGCACGATTGCAGTCAATTAGGATAATTATGAATAGTATGGATAATAAAGCATTAATAACTATATACTATATTGGACAATATCATTTGACTTCTCCGAATTTTCAGGAGCCATGAATGGGTACACGTCTTTTTATAAGAAACTGGTTTATAAGAAACGAGTACGAGGCCGGTCAAAATAGTAAGCAACTCTAGTACTTTGTTCAAGACAAATTGAAAACTTTGCAATATCAGTTTGTCGAAGACAGAGTACATTGACTTAATTTCACTCGTAAATTTGTACGATTTTTGTTTGGAAAAGACTGTAACTTGTTATTTTGATCTGCTTGGATATTTTTTCATGACATTGAGCGGTTATATCCACCCTAAAGTGTTCGACTATAAAAAAATAAGATGAGTTTCGGTGTCGACAATATAAAACTAATTAAGAAACTTTCTTAGTACCAGAATGATAAAATTTTCATGTCAAATTAGGAAAATTCTAGTACTAGTACCGATCGAAGTTTCTTTTAAACAAACGTTTATGTGGCTGGGGAATTGTCCTAGCACGATTTATCACCTTTTACGATTCAAGGCTTTTGTAAAGTAGCATGTTTTGTATTATCACATTGAGAACAACATGCACAATGCATAGATAATGGTGTCGGGTTTAATGCTCGGCTCTCTTTGATTGTATGAGGTTGCCTACGGGGGTACACATTGAAGAAATAGTTAAGGGGGTAACAATACACGTCTACAAATGTGGCCATTTCTTGTCCTACTCTTGCATCTTAGACTGTTGACTGGACTATGGTAACTTGCCATGCACCGAGTATTTTGTGGGAGCGTTGCAACCCAACACCCCATGTCTTTCCTTGCTGTCCATCTTCTACTTTGTGAGGAGCTTCAGTGGTCGTTACTTGTAACTAGTGGAATATTTGGGGGGATTAGGCGTATTATGCACATATCTTATCCAAAACGCCATTCGCATAAAATATGCCTTCGCATTGTAGAGGATTCATCTTCTAGGAAATCTAAAGAAGTTTTTGATGAACAAAGCCGACCACAGTCCAACTTCAATTCATTTAGCCCTGTTTTTTCGTAATACTCCGCAACTACTAAACCCTTACTTTTTGTGGCAATTTCTTTCTAACAAGTTCATTTCAAAAAGATCCGCTCCTAAAATTCATTGTTTCTCCTAGTTCAAGGATCACTACTAGGACAGCAATTGAATGCTTAATTACTTCAGAAAATGGGCTTTATCTTGTTTGTTAAAGTAGTCTGGTAGACATGGAGCATCTGGTAGACGTGGATTATCTGCCTAGAAAGCCTTATGATTTGGCCTTGGCATCAGCGTTGATTTTCTTACTTCCAAGCATGACGAAAAGTTTCGTTTCTAGTTATGAGCAGCGTTCATCTCAGATTAGCCTGCAACAGTTTTTCTAAAGGCACCATATCTGCATATGCAACTGCATCACCGAAAAGGTGAGAGCCTGATATTAGCTATCACAATTAGGTGTGACTCGGTTTGGTGTTTACTTTGGAGCGGTGATGCACGTAGTTCAAATTTTTGGTGACCTGACACCTGTGCCCAGTGTACGACAAATAGCAATGATTGGGGAAGATGTAACTATGTTATCTTGTAGAATGGATGCCCCTTTTTATCTGTTTTTAGAGCACTTCGTGCTTCTTAATCGTGCTGTTCATTTCAGCAATATTTAGGCCAACAAAATTTGCCTGTGCAGCGTATTTGCTGTCAATTTATCCTACCTGAAGAGTGGCTATCTGGGAGCTACTGTTTGTGTGATTGAGGAACTTGTGTCCTACCCAGTTTTTGTGTTTTAATTTATACTTCTTTGAAAACTTTTGTGTCACTCTAAGACAAAGTTGCAATGACAACATTCATATTGATTTAATGTAATATAATCAGGTGTTCCTTCACATTCAGTTCAGTATAGAATGAATAAGAAAGGCTCGCAACATGGCTCCTGAGGAATGACAAGAGTCAACTATCACTGCTGACAACATTTGCTGAGGTTGAAAGTGAAGGTGGTATGTAACAAATAACTCCAAGGCATTTTTCCTTAACCGAAAGGCTATTATGATGAAAGTATCTTCTTTCGGATCAAGAAATAGGCCAATATTGGCAAAAATCCATATTTATTTGCAAAAAATTCGTTGCAAAGCAGAACGATGCTAACATTAAACGTGTCACGCTATATTGGCACAACATCTGTATTACTTTGCAAGCCATTCGTTGCAATTCAAAATGATGCTGTCATTTAACATGGCACACCATATGCATTTAAACACGCGGAGCTACCAGTGGACCAGCCCCCCGCTGTAGCCTTCACTGCATCCGCAGACGCGTGGCCTAGGGCTATAGAAACGGAGATAGGCGCCGCCCTATGCGCCATTGGGCGCGGGAAGGACTTTGACTTTTTTTTGACCATATGCAGGGCTATGCTTTGAGAGTGTATGAATTTCAGGCTGAATTTCTTATTTGAAAATAGATTTTGTGGGTGCCATTTGTCCAGGACATTGTTTAGCCAAATCATCTCATTGGTTAAAAGCACTAGAGGGGAGGGGGGCATGTTAGTTCTGCAGCATCTTTATCAGAGTTTGCCAGGCCATCGTCGCATTCAGCATCATCCACAGCCTCTATGTCATTGCACTCTCTGTTGTCTCTACTGCTAGAGGCAAAGGTAATGAAGTCATAAAATAGTTGCACCTCTTTTGCTCCTTAGGAAAGAGCCACACTTTGGCCTGCATATTTGATCTGCGCTGGAGGCAACAAGCACCAATCAAGATAGAAAATGATTTAAGTAGATATGTTCAGATCAAGTGTAGAATTAAACAAGGGTGTATACGATCTCAAGATTTGTTTTTGCTTTGCAATGGGTTTGCTATGAGAGAGTTCAGAGACATGGAAGGCAATAAGGTAAATGGGAGAAAATAAATTATATCAGGTATGGCAATGAAATATACACAATTCAAAACAAATTTAGAAAATAAGCTTCAAGATATTCAGGTAAAATGTGGACTGAAAAGCGAGATAGCCATGTTGCATGTCGAAGAAGGAAGAGAGTCCAAAGGCCAGGTTTATACGTCATGTCAATGTTGCGTCGTGCCAAAGTCGCGCCGTGCCAAGGAAATTTCCTCGGTGCGACGTCTAAATCAAACCAATGATCTAGGTCGAGCTAATACTCTGGCACGACAGCATTTGCCGTGCTGCACGGCACTGGCACGACTGTAGTATTGCATTGATTTATACATTTAGTCTTCGCCGAGCTGGGTGAGTATCATCTTTCATTCAGCATGCGCTGTAAAGTTAGTAATTGAGCGCCATAATATTCTTGGTTTGTTATTCCATAAGTTACTCCACTCTCCAGAGTTTCGTGCATGTCTTCTACACTGACGCTATTTTCTCTTGTTATTAGGCCTTAGCTGTTAACTCAATAGCATAGCAGAACAAATTTGTAGCAACCGCTGTTCATCACGAAGTTTCTGAAGTAATTCTTCTCTTCTTCCCTTATTTTCCATACAAATTGCAAAAAAGAGTTTCCTTTTCGCATCCACATTTCAAGACACAATCTAGCAGCCTCATTTCCATAACGGGGCTTGCGTAAAAGTTTTAGCGTAATTCTGCTGGCTCGACGTATAAATCAAAGAGTAGTGTCAGTGTCGAGCCAATGTCGCGCTCAAACAGGTCTGGCACGGCGCGATATTGGCATAACGTATGAACCAGACCTATGTGCCAGTTAATATTAAGTGGAGAAGCAAAGCCGTCCAGTTATAAAAAGAAGGATGGGAATGGTAGGAGAAGTTTTTCAAAGATCTACCAACTTGTTTACACACATATTAACGTATAATCTGATTTGATAATGAGCAGATTTTGCAAATTGAAGGATTAAAACATCTTATGAATAATAGAAATTTGGTTTGGTATTATTCTGGATGTCTTAAATATGCAGAAGATGCTCATTATCGGGTCAGATTACAGCTGAATATCTAACGTGCAACAGGGTCTTTGGAATATTTTCTCTTGTTGAGCGTAAATCGCCAATTAGGGTCTTGAAGGCAATAATGGTTTCACTTTTCCTCTGATCAAAGCCAACGAAAGACGTACAATGCTTATTTACTACTTGAGTTGCAATTTCTTCGAGAGATGAGATTACGATTTGCGCCCATAGCAGCAATTACCTCCTTTTCTTTGGAATCTTATTACCATTGAAGCTTTCTCTAGGTTATTAAATGGGTCATTCTGGAAATCCATCGCAAAAGCATCATTATGAACAAATCAATCTTTAAATGGATCTTTATTGAGTCTATATCCTAACTCCATTCATTCAAGAAAATCAGATCATCCAAGTGTATTCTAAATACATAAACAGATATTGGCGGTTGCATGCAATAGTTGATTGCAACTGAGATACGAAAAGCCGTTGCACTTCTCTTAGCTGTTTTCCTTATCTCCAACATCTTTTTAGCTTTCAGCGTGTCTTGTAAATAATGCACATAAAGCTCAACTCACTCTTTTTCCTCACTCACTCCTTGTACGACCCCTAAATTAATCTCAAATGCATTGGTGCTGTGAAGGGATATTGGTAAATTACACTGAACCAGAACCCGAGAGAATGTCTAACAATTTAAAAGATGGTGTGCAACCATTCTGCAGACATTATCGCCTTGAAATAAATTTTGGAAGTTTTCTGGTTTTTCAGCATGCAGTTTTATGATGCTTCATCAAGGCCATATTTCTAATTCCCCCATTTAAGCTCTACACTGGCCTGCTCCCACTATTATCTATTTAAGGCTCAACCGTAAATATAATATAATGGGAGCAGGCCAGTTTCAATCTAGAAAGCTCAAACAATTGGGCAATTCATCTCATCTCGCTGCATTGCTAATTGGACAATTCTCTCTAATGACAATGTAGTGTCATCACTGGCGTCGCGTGACCCCTTTGTGGGGGAGAGGTGTAATGCAACAATTTACCGACAGAAACTAGCAGAACTGTGAATTTACCGACAGTGGTGCAAATTTACCAACTGAAGAAGCGTTTAACTGGCAAAAATTCATCGTTTTATGGGTGCATTGATGCTAGAAAGGGGATTTTCAACAATCTTTTAATTGCATTATGGCAAAGCATGCAGTCAAATACAGACGAAAGTCATAGAATCAAAAATTTACTGACGAGATCACCAATGGATGCTGGAGTGTGCTACCCCCACACCATCCGCTAGCTACACCCCTATGTGTCTTAGAATACAGGAGGTACATATCACATTACCTTTAAAAAGCCCTTTGACATTGAGGCATTGAACCTCTATGTCATAAAATCAAACAAGTTTACCAAAAGGCTAAGACACAACAGTCAAATTAAAATTAAGATTTTGCGCTATATGTAACTGAAGGGCTATCGTTGCTGATAGGCATTGTTCTATTCATGAGAAAATGGCGTAAATACCAATATAGAGCTTTGCATGGTCATCTGCGTAAAATGGGAGCAGTGTTTGCGCCCCAGAGGGATGTGAGGAACATGTCCCTCAGTTCTTTCGAGGATGCATTTTCTCATTCATCGTAAATCAAGGTGAAAATGCTAGATGTGGAATGTGAGGCCTCTAGCACAATTTCATTATTATTTTTTACATCATACTATTAATTTCTATTACATCTCTGTCACTTATTGGTTTGAACACCTTTTTACTGTAAGGTAATTACATCTTTGCAGTAGAATGGGCGTGGCTGCAAAAGGTATGGTCCAATAGGGGCTGAAATCCTCACCAGGCTTTGGTGGCTGCAGCCGCCCCTCAATGGGAAGAAACTGTAAATCTTGAAGCAGATTTCCCCCTTGTGAAAAGTAACTGAAAACGGAACAAAATTGATCTAGAAATGATTGCTAATCCCCCAAGCCAAGCAGTGTGCAGAAGAGTGCAAAACTGCCGTTTGAAGAGCCCTTCAGTAAACTTTGGAAGCAAGGATAGTCAAAGAGGCTGAAACAAAATGGCTGTCTCAGCCTAAAAATGCACCATTGACACTTGGCTCACCCAGGGGGTGCTGGAAAAAAGGAGACAGTGGGGGCTCTTGCCCCTCTTGCCCTAGTAGAAGGGGGAAAAAGGGCAAGACTGCCCTTTTCGTCGAAAGGTTTCTCAATAAAGTTAGATCAGGGAATATTTTAAGTACATTTTTTGCCATCAAAGTATCTTATCAGTTTCGAGTTCGGCGAATTCAATCTTAAAGTGAGTATTTGACTTCAAGCGTTTCGAAATTTTAACAGTTTTTACATGACTTGAAATAATATTCTTACAGAATGATCACCTTTGATTACAATATCAGTTAAGCAGATTTGCTAAAATACCTCTGTGGCTCAAACCTAACATATCTAGCAAAGTTTTGTTATTGGAGTGGTCAATGAAGAGCATGGCCAACTAAAAGGGCGTGGCATGGTGCTCCACAGAGGAAAGCTGCCTCCTTGCCCTGATGTGGTTCTAGCACACCTGAACTCATCTTATTGTTATTCAAACTATAGTCATGCTTTGGGTTGCCACTAATCTAATGGCAATAGGGCTAAAATATCTTACGAAGTTGAGGCTGATCTTGTACTTGTCTGAGCGATAATTTATCCGCTCATGAGATGAATAAACTGTCTCCTTTTCTTCCTAAATGTTTTCATATTAGCAGCTTATGTTCGTATTATGCACAAAAGGTGTAAGCCAATGAAATATTTGATATCGTAAATCGTATGATCGTTGTAAAAAAACATTCGTTCGATTAAAATGTTTGTTGCACCTTAGAATTGGAGCTTTTCGGATTACTGTACTGATTTGAATAGTATTGAAGTAAGAACGTCATAAGAATATATTTTTAGAATTTTTATATTTTGACCATCTGGAGTCAAAATTGGATGAAATATGGCCATTTCATGACAGAAGCCTTGCCATACAAACCACTGTATTTCCCACCTGTTTCATAAGTTTTGAGCAGACTCAAAACACAATGGTTGATAGAAACTATGTCAGCATTCAATTCCCCTGTACCTTGGTCATTAATTGTCAGATTAAGCTGAAATTTGTCAAGTATGGCTATTTTACAGAGCTTTTTCAGAATCCAGAGCCAAAATTAAGATATTCTAAAAATTCGGTACTTAATCGCGTATTTGACTATATGGCACAACACAAACAGTCTTCTTAAACAAATTTGTCTAATACTTACCTTGCTGGTATACAGAACACCCTTCATGCTATGAGTGAAGTAAGATGGAACTTTGGAACTTATAAATCAAATGTAAAGAACAAACCAAAAATTACACGCACACACACACACACGCACATATATACATATATATG
>WIPJ01001364.1:20205-61437 GCA_018155075.1 Cassiopea andromeda
CCAAACGCCGCCAGAAACGCCATGCGATTGGCTGAAATCCATGAAAGTGGGGCAAGTTCAAATCTGCCCTCCCTGATACAACAACAACCTCCATGTGCTGCGATGCTTTGCCAACGCAGGGCTACTGACTAGGATAGCGGCGTAGTTTTTTGAGTTCACGAGACATCAGTCAAACTATTTGCAGTCTTCGGTAGTGCTTGGGAAGCGTGTTATTCTATCATCCTTACTGCACTCTATAGCTATGAACACTGTTAGAAGTCTTCAAAATCGCCCTTTCAGCCAGTTAACTCTGGAAGAAAAATTGGAGGTGAAGCGTCTAGGCCCTGAAAGGCTTCAACTATTGACAACGTCAGGGTTGTCTTCACGTCGTTTCACGAAAACCTGGTACTCAAAACACAGTTGGATTACTGGCTGCAGTCACTCTGGAAAAGTTTATTGCTTTCCTTGCCTGCTTTTTGGAGATTCTCAACGAGAAAAAGCTTGGACCCATTCTGGTGTGAACGACTGGAAACATCTTTCTGAGAAGGTCAAGCGACATGTCAAATGTAGTTGTCATGTTGAGAATTGCTTGAAGCTGGCATTTTTTGGCAAAACGAATATTGCCGAGCAGCTAAGTAAAGCTTATAGGGATTCACTTATTCAACACAATCTTGAGGTTGAAAGAAACCTTACAGAAATAAATATCATCATTCTAATTATTTTACTATCTGGAAGTAAAGCTATCTAATACCACTTTTGGGTGTGGCTGCCACAGCTATCTCGGACCACACCCAATTCTTCAAAGCTTTGCCCCCCCCCCCAGTGAAAAATTCCACGAGCCGCCACTGCTGAGAACCTCTTACTGGAAGGATCCTTCGAGTACGAGTTGTGACGGTGATTCTCTCTCATTATGCGTAGATCGGTTGCGCAGTTGAAAACTCGTATGCGTACTCGTACTGGATCTAAACCTCCCTATTAAAGGGATAAGATGCCCCATCAAGTCCAGCTCTGTGTCGCCTCTGGTTACGTCACTGTGTTGGGGAAAGCAAGTTGCTACTTTTGCAGCTTTGTAAGTCATTCTTTACTGTAAGAGTGCCCTCTCAAACATATCTCCTCACCACTTCTACTTCTTTTTACTTTTTGATGAAAGATATCATCGCTTCAACGGGCCGCATAAGTGTTCTTTTTCCTCAGTTATCAATTCACTAAACAGCTTGCATTCTCTGGTTTCAACCAATTCCATCCAACTGTTAAATCTTGTAAAGGCTTATTGCGTTTGTTTTCCTTTTCCATTCTTAAAAAAGTCCTTGAATTTAGAGTAGTCACAATAAAAGCAACTTGAACCAAACTTAATTTGTTGCTCAAATTTGCTCATTGTTTTTCAGGACACACAGCTTGCTATTGCATTTTCCAATTTTCAAAACATCGAAAGAAACTCTCGCAGTCCCTGGGATTTTGCTCGGTGAGTTTCATGCATTTTTAGTTTCTTGAGACAGCAATGTTCTAGTCTTGTATTTTATTTACTTTGAGCTCTCTTTATGGAATAACATCTTTCTTCCATAAGCGACAAGTTTTCTTTCACAGCCCAGGCCAAACCAGTTAACGAAGTGTCGCTGGCTTTCAAATATCCTCTATATATAGGCTATCCTCGGACTTGCAATATAAGTAGAAAATTGTAAATCTTGAACGTGATACACTGTTTTCCCATCATAGAATGAAACTTAACGTTAAAGAGATCACCCAGAGAACATAAGCTATTGAGTCCACCATAGCTATTTTTCTTTTCCTTATCATCAAGATATTTTCTTCAGCTTCTTTGTTCTTGATACTATGCATTTACTTCCATGGTGTGCTGGGGGTGTGTCGTGTGGGTGTGACACTCAACTTTTGCCGAAGCCATCAGTAGTTATTTGACTTGCCAGTCAGGCCGTTAGCTTTCCCACAACTGTCGAAAAGTAACGATCGTTACTGTCGTAACGATTGTTACTTTTGGGCTGTTATGGGAAAGTTAACAGCCTGTCCGTAAGTTTTTTGCGCTATCTTCCCACCTAAACACCCTACAGCACCCTACTATCTGTCTCAATTATACGAATACGAAATTGTTTGCTGAGCCAGAATACTCTTAACTTTTTTCAGTTTTGAACCTTGGATTATTCTGAAATGAATCTTCAATATTGAAGGTGTAACTCCACCTGAAAGTCCAAGGAATTTTTATCTATGTCTCATCATAAAGCAAAACAAAAGTTGAGCAGAAAAACAAATATTGTGCCGATAGTGAAAAAGTTGACCTACTAGCTGTACTATACTTCAAATACACAAAAATTCCATGTCTTGATGAAGCTCTGGCATTGCATTATTGCTAAAGTAGACTTAAAGTTCTGCGATTCTGAGCCTGAATATTCTTGTAAATTATTATTGTAAGTGTGTACTCACTACTAAAGTTATCATTCAATTTAGCGCCATTCACATTAGCGTTGTTGCCTACCTACTTCTTAATTCTGTCCCAAGAAAGTTGTATCTCAAACGTGCCTTTAATTTTCTACATCAACCTTGAAGAAGAAACCCACTTCCATTGGTTGGCACAGTGCAATAATGTTTTAGGGTTTTTTTTGCAATTTTGTTGGGACATGATACGTCCTAAGATACGGCTTCGAGAATCCGTAATCGAATGGAACTAGGTCGAACATTACACGTTCTTTTAAATAAGAAACTAGTTTATAAGCAACCTAGACGGCCTAAAACTTGAGAAACTTTTAGAGCTACAAGGTCTACAAACTCTCTGTCACAGACCCAGAGAAATAAAAACAAAACATTCACTGTGTTTCTAGCCCTGACAACTTTAAACTCAAGAATATATGTCTAGAGCATAGCACTTGGGCTAAGTACAGCCTAAAACCTTAGTAAAGCAAATCTACTAGGCTTCCAAAAGCGTACTATTCAGATAACTCCTCCTTTTTTCAAATCAAACTTATTAAGCTCTTTATATACGATACGAAAACAGACGCAAAATAGTGACAAAGATTATTCATAATTACAAGCTATGCAAAAAGTAGGGTATGAACGCGTGGGAAAGGAAGGGAAGGGTAAACTGGCATGCATGAGTACTATACGTTATGATGTAAATCTAAGGGAGTATTTGCTACGATAAAATATACGTGAATAAACTAATGACAACCAGGGTCACGATACGGCCTAACAAATACTGGGCAACTCCCGCACCTACAACCAAACAAAAGAAAGGGGATTACACTATGGTATGATGCACTATCGGTACGCAGCCCATGACGTGCATCAAGGGATATGCCTATGCTACCTTTGGAGAGAATAAACAGAAAGAAGAAAGTCCTAAGATATGACTGAGCCCCTGGGATATGTGACAAAGAAGAGTGCTAAGAAACTTTAACCAACTAGCACAATGAAATATTTACCGGGCTCATTGCTTTAGAATCTAACTCGCAATGACGCATTCTGTTTGTTGTAAGAAAAATAGTTTGCTACATTCACGTTCTGCTTACGTTTTCACAGCAATTTATTTCTCTAACGTAAGACAATTTTAATAAACTTTTAGAACAAAAATATGGCCAAAAATTAAGAAACCTTTACACCCTTTTTAATAAGAATACCTAAATTTTTTTTCGAGACTCAATGTTGTTAAATTTTTCTGATTTAGAGCCTAGACTTATTCTTGAATTATTCTTAAATACCAAAGGTAGAACTTCGCCTAAAAGTGTAAGGAATATATTCCAATCTTTGTTGATGTTTTACTACATCAAAAAACTAAGCAAGAGTTTACATTTTGCATCGATTATGCAAACGTACATCTGAAAGCAATATTATAATTATGATACAAAAATTCTTATGTCTTGATGAAGCTTGAGCCTCGCATTTTTCTTAAAGTTTTCCTAAATTTCAGCGATTTTGAGCCTCAATATTATGGTAATCTATTCATATAAAAAAGTGTAGTAATAGGCCGTGAGCTAGGTTTCTTATAAAGAAATACGTGTAGCTTTTTGAATGAATGTCAAACAGACAAACGTACTTATCTTCTAATGTGCATGAGCATATTTCCGCTGCTAAGTGCTCGGCTCCGTGCAACTACCATGCCCCCTATGGAAATCAAACTTGCCACAATTGTAAACGGAATCAGATATTGGCTTAGCAAAGCTAAATGAAACAAGATTAACTATATTTGTAAATACAATAAGGAAGCTTCAGACATTAAGAGAGAAAAGCCTTTACGCTTTGGTGAAGAAAATGTTAGCAACAATCCATGGTTGTCGTGTTACAATTCACAACTAAATAAGGTAATACAATTTCCTGCATGTGTGGTCACTTCAAATCAATCTAGGACACCCAACATTAGCCTGACAAAGCTGTTACCGGATATTCACAAGCTGTACCGTTCAAGGCGAGCCAGGCACCAACTACTTTTGTCTATTGAATGCTTGCAAATGTGATGAATTTCTAGCATAAAGGATGCGCTAAATACCTCACCTTATAGAAACATCCGAAGCTAATGTAACTTAGGGGCAATTGTTGAGAAACATTGCTAGGTCTAGGTGAAAAGTCTTGTCTCTGTTTACTGTTTGTACACTTCGAGGCTTTCACTACACCAAACACAACCTCAGAATATAGATTGGCTTAATAGTTTTGAAAATGGAAAATTCCGTTTATTTAGACTTTATGGTTACATTGCAGACAGCAGAATCAGTGGCTATGACTCGAATGCACTCAAAACGAAGAAAGAAGTTGCCTTTTACTCAAGCAAAAACAACTGTGAGTTTTTCATGCCTATTTTTTATTAAGGTATATAGAGATGGAGTGTAAACACATTAAAAGCTGATGGAGCACACAAGAATTTAGATGCAGGAGCGTCTACAAGCAGTCCTTACTGTGGCGAGGTGAGACTAGTCGTGTGGAAGAGGGGGCGGGTGAAAAGCGGTTAGTTCATAAGATTCAAAGCATTAAAAACGCGTTCTTGCTGGGCTACATTCTGAGTTCCTTATAAACTCGGTGTGCCAAGTTCTTAGTTTCTTATAAGTGTAAGAAAAGCGCCCCCCCCCATCAGCTATCAATTTACTTCTACACCACTGGTGAATACTCACAGCCTCAGTCATCGTTGCAGCACCCCACCCTCATTTGTGCCATCATTGCCCAGATGCATGCTAAAACACAATGGGAAGGGGTGTTAATTGGAGCACTAGCATACTATTGTGGGCTCAAAAATCATTTGTACTCATGTAGTTTTCTTGGCTCATGCTGAAACAGTTATGTGATTCCAGGGAGGAAATGAGGAGTAATGTCCCCAAATGAAAGTCTCATGTGCCCCCCTACACAATTATTCACTTGGATACTTATATAATCAAATAAGATTTTTGACACCCTAAAGTGATGGTACAGGTAGGTCTTGCCCCTCCAGGATATTTCCTCTGCTTGAGGAAAAGGCATTCACTGTGTACCTTGTATGCAGTACTACTAGTTATGTGAAAATACAGTTTAATTAGTTTATCATACTATTTCTCATTCTGTCAAACAGTGCAGAATAGATTGCTTATTCATGTATCCTACTTCTAACAATTTCCTACATTTTATCTCAATGGCAAGCCTCCTAGACTACAACTTCCCAATCCAAACCAACAAAATATAGAATTGCATTGTACCTGCTCTCAGACAATGGAAGTCAAACAACCAACTAAGTATAGAAAAGTTGAAGAGCCTCAGAGTTTCACCTAACAATTTTTCTGTTACTCAAATATAGGAATTTGCTTTGTATAAACTGAAGAAATATAAAGAGGAACCTTGGTATAATATATCAAGAAGAACAACAACTTATTGAAAATCATCTGGATCAATCTATAGGGCTTGGAAACTTATTATATCCACTATAATCTACAAAATATATAATCATGCAACACCAGAACTCTTTTTCAGACTTACCCATAAATACATTCACCCTTCTCAGATCTGAAGAGTTTTACTTTATCTATTTAATCAAAGAATCAAAGGTAACTACATGGTAGATGTAGATGTACTAATCTTGAAAATTCTTCCATTATAGTTATTTGATTCTAAAACCATTCAGGTTTGCAACTGACTGCAACTGGAAGAAACAGCAGCATTTGTTAACTTTTGACATTAAAATCTCCAAATATAAAGAGATTTTGATGCATAAAGGTGACCTAAGGTTGCTTTATCAATAAGAAAACAATATATCTTAAATATTCAGCAAATATTTTTGCATATTTCTAGGTAGTTCCCCACATAATCTCGAGCTTTGATATCTATGAGATCTCAGCAACACCCCTTTTCAATGAGATAATGGAGCATTTCATTGAAATAAACAAAACCTATATCCTCTTATTCCTATCTGCAAACAATCCTATAAAATGACTCTAAAATAAATTACATTGCACAATATGCTGCTCAAAGTAAATGCTGTCGTGAAATTCAACTTCTTTGTATGCTGAAATATTTCATTAACAAAGGAAGGTATTGCTTAAAATCCATGTGTACACATCTTTTGTTTCGCAAAGTCTCATGTCCTGAGCCATTACAGCGGCAATGAGACGAACAATTTACTTAAAATACCGCATTTTCATCCTCCTTGATATGAAAATAAACGTTTACCGGTCCGTTTGGCGTCTGTACTGTCTCGGAATGTGATATCAATAACAGTGTTATGAGTCCGTAGGCCAGAGTAGGCACTCCGACGTTGATAACTTTTAAGACAGCAAAAAGCTTGTTCTCTAAATC
This sequence comes from Cassiopea andromeda, assembly GCA_018155075.1. Lineage (NCBI taxonomy): Eukaryota > Metazoa > Cnidaria > Scyphozoa > Rhizostomeae > Cassiopeidae > Cassiopea > Cassiopea andromeda. Next base: position 26,938 of record WIPJ01001364.1, read on the forward strand.
AAGATCCTCATATGGTCTTTTGGAGCAGTGGTATTTTATGTAAGGAAAGCAACCTGTTCGCAATATATGGTAATTTGTACCTGCAACTGGCCAGTTAAAATGAGATAAACCGAATTGGTCATTCTTAACACTCTTGTATGGCACAAAAAAAGACGTCCATTGAGGCAATTTTCTCTGTACCAGATGGTAAGTTAACACTTCAGATGCAAGTGGTCGCATGACATATATCCAACAATCTAAACAAACCAGGACAATATACAGCTTGCAACACATTCATCAGGCGATATTGTTGCTGCATCATTATGGAAAAGCCTCAGTTTCATTCTCTTAGCATACTAATCACAACATGATTATTACAGGCGTTACGTAGCAGCAACATGCACCCTTACAGGGACGAAATTTAAAGAGGTAAAGGGGGCGAGTCACGCCCAAACCTTAAAAATTTGCCATTTCGCAGGGCAAAAAGGCAGTACAGTTTGGTTTTGCAGGGCAGTTTACTGGACCCATGCCATTTTTGGCTCAAGAACATCAGACAAAGTAAAGAAGAGAGAAAATACGAGTTTAGGACCCGCGCGCGCGCGCGCGCGTGTGTGTGTGATACACACTTCTAAATATAATCTGGCAATCTTATTTCGATAGACAACAAACAATTCTTTATGACAGCCGAAGCATTCCTATTGGAATTCATAATGTGACGTCATACAATGGGGGTGGATGAGTAGTTGTGAATCTGTGATTAAGTGTGACCGGAGTTAGGGGGTGTCTGAAAATGCAAACATTAGTGTGATGTAATATGTGAATCGCCCCTAAATTTAGAAACATAGTGAAATTTATAGGACTGAAATGTGACCAAAATTAGAATACTTTTACTACTAGGCCCGAGCCAGATTTCTTGTGAAAAAAACGTATCCTCAAACTAGTAAAAGTGCCATAGTGGACAAGAGAACTCCTTTTTAGACCCTGTTGTGTTACACATGTTTTATAAGAAAAACGACAATCGACATCGACATCACGTCATTTTTACACTTCAAAATGTTAAAGATGGAATTCAGCTTCGATCATGCAAGATAAACAAAGAAAGTGTAACCCATTTTAGCCAGTTTATTCCAGTAAATGTTAAGACAATTGTAAGAAATTCTCAGTCTCAATTTCGAGGAAAGGTAAGAAAATTGAGGCTCAGGCAAAATTATGGTTTTCATATAAGAAAAACTGTGTATTTAACAGGCTTAGTGCAAAGGAGACATTTGAAGCAAAAACCCTGGTACTGCTGTCTTGTTTTATCAAAGCCAGAACGATGAGGTTCAGGTCATTTGCAATATAACCAGAAAAAACTGGCGATTTGAGCTGACAATAGAACAGTCGGTTTTCCTTAATAGTAAGAATACAAAACCAACCATAACCCAAAGAAATTCATTGGCGTTTCCATAGAAGCATACTGAAATGTCCCCGATTCAATTGGATTTCCATTTATGCGATTGAACTAGTGATCCTTTCTAGCGTAAAGAATGAAGTTACATCCAACAGGCCCCGTGCCATGTTTGACAAGGTTAAATACACCGGGATTACTCTCTGTCCAGCTGTTCTTATCTCATCTGCTGTGTTTTCCTTTCATCGCCACCTCAAAATAAAGCAGAACGTTGCTATAATATAGACTGAGTAGGACAGCGAAAGTGAATTTACCAGTCTTGCCTGTCTATGGATTCCAAGGCCACTGGAAGTGCTGATTAAAGCCAAAGTTTGTTACAAAGTTTACATACTGCAAAGGAATATGAAAGGTTACAATGGAGACGCCATAGGCCCGCAACAAAAGCCTGTAAGTAAACAAGAATTTATGCTTATGTCAGTTTCATTACAGTTTGGGATTATGAACCCATTTGCTATTCAGTTATCCAAATAGCCGGAGGAAATACAAGCTTCAAGTTCGTATCTGTTAAACAGCATTTCCATGCCTGAAATCTGAACGCCAATATAGGTGTCCTATTATTTTGTGGTCTCTATTCCATCATTTGACTTTTTGTGGTAATTGTAGTACTGTACACGTTTTTTTAATATGAAACCACTTTAGAAGCAACCTAGTACTAGACAGCCTCTAATTAGAGAAACTTTTAGAACTACTAGGAAAGAGCTAAGAACATTTCGACAAATAGCACAGTAAAATCGTTACCTGGTTGCACCAAAACAATGTGAATATGACATAGCTTTAGAATTTAACTCATACTGACGCATTATGTTTGTTATAGCACAAATGGTTTGCTACATTCCCCTTCCGAGTACACTTTCACAGCAATTTAGTTCGCTAACTTAAGGAACGTTTAAGAAACTTTTAGTACTAGGCCTTGAGCCAGTGGTGTGCCAAATAACTTCTGAGTGGTGTTTGTAGTAAAAATCTTTACCAACAGGCTACCACAATTCCCAAAATTACGAACAAGTGATGATTACAATGTAAACATTTACCTACAAGCCTAGGATTTATTGACGGTTTCAGCAAATACAAGAGTGTGATACTCCCTCGTCCCCTACTTCGGCACACCCCAGAGTGAAGGTCATGTTTTATTTCCTACGACTCTTTTTGCCAAAAAGTACCAATCAAGGGGACACACTTAAAATATTGTTTTAAATGTGTATGGAACTCTGTCTGCCCTTCAGACTTCTTCTCTTTTTGTTATCGGATTATATCTGGTTTTGAAGCATTTCCGCATCTCGTGGATCGACTTTCATCTAAGAACTGCACCACTGCACCACTGCTCTTTATGGGTGTCACACCCTACCCCCCCTAATGTGCACCAAGTTGTCTAGAGCTCGAGAGGCTCTGGTAGACTGAGCCCCCTAGTTATCTCCTCAGCGGCATTGGGGGCTATTTCTAAAAAATGTTGTAGGAATGACAAAACAGTAATGAAGTAGGTCTCACAGCAGAGGCTCTGGTTATATGCTTACAGTAGAAGCTGCCATTTCATTTCTGTTTATAAACATTCAGTATACAACTAAAGTGACAACAGCAAAACATCAGAAACAGCAACAACAACAAGAGTTGACCCATTTACTACCTTGGTCCTCAAGTTGAGCCCCCCCTAGTTGTTAATATAGTTCTAGACCGGGGATCACCAATCTCCGGCCCAGCTACCACTAAATCCGGCCCCGGTGCTTGCAGAACAAGTACATTTTGTTTATGCCTGTGGTTCCTTTTGCAGCTCTTGTAGCCTGTTGATTTCACTTTTCCTACAGGACCTTCCCCCCAGACCGAGCAGCACCATCTAAATTTTGGCTCTATATCGCCAGCGACTGGCATCGTTATTGTATAGTGATTTTGGCCCAGAAGCCCAAAGAGGTTAGTAAACCCTGCCCTAGACCAATGTAAACGCCCCTATTGGCCATTTGTATGATTGTTCACTACAAACAATGGCCCACTGAAGGACTTCTGAGCAACACACACTGTTTATTTTATAAGAATATTTTATAAGTTTCTTCGAGTACACGGTTTTTATCTATAACAAAACCATCATTTTGCCTGGGCCTCAATTTTCCTAAATTTTCCCGAAATTGAGCCTGAGCTTTTCTTAAATTTTTCTTAACTTTTACTAAAATTAACTGGCTAATATGCTTTGTACTTTCGTTATTAGTATTGCATACTTGAATGTGAATTCCATCTTTCGCATTTTAAATGCATTAACAACGAAATACCGACTTTTGGCCAATAAAAACACTAACTCCTGTAAACGGAGCCTCTCGATTTTCTTAAGATATTCTTGTGATTTTGACCATTTGAGCATTATCTTCTTATAAACTTTTCTTTTAAAAAAACGTCTATTAAGGCTCAAAGTCGCTGAAAGTCAAGAATAATGGAAGGCTCAAGTTTCATCAAGATTTAGCATTTTTGTGTATTCGAGCTATATCAGTGCTTTACTTGAAAGTTTTAACAATCAATGCAATATTTATTATTTCTGGTCCTCTTTAGATTTGCTTTCTGATTGCTTATGACATCAACAAAGATTTGAATACATTCATTTCATTTCCAGACCAGGCTACATCTTTGACACTTAAGAATAATCTAAGAATTATCTTAACTAGAAAGCATACCTAATTTTAAGAAAATTTTATCACTGCACATTTCACAAGAAATGAAGCATTCTGAGGGGGTAAAACCAATAGGGGGCCTGGTAAATATGTGCCAGCACGTTTTATGGATTATTTTGAGATATTTTTCCAGTAGTATAAAAAATAAAGTTAAAATTACTAAAAACAGGGATACCGTAAAAGAAAAGTCAGGTAAACTGAGCAGTTGCATTTCACAGTACATTCCGTGATCTGGTAACATTGTTTTCAAGAAATTTAGGTCTATAGGGTATTCTAAGATTTTTGAATATTTTTGTCATGGTTATGGGCATTTTCAAAAGGAGATGTTGGACAAGCAGTTAAACTTTGCAATATGTACGTACAAAAAGTCAGGACTCTTTTCCAAGTATGACCAAAATGGCTAAGCACCGTTTTTATCACTGCACATTTCATAATTTATCACTGCACGTTTTGAGTTTATCACTGCACAAATTGGTTATTATGGGTTTATCACACACTAAAATTAGGTATGCTAGAAAGTTCAAAACTAGAAAAATTTAAGAATACTGAGGCTCGGAAAAGATTTTAGGCATTCGTATTTAAAAGGAAGTTCGTAGTGTAGCAAAAGAAATGAGCTAAAAGGCTACTAGCCTTACCAGTATTATCAGCAAACGATGAACACAATACCGGCTTGTACCGATTGACCAACGAACTACTGGTAGTGCCAGCAAAAAGTAATGGCTTAACACCCCCATACTCCCCTTTCTCGGAGCACCCTGAAACCTGTCGAATTTATTGCATTTTTGATGAAGTACACATTTTGTTTTCAAAGGAAAGTAATGTATAAGAAAGTAGTATTCTGCTGCTTAAAAAGTTAGGGAAGTTTAATTATGGTGTTTTTTTATTTTGCTCTTTATTTCAGGAGGCCGTGACAAACTTTAAAATTTAAAATACAATGCAATTTTTCAGACCTAACATGGTCTACTAGCTCATATTTGGTTAAAATTAGAATGGCTTGAGTATAGAAGGCATGTATGTTATGTTGGCTACTCTTTAACGGTCTATCTTCTGTTATTGACCAAAGTTTTGTCATTATTTAAAATGCACATGGTACTTTTTCACCTTCCGCTTTCCGTTGATGTGCGTGTGCAAAACGTCCGAGCTAAATAATTTTGCCAAGAAAACCATAAGAAAGTTCTGATACTTGGATCATGAAATAGCTGGGAAAGTTTCAGTACTGGGCCTAAAAATTGTCTTGAAGAAACAACGAGCAGGACATCCACAAAACTCTGACTGAACGCTTTTATTGATTAAGAATAAATTATGACTCAGAGCAAAGAAATATGAGAATAGGTAGGTCCAGCGAAAGTGCAGGTATTCTTGTAAAAAGGAGTGTTTACGAGCATTGTTTGGTGGGCTACCGTCCAGAGAAGATATCGTTACTAACGCTTCCTAAGACATCCATTCTTCTAAATAATTATTTCAATGGGCCTTAGATATTTTATATACGATCAATGTTATACAATACACTCTCGATAACTGGGACTCCCGCTAAGCCAGTCACATTACTAGTGCTTGTGCCTGCGAGAGCATTTCTGAGAAAACATGTGCCTGAAAAAGTAGATAGTCAGATGCACATTTGGTTTAGAGTGCTTGCAGAAATTCTAAGTGACCATTTGTGCCTGCGAGGGGCGTTTGTGCAGATAAATGAGCTCTGTCGCTAAATGGGATCACTTTTCCATTTCCTTTGAAAGTTTCGATAGTCTTCAAATACTTTCGTCCGCTCAACTGAGGCCTCTGATAATTGGGACTCTCGCTAAGTGGGACCAATTGTTCGGGTCCTACTAGAAACTTTGCTCCGCTTTGTTTGGGCACAAAATATTGCATAACTATTTCTTTGAATCAGGAGTGTCAAAGTCATTTAGGCCTGGGGCCCACAAAAGGTACACGCATTTTTTTAATAAGCAATTTCAACTCGGGCTCAGTACTAAAAATTGCTTAGCTGGAAGGCAGATTTGAGTATTCAAAATTGCTTAGCAATTGCTTAACTTTTTGCTCGTGTTTTTTGAAAATAGATTAGAAAAACGTAAATATAGGGCCATATTAACTGAAAACGGTTTGATGGTTGGTAAGTATTGAAAGTGAACAAGTATTGAGGGCAGATAACGCTTGCACAGGTTATTCCTGTTAATAAGGTGGTGTCAGTTCACATTTCCTGTTAAGTACTGAAAATACAATTTTTCAAATTGCCTAGCATTCTTCAATACAGTACTAACATTGCTTAACTATTTGCCTTGCCGAGTACTGCCTTGCTTATAAAGCAGTTGCTTATACAAAAAAATGCGTGTAAAACAGGATGTTGCGCAGCCCGAGTAAGCTGACGCGGTCCATGAGAGTGCCAGGGTTAGGTAATAGGGGCTTTAAAATAACAAAAATTCATCGGCTGTTTCCTATCTGGCACGCTAGACAATGGCAAAAACTGGGTACAGGGCCAACCTTTTCAATTCCAGCTTGTACACGCGAAAGAAACATCGCTAGGTTTCAGTTTATTCGGAGTTCCTCCGGGGTCACATGGAAGGCCTTGGCGGTCCGAATGTTTGAAACCCCTGCTTTAAATCTAGCGTTGATTCCTGGAAGTATGATTCCATACAAGAAACTGAATAATTTCATAAAACGTAATATGTAAAAGGCAGGGACAAAAACTTGGCAGGAAGATGACTAGTTGAAAATTAGAATGGGGGGATATTACAATGGACATGTAGGTAAGATACTTAACCACTTACATGGTCTTACCAGGCACATACCTGCAAGGGCACGGGGCCAATTCCTCCAGAAATGAAAATTTTGCATGGTTTTGCCCCCCAAAAGAATGATTAACCTGGAGATTTACAAAGGAAGTAAGGCTTTTGCCCCTTATCAGTGCTTATACAGGCAGGATTTGCCCCCTAGGGCATGTCCTCCAGTTACGTGCTTGGGTCGTCCGTTCCGACTGGAACTTCCACTAACTAGGACTGATATCAGATTCCCCACGAGAGTTCCAGTTATCGGGATATGCTGTATGTTTTTTAAGTAGCACTGTGCCTGTACTTTCGTCAGTTTTGACGTCATTGAAGATATCTCTCTATTTTTCTCACGGATCTTTGTACAGTTACGCAGATTGTATTGCGTGAATAGTGAAGGACTGTTTTTATCTGCTCTGGGAATATGACAGGACACAAAAAGGGGGTGGTTCTAGAAAAGAGCTTTTGTTTTTGTGGAGTGTTTATATATGCTGTGACGTCACACAGCCTGCTGTGTTTGTACCCTCCAGCCAACAACTAAGTCAGGTAGGTAAGTTTTCGGAAAACAATAAACAGGCCTGTGGGAGAGGATGGTCCGGTGGTGTCAATCCCCTTCCACTTCTCGCTTATGATAACAGTTCTATTGAGAGCTCTCATATGCATATCATTGGCTTAATCTAATATTCCACCTCGGAAGAGTATATATTTTAAGTCAAAAAAGGGCTTTGCCCTAAGATTTATATGGTGTAATTCTAGGCAGCTTTTCAGGGAGAAAGGGCCCCTGACTCCCTTCTTCTTTCCTTCCTAACAACTGCTTCTGTCACTGGTTATTTTAGCTTCCCTTCTACTTTCTAAAGCGCTAAAACAACTGTCCCAAAAGGGGCTCATTTAGCTATACCGAGGGAATTAGGAGTCTAGCTAAAGACTGATAGGCCCAAAACTTTTGCATCATGAAAAGCTAGATACCATTTTCTATGAAAAAGTGGTTTATAAGAAAGTAGAACGCAGCTGCTCACAAAGTTAAGAAAGTTTAGTTCTGGATTTTGAGACTTTAAAAAGTTTCTTAGGGCTGGTTTCCATATAATCGTAAGGAGTCTTAATGGAGTCTTAAGCTGTCGTAAGCAAACGTAAAAGTTAAACACTGCGACTGTCTGCAACTAAGACTCTTTAAGATTACGTGGAAACCAGCCCTTAGAGTTTATGTATTTAGGAATAGATTTATCCGTGTAAAAATTTCGTGTATGTGATGTTGACTGCCATCTAACTAATTATCATCATTTCAAGTGTGCATGGAGATTTTTCATTCTTTCAATTTGCATGCAAAAACACTGGAACTCAAAAATTTTTACTAAAAAGTGATACAGACACTGAATGCGAGAAAGTTAAGAAAGCTTCAGTACTGAGCAAAAAACTTTTCTTTTATAAAAATGTGTATCCAGGATTTCAAGAGGCCTGGGGATATCCCCGGGTGATCCTTGGATGGCAAATTGGACTACACGTATTTTTTATAAGAAACTGATTTGTAGGAAACGAGTACTAGGCCGTTCATGAGATAAAGAAACTCTTGTATTTTGGTCAAGAGAGATTAAGAAACTGTACAATATCAATTTCTCTAAAAGAGAGTCATTGACGCTCTCGCAATTTGTAAAATTTTTGTTTGGAAAAGACAGTAACTTGTTATTTTGATCTGCTTGGACATTTTTCGTGACGTTGCGCGTTAATATCCATTCAGAAGTTTTCGACTTTCAAACAATAAGGTGAGTTTCCGTGTCGAAAACAAAAACTAATGAGGAAACTTTTAGTACTAAGCACCGATCCAAGTTTCTTATAGAAAACCATGTACATGAGAAAGATTGGTAGATATGACAGCATCGGCGATATATACCAAAGTTTGACAAGAATGGGCCTAATCACACCTGTCTTCATGACTTTACATGTACAGAGTGCGTTTCCATTTTCAAAAGGTGTAACTGAGGACTTTGATATCAGTGTAATTATTAATTTCAAATGTGTTTCCATGATTTTCTATAAAATTCGAGACCGCTGAAGAAGCAGTTTGCAGGCTGCACACGTCTTTAAAAGATTACCCAAATTTTGGCGGAGCATCGATATTTCCTTAATTTTTCTTGAAGTAATCATAAGAATATTCTTACAGTATTATTAAGTTTTAAAGGTGCAAATCAAACGAGAATTTTCAAATCTTTGTTCATTTCTACTTCATCATAATGCAAAGCAAAAGTGGAACAAGACAGAAAATAATGTATCGATAGCGCAGAGTTTACTGTATTTTGAATACTAAAACATTCTAGGACGAGCCTTGCATTCTTAAATTATTCTTAAACTTCAAGGATTCTGTGCCTTCATATTCTTATAACCTTTATTTTTACAAAAGAATGTATGTAATATCAAACTTAGCATCTATTTTGCCCTAGCCAACTTTTTATTTCAGTGAAGTAGCCAAATGTCAATTGAAGTAAATTGGGTAATCAGGCTAGCATGGACTATGCGTTATGGTAATTTTGGCGATGTCTTCCGTTTCGAAGCATCTCAGCCTTTTAGATAAACACCCCATCACTTATTTGCTTTCTTTAGCATACCTAGCTTTGTATAGCAGAATCACAAACAGTATCAAATAAAAGGAGTTTATCGCATGCATTGGACTTCGGGAATGATTTCTAGGTGTAATGTCATCAAGTTGATGTGGCCTATTTGCAGCCACGCCCATATTCTTAATAAGGATGGAGAAATCATTATTTATTTTAATTGTGGCATGATATAGGTAACATCTATAAAGATCCCTATAGTCATGTAGAAGTAAGAAAACTCATAATACTACAATACAAACATTGGAAGCCAGGTAACTGCACATTGGAAGCCAGGTAAATGCATATTGGAAGCCAGGTAAATGCACATTGAAGAGCAAAAGTAAAACAAAAATTGTTGCTGGGGCTGAGTTCCTCTAAAATGAACAAGAATTTTAACAAGGGGGGCTCTGCACCTCTGAGTTCCCCCTAGAAATCATCCCTGCTGGCGTTACATTTCTAAACCGTAAGTAAGAGGTAAAAGTAAAGGTAGTCCCGTACGCTTCCATACGTAGCGGAGTGCCTGTTAGAGAGGACACTTATCCTTAGCCATCGGCATGTGAGTTAGGGTTGCTAGCTCCTTTCCTCACCGCCTTTATCTCCCCAGTATTGCCACCAGGTACCCATTTGTTGTTGGATGAACAGTGAGCAAGCATTCAATCAGATCATCGAGTCAGACTGGAACCGTAGACCTTCCGCACGGGAGGCATGCGTTCTAACCACTATGCCACCTCGCCCATAAGTGCTTGTGTGGAAAGTAACTTAAAAGTTGCAAAGCATCGAATTGGTTTATTTTCATGCTGATAGAAGTATGTTTCTACAACATAAACTTGACCCAAGAAGAAAAAGATTTGAAGAATATATGAACAGTTTGACGCTGGTTAACGATTTGAATGGCCAAAATTAATGCTGGGTGTTGGACTTCCCAATGCCACCATGAGAAATAAATCACCACTTTTCTGAAAGGTGAAAGTCTTTTGAACATGTTTCTGAAAGTCCCTTTATTGGTGGCAGGCAATAACAGTGAAATGTATGGCCAAATAGACAACAATGGACTCAAAATATTAGGAGTTGGTAATGAGACTCTCCCTCATTGGTACAACCTCAACGGGTAATTTAAACCTCACATCTAGAATCTCCGTAAAATATTGGTATGGTGATGCACTTTTCTAAGGCCATTTGTGTGATAACTCTTTGAAATCTTGGCTTCAGCAGCCATGAAACCTGGTGTGATATGCTGCACGAGCACGTAGCTGGAAGAAGTGCCCTGGAATTGTAATACTTGCTTGTACCATCGCTTTGGAAGGGCGAAAGCCTTATTTTGACTTTTAAATCTCCAGAATAATAGTTATGTTAGGGGCAGAGCCACGCAAAATTTTTCATTTGTTGGGTATTGGCCTCCTGCGCCCCCCTGCAAGTACGTGCTTGATGTCACTTTGTCTAAGACTGAACATCGGTACTGCCAGGCAACTATGCACTATCATATGACCTCAAAATTCACTTGAATACTATGATTCTGGATGTATCCTTTACTCCTTTATCGTTTGTTGGAGAATTGTTAAGTTTTTAAGGGACTAAATGCAAAGATTTTGTGCGCGTTTTACAGAGCAGTTTCTCAAACAGGAAATTGTGTTTGTTTTTGCTGATGTGTGCCGTTGAAATTTTTGAAGAAAGTTAAATTTCCAAGAAACGTTTGGAAGATGGCGTTATCATCCTGTTTCCAGCAAATTCTCCACTAAAATGAATGCTTATTTATTTGTTCAGCTGCAACAGGAACGCTTAAATGCTTTCAGGATAAGAACTTTTGTTCAATAGAAAAGATCTGGAGAAACCAGGCCAGCGGGCACTCCTTAACATCTCCTACCCTTGCAAACAACTCACAAAGAGATGACAAAATCTCAAAGAATAACAGAAATTGCTAGAGAATCAATGTGAAATTTGAAGTAAAAGATCTGGTATGAATTTTTGAGAGTGATGCACCCCTCAATGCTAAGTAGAAGCCGAGTATACTTTTACATTGGCCATCTTGAAGCGAGAATGCGAACGTTTTGTCTTTTAAAGCCATGTTAAAACGCTTTCGAGTTTTCACCCGACAGCAACTTGAGCGCTGTCGAGTGAAAAATCGAGAGCGCTTTAACAGGGATTTACAATGTTGATTTTCTTTCTTGAACTTTACTGGTATTTTCCTTTGTGCATTTACGGCAGTTGTAATTGGCTACTCTATATGATCACCTCACCATTCCTCTGGTCGGGTATGCATTTCGGCCTCTCAATTGAACAACTGCACAACAACAACATATTTACGCCGGAGACGTTGTGCTGTTGATAAATCTGAGGTGTAGGGATTGAAGGAGCACTTTGTGTTTAATGAAATATTTTGTGTCAGTCCCTTGAGATCATTGTTATTAAAACATTTTTTACAGTTGATTATTTAAATAGATAGTTCCGATGTCATAAACGAATGCAACTAGTTAGAGCCTACTAAAAGTAATATACGAATACGGTAAAGGACAATATTTTAACTACGTATTTATCCAGCTGTATTTTCTTTATGAAAATTATTGGCCACATTATCACAAGCTACCATGCCAATTTCCAAGGAGACTTCTACAACTAACTGAGATTACTCCATATACTTACGTCTTTTGGGGGTAATATTACTGAAATGCCAAGTAGTGCCCTAGATGGTATATTCCTTTTACCTGCATGCTAGGAGCTTGCTAGTGTTTGTTTTGAGGTTTCCCTAGATAAACATTTTTGCTCTTGAATGTGCAACAAGGTTTTCTAATCTGAATTACGGAGCCAACTTACTGAGTGTAATGGTAATTTACCCAGTAGAATTAGAGCACTGAGGAGTGTCGCACCTCAAACCTCTTAGGAATCTACCCCTGGCTGAAATGGAAGGCTTCTAGGCAAATATATTTAGCTACTCAACTAAGGAATTTAAACATTCTCAAGTCGGTTGGAGCATGCGTATTTTTCATGAAAACATTCTTTGTATCTGTGCATCTTCAAAAACGTCAAGCTTTTCCTAAACCAAGAAAGATTTTCCACTTTGGCTAGATAATTCACAGGAACGAATTCTCTTGTTCAACGCCCCGATTTAGGATCAACGTTACTGCGAGACGACGTTGACCAGAATACGATGAATTTAGTATGCAATTTCTGCTCTTCAAAACCCGTTGTTTTGAACATTAATCTCATAATTACATGGCGGAATAGAAGGCATTATTGTGTTAGCGGCTATCAGTACAGTTCAATGTTTACCGGAATCAAACAAAATACCTCGTCATTTTGCTCATAATAACGCGGTCAATAAACAGAGCTCCACAAAGATCTAGGCATCCATGGAACATGCTCACCAATGGAGAGGAGCTACTTGGAAAACCTTATTCTCATGCGTGTAATTAAACAGAGAGATTTCCACCGCCTACCTCGTCGTGTGCCTGCGCAAAGGAGCAAGGTCCAGTATTCTCTCCTTTTTGAATGTTTGCGCAGAACTTCTGTAGTACTTCATGCTTTCTCGAATCTTAATTCTTGCCTCACCAAATGGAATTACATGAATGCGTTTAGAATTTTTATTTATTTGAAGGTATTTTGTAATATTGTCAGCTTATCATAACATCCTTTCTTTGTAGAAAAATGGAAATGATCGTCTTGGTTATCCCAGTTCACCCAGGAACAGAAACAGGTTTTCCAGCAAGGTGAGTTCACTCAGAAGAGGGCTTCTTATATTCTTGGATGTTCAATACCAAAAGTGAAAATAACACTAATTTGATTTGATTCAGTAAAGAATTAGAAGGAAATGACTCTAACAATGGCCTTTTCAGATGTAATTTTTTGGAGAATATTCACGGTTGACCTGAAGCATTAAAAATGATTCAGTTTGCATATTTTCAGAATTATAACATTACGCTCTCCAAGATTTCTCTGTGAGACAATTTTAGCCATCCAACAAAAGTCCTTATGTAAGATTGCCATAGCAGCAAACCCCAGCTGTATAGTACTGTGACAATTTTTGCGTATCTGGTTAGTTATCAATACTCGAACTCTTGGTAACTTGACCTTTCTGGCAGATTTAGAATGGACTTTCATAATAGGATTTCATGGACTAAGGACGTACAATAAAATAAAATCTTTTTAATAGGAATACCGATTTTTTTGCTGAGTTTCAATATTCTTAAATTTAATTAGTACACTCTGTTCATTTTATAAGAATACCTAATTTTTTTCTGAGCCTCAATATTCTTAAAAATTTTCTGTTTTGAGCCTCAGATTATTCTTAAATTATTCTTAAATTGTTCTTGCCCAACACAAGGTGTAAATTCGCCTTAAGATCAAAGAAACATATTAAATCATTTTTGATGTGTTGATTCACCATAAATTTCAACGAATTTTAAAACATATAGATATATCTAGCGTCAAAGTGACAAATGTTTTGTGTTGGGAGGAAACTCTTAATTAAATTTGATTCGACTATCAAAACATTTTAGTTTTGATGAAGGTTGAGCCTGGCAATATTCTTAAATTATTCTTAAATTTTAGCAATTTTGAGCCTCAATATTCTTATAGACTTTATTCTTATAAAAAAAAGAGTGTATTGAACCTCTGATTATTCTTAACTTATTCTTAAGTACCAAAAATGTAACGTTTCCTAAAATTCAAAGGAATAAATCCAAATATTTATTGTCACAAACCCAAGAATTGCAACAAGAGAGAACACTCTTTGCTCAAGTCTGGTAGACACTTGAAAGATTAGCTACATGAAAACTAACAAAGAGTTCACGTTCTACCCTCAGCTTCCATGACACCTGTGCTCACATTTGTTCGACTTTGACACTTGCTTTCTTCATCTCTTTAACTTCAACTCTAACCCTCAACTCTAACTGTAACCCTCAACTCTCCCTCCACTGTCCTCCACCTAACTCTAACTTAAGCAATATAAATACTACATGTGAATGAACATAAAATGATGAGTAAGTATTACTCATAATTACAAACTATACGAAACCAAGCTATGAATGCGTGGGAAAGGAAGGGAGGGGCATGCATAAATAATGCAACTAATGATATAAAACAAAGTTAAAATTTATTACGGTAAAATATACATAAATAACCTAATGATAACGAGTGTATCGATACGGCCTAACAATACTGGGAAGCTCCCGCACTTACAATCTAAACAAAAGAAGAGGAGTGCGCAATTAGAATACATCAGAAATGATGCAAATATTGACGCACAAGCTAAAGCACATTACCACACAAATGCTATACAAAACAAACAAACATAAAAAGAATAGAATATAGAATAGAATATAAAAGAATGGCCTAATTAAATACACTACGCAGGAGCACATTGGGTATGTGGCATTATTGATGTTTTACTTCATCATAAATCAAAATAAAAGTGGACAGAATAATTGATATTGCATCCATAATGCATAAAGCCTGGTTTCCATATAACTTTCTAGAGAATTTTTAAAAAATACTGAAATGAAAGTCATTTTTTGTAGTATCGAAGCCATTCAAACTTCTGAAACTGCTAGCAACCCACCGGCGACCTATCGCAGTCATGCTTCCATATAAATTTCTCAAGGTCGCCGGCTCTGCAATGGAAAGAAATTGAACAAGTTTCAACTTTTCTTCGATGTCTGCGGTAGGTCGCTGGTGGGTCGCCGGTGGGTCGCCGGCAGTTGAAATGAAGTCTTTCCATTAAAGAAGTTAATGTCGCTGGTGAGTCACAAGTGGGTCGCCGGCACTCGAAAGTTATATGGAAACCAGGCTTAAGTAAATCTATCTATGAAAACTCTTGATGAAGTTTTGACCTTGCATTAGTCTTGAATTATTCTTAACTTTCAACGATTTTGAGCCTCAATATTCTTGAAACCTTTATTCTTTTATAAAAAGATTTTATGTAGTACAACTAAAACAGAAAATGCTATGAAAGTATATTGATGAGATATTTTTCACGGAGGATGCCACTTTAAGTATTTTCTCTCTTTATTCACTTTTCATTTGCTTTAACAATCTGGCTCCTGTCTACATTGGCCACGCCATTGGGGATATACCCCCAGTTTTCTCCAAGATCGATTTTCTAATTAGCAGAGGGGCAAAATGCTAGAGGTTGGTAGAAGGCTTAGCGGGATTTCATTGTATTTCAATGTATAAATTGAAATAAATTGAATTGAGTTGAATATACTATCCTCTTAGTTACACTCTCGTCTTGTTTTTTACTTCACTCCCTTGCAGTATGATTAGTGTGAACTTGCAGGGTATGGTCCACTTACGCCCCGCAAAAGCTGCCCGAATGGAATGGGGTTCCACCCATCTGGGAGCTGCAACCCCCTTCACATATCTATTCCGCCTATGGCTGCTACACGTCAAAACGTTTTCGAAATATGTTATCAAAACAATATAGCCTGTTACTTAAACCACAGACCTGTATAATTGCAACACCCCCGTCATCATTTGCATTCTCAGCAGCAGTAACAGTATTTGAGTCCTCGGCCTCCTTTACAGCTTAAATGGACATGGCTGTATTTGAACTTGGCTCCTCTTGCGGGACATTACATACCTATGAATTGTACTTACAATTATAGTCACGAATATTAGTTGAACTTTGGATTCTCATCACACGATCATTTTGAACGTGGATGCCAAATGAAAATGGGCTTTCACCTTGTAAGTAATCACAAACATTTCTGTCTATTTATTTTTACGTTGCTAACTAGTTACTGTCTTAATATTTTTCGAGCTCAATCTTTCACGCTCCACGTAGGCTCTTCACATCTGCGTTCCCTAACGATGAAAATCAAATGGCTACAATGGCGTAGATTATTTTTACTTACAGCGAACTCCCTTATCTTTTGCCTCTAATGCTACAGTCATATGCACTCTTTTTCAAGTATATAGTTGACAAGAATAGTAATGCTCAAAATCACTGAAATTCAAAAATAATGTAAGAATATACTCTTCTCTATGTGTAATTAACTTCTCGCTGAACCCCGATATTCTTTAGGCCCCATTTGCACTGTACCGTTTTCATACGAAAACGGTAGGGAAATGTTTTCGTATGAAAATGGCATAATGTAAACGCTATAGTAATTTCCTATGCAATGGTCTTCATTTCATGCCGAATAGGAAAAGGTTCAGTGTAGACGGTAGGCCAAATCGGAACATTTCCATGCCGTTTTCGTACGAAAACGGTATAGTGTAAACGGGGCCGTAATCTTTTATGGTTTTGAGTCTTGGATAAGTTTCAAATTGCTCCAAAGGACCAATTGTGTATCTTCGCATGAAAATCAAAAGAATATGTTCAAATCTTCTTTGATGTCTTACTTTATCATATAGCAAAACAAAAGTGGAGTAGAATAATAAATATTGTATTGATAATGCAAACGTTAACTACAAGTAGTAGTATATCTTGAATATAAAGAACTTCTAAGTTTCAATGAATCTTGAGCCTTACATTGTTCTTAAGTTGTTCCTACAAACTTTATTGTTATTTGAATACTTGCGGGGTGAGTGGCCAAGCGGCCCAGCCAGTTCCATTAGCTTAACTGAAGTTATGCATGGCTGTGTACGGTCAGAAACTGGATGGGTGACCTTCCAGATGAACGACCAAAGTAGCTCACTCCGCCGTCCTTCGGATGGGGCGTTAAACTAGGGGTCCCATGCCTGGATGTAGCATGCATAGTAGGCCTAAATTAGTTGATAAAGCTAGGTATAACAGCTAACTCAAAATAAAATAAGCAGCAACAACAACAGCAACAACAAACTAGCGTAATGCTAGGGGCACGCTTCAGCAAAACTTAGAATATAAGCTATCGGAATACTGCTTTAAGATTAACGTTTTCACTTTCGATAAAATATTTATTGTTCTGCTCCACTCTTGTTTTTATTTTATGATGGGGTAAAACAACATAGATTTGACTATATTCCTTAGACTTTCAGGCACTGCTACACCTATGGGACACAAGAATAAGTTTAAAATAATCTTAGGCTCAAAAGGAAAAACTTTAAGAATTTTGAGGCTCAGCGAAAAGTTAGGCATCCAAATTTTTATGGTAACTCGTTTTAGTGAAACTGGATAAAAGAAACGGGGGTCATTCACTCCTTTTGTAACATCAGTTTCACCTTAATTGAAGCCCTCTCTCCCTTTCTCGTAATGCACTGTAGAACAGCCCCCCCCCACTTGAGTGAAGTAATACCGTTAGAAATCAAAGTACCCTCCCTCCCTGGAAGGGGTGTTACATACCAGTTAAGTGACGCCATAAATTTATAAGTAACAACTGGGTCTGGTAATTTATGATGCAACAAATTCCAATGTCACGCCCAGGAAAGTGAGACATTTGCCTCTAAGTTGATATTACGGAGGAGCTTTGTATGACTTTATACTTCCTCTGGTTTACTAGGCTTGTTTCTGAAGAAGCCAGCAATGCTCAAACCTCCTGTTCTAACTTGACTTGTGGAGACCAACATGGATTATACAGGATATCCACTTAAAGGAAGCGAATGAATTCTGTTCGAACCGCTAAAGTTATGAATTTAAGCCATTTCGTAGTCTCGGCGGTGGGTGTGTTGTGAGAGTTATGCATCAGGAGTAGAGTCTATTTTCTTGTATGACATGACGGAGAAGGCCAGTGGGCGAATAAGCTGATAGTGGTTACAGGGACGGGCGTGATAACCTTACATTTTTGTTATTTATTTGTTTGAGTATTCCTTGATTTCTATGTGATATTTGGACGGGGGTGACCTATGCTCTGCTTTTGGGATGGATATTTTCGTCCAAATACAGATGTCATGGCTTATATTATTTACCACTGATCTGTGAATAAATACCAGTTGATATTTCAGACTGACCTCAGATTTTGCTAGCTGGTCTAAATTTTACAACTAAGAGCTGATTCTAACGACTGATCCTTGATTTTTGGACGATTTATGATATGTATCAATTTTTATTTTACACTTGTAATATATTTTAATTTTTTAAGCCAGTAGGCCTTAATTAGCAGTAATTTTGCTATCTTAATTTCTTTTGCCTACTATAAATAAATTGTTGATATATGATATGATATGCTATGATATGATATATGATATGATATGATATATGATATGATATGATATCTGATATGATGTGATATGATATGATATGATATGATATGATGTGATATGATTTGATATATGATATGATATATGATATGATATGATATGATGTGATATGATATGATGTGATATGATATGATGTGATATGATATGTGATATGATATGATGTGATATGATATGATATATGATATGATGTGATATGATATGATATGATGTGATATGATATGATGTGGTATGATATGATGTGGTATGATATGATGTGATATGACATGATGTGGTATGATATGATGATATGATTCTGCCGACCATTGCATGCAGGGGCGACCCGGAGGACATTTGAAAGGGGAATGTAGAAGGAGAAATTTACCGACATGCTATTAAATCCTCAAGAATTACCGACAAGCGATGCTCGCAACACCAGATTTTACCGACGTACCAAGTGATTACCGACAGCTGTGGAAAAAGTGAAGGGTATCATACCGCGCACCCCCTACCTCCGCGCGGCCCTGAGCGCATGGGTTTACGGTTTGGGTGTAATCAAACCGACGTACCTACATTTTACTAACCCATCATTGGTATTACTTATTAATGTGATGTCAGTAATTGAAAAAGGGAAATCGGGGAATTTTCAGGGAATTCAGTTTTTATATAGAAAATTATAGAGAATTAAGGAATTTTGAAATCTTTTAAAAGGTCATGGAGTTATATATCTTCTTTGCAATATTACGCATAGTGGTATAACGCACAGTGTTCACCGTTAAGTACAAAACACCGGGCCACCAAATAATAAGGGCCTCGAGGGAACCCCAGAGACATTTCTCGAAAAGGTGGGCTTACTACTCAGGCTCTAAAGTTGCCTCAAATCTAGTTATGTATAGGGGCCCCAAAATATTACTTTCTCTAAGGGCCTTACATTGTTCTGTTACGTCACTGGTTATCCTATCGTTACTACGGTTGGAAAAGCAGCTGGATTTTGAGATTAGCACTGAATGGCAAGTAGAATGTCATGGATTGTTGCTACTTTAATCAGGGCGACATTAGGACATTTGGTCACGCTGATGTAGCACAGCCGTCATCACATTGTAATAGGCCCTTCTCTATGTGATTGATAAATTCATAGCAATTAAATATATTGATTTAACGATTCATTGATAGCAAAGTCGTTGAATGAATCAAACATGATATTGACTGAATGAAAAATCAATTGATCTTTTGTACGTAGAGCACAACGGATAGTGGCTCGGAAATTGATGACCTCAACAATGCATCCGCATCCAACAGACAACAGCAACAGCCACTAGGCCAAGGTAGTAATTATATGACGTAGGCTATAAGAGTCATTTTGTTTCATGTACGCTTGCAGTTGATTTACATATTCCAATGGATATGTGACAAATAGTTTGAAGTGGTGCTTCTAAAAACGTATGAACATACTTTATTGATTATGGTTTACATTAGGGTTTACTCATTATTTACAGACTGCTTGTTACCGAAGAGAAATGATTTCTTGCCCAAAAAGTCTTACCCAACCTTGAGAATATATGTCAATATATTTGCACAGCCCTATTTTATCAGAAAATTTAATTTACCCAACCAATAACTCTTCAGTACCAATCCCTCTGTAAAAAGTTAAAGGTCCCTTAGCCTAGCATTTTCATAAAGTATGCTGTTACTTTTTAGCTTTACTGCCTGATGGGTCGTTTTATGCTGTGAGGAGAGCAACCTAGCTTGACCCATTGAATAATCAGGAATCAAGTGAAATGCTTAATGTAGACTATTTCAAGTGCATGAATAGCTCCTCCACCACAGACTTTTGACAAAATTTATCGAATTTCAGTCCTTCTAGTGTTTACATTGATGCTCTTTTTTTCTTATCAGTTAGAGCTGGTCTTCGTTCGCTTTCATCCGATAAACCAGTACGAGTGAAGTTTGTGAATCATTCAGGACGTGAAGTTCAATTATATTGGATAAATTACCACGGTGAATGCGAGAAGGCGTTTAAAATTGCTGATGGAAAGAATGAAATCATAGATACATATGAATCTCATCCATGGGTTGCAGCAAACGCAAGAAATCGAAAAGTTCATCATGCTTTCACTATAAACAGCAACTTGGTTTATTATCCAACAATTTCAATCGATGGTGGACGATATTCCGTAGCTGAAATTCGAAAAGCTCCCGGTAGGCCATTTGATTCTGTGTGGTAGAAATTTTTCTGTTCTCACAGTGGTACTCCGTATGGCATTCTCGCCAAATAGTTTGAGCATAAGTTGAAAATGCTGCTGCTTGATCTTCATTTTCAAAGTTGTTAATTTATGCTTGATGTGGATTACAATGTATTTTGCTGAAGTTAGTTCACTGGCGTATGTCACATTGAAAAGATAGATATTACAGTTTCTAGCACGTTTTTAAAATGGTTACTCACAATCAGATGGAGGCGTGGAGGATTTTTGAAACTACAAGAAATTTAGTCTAAGATTCAGTCATGCTGCAAGAGAGCTAGTCACAGTCTTTTCTGTGACCATTTTTTTTAGTAACAGTAGTTGGTCAAATAGTCAACCCCCCTGTGGAAAGTGTCTCGGTACAGCTCTGCTTACAATGATCAACTGTGTAGCTCAAAGCCATGCCACAGCTGCAGTAGTATAGGGCCTAGACATAGAAATAATCCTATGATGGCCATTTGCAAATGTTGTGAGACGCACAAGCACTGCAGCAGTTTTTACTGCCCTAGTAGTTAGTGGGTACAGTTTTCAAGAGCGAGTGTTACATCAAGGGGCCATGACCAGCTGCTTGAGCAGGGCTACTAAAGTAGAGAGCATAGAAGAGATTTTTGGACACGCGCTCTTTAAAAATTTGATCATGCCCTCCTATAACATGTTATCTTTAATTGAAGAATAACAAATCAAACTCCAATGGCTCAAGCAAACTCTCAGAACACCAGCTACTCACATGGCTTACTGATGTTGATGTTGATGTTAATTAATCATCTACAAGAATTTTGTTGAAGATTTGCTATCCCCCCCTACCTATTTTCTCATCGATTTTAGAGAAATTTCGACCACTATTTTAGTAAAAAGTGGGGGGTATTTGCTTCCTATACCTCCCGTGGCCACGCCACTTGCCAAGAAAATAAAATAGATGCATCTTTAGGGTTCGGGTGGTTTGCTCAATACTGCAAACACAAATATGCAGCCTTGGCTGAGAAAAAAGCATGTACGTAATCTTCTACGTTAGCAATTGTCTCCTAGAACGGTAAATACACCGCTATTTTCTATGAACTAGTTGGGACATAATTGCCGATCAATTTTTCTTGTGTGCACGAAATTTACATGTGTTAGGAATCATCGGTTGTAGACCTGTACTTTGCAGTTGGGCAGGCGACTATCATCCATAAGTGTGCTTGCGCAGATGGTGTATCACCGAGAGGATAAAAGGCATAAATTTCTGTCAGGTAGACTAGCCTAGCTTTTGTACAAGCACAGCCATTTTGACTTTCGTAGAAATAAAATGATTTTGTTTCTGATTTTGCTGCATTTTTTGGGGGTAATGCAGAGCTCCTTGAAGGTGACAATTTGTCCCACTGTACAGCACCTTTTCTTGGTTGCTATGCGCAGGAGCATTAATTAGTGAATTTGTGCAGGGTTATGGTTTCGTTCAGATTGGCCTTCTGTGTTTTCTTTCCTTTGCAATCACGCCAGAAACATGATACGTCAGATCTCATACTAGCTATCTACTTTTCTTTCGGTTTTAATCTTTGCTGCTTATAGCTGGCAATATTTCTAGAGCATTTGTATTTTTTGTTTTTGAATCAGTTCTTCCGCTTTAACGCGACCAATTGTATTTATCTGAATTTTTACCCTGCTCAAATGCATAAAAATGAAAGAATGCAATGCCACAAGGAGCTTAGTTAATATCATTGCTTTTTACATTGATCTACACTATATGGAAGCATTCAGTTGATGCTATACGTACTTTTGCAGTCATGGTCACTTATGCGTAATTTTGGTGCCTAGATTACTTGCTCCTCTATATACCTAATGTTTTTGTTCTAGAGAAATTGACAGATTTGCAGTCAAAGCCATCGGATATAGCAGTAACTGTTAAATTCGTTAATCGAACTTCTCGCCCAGCTTTCATCGATTGTATCAATAATGAAGGAAGCCGAGAGTTGCGTCAGACGATTGAGGCCGGGAAGGAATGGACAGTAAGCACTTTTGAGCAAACTTATTGGGTTGCAACAACTAATAGAGAAACAGATGAAGGCTTGCTTGTCAACTATGGCTGGTTCTATTCGCCGAAAAAGTCTAAAAGCAAAAGAGAAAGAGTAATAATTACAGACTGTGAGTATTTCAAAATGTATTATAGAGATATTGTTATCAAAGATTTGGTGTAGAATTATTGCAAAGCAGACTATCAAAAATTGAAGATCTCTTTACTAACAGAGTTCATTAGTGATGATGTCACGAAAATCTATTTATAGAATTTTTATATTCTGACCACATGAAATGAGAGAGCACCATAAATTGGACATGCGTTGACAATTTTAGGCGAATATTTTCAAATTGAGTTGAAATACAACCATTTGACGATCGAAAATTTGCGATAAAAACTACGGTATTTTACTCCTGGTTTAGAACCAGCCTTAGAATATAATGATTTGATAGGAACTATTTCAGTATTCACTTGCCTATATCTCGGTTATTATTTTTCAGATCGAAGTGAAGTTTGTCAATAGTAGCTATTTCTAAGTGCCTTTTTAGAATTTAAAGATAAAATTAAAATATCCCAACTCTTTTGGAATTTCAAGTGACGCCCTGGATGGAAGGTAGGAAGGCCGCAGCGACCCGGCGCAATATCTACCAGAAATTTAATATTTTTCGGAATTTGTAGCAGCCAGCTGGGAGGCGGCAATATCTTTGGGGCTATAAGTAAGGCTTGTTCCACCATGTTTCAGTGTAATCTTTTAAAATTTACCATTTTAAGAGATTGCACTAAAACTTGGTGGAGCAAGCTGTACCTATAATACCCAATTGCTGCCTCTCACTTGATCACCGCACACTTCTGCTTATTGTGCCTATAAGTGAATCTTTATGACAGACTCTATCTCTGTAACCACTGAATCTAACGATTCCTCGCAGAGAGCATAATATAGATATACACACCATATGGAACGTTATATTTCATGAGTCTTTTGTTGGATATCAAGGATAAGTAGGTACCGCCAGTCAATTTAAACGTCATTTGATAGATAGTTGCTTTGTCTATATGCCAGTTGAAATATCTCATTTGGAATCTTATCTTTCTTATGGTTTGCTACACTCAGACAGGGATTGACTTTCGAACTCAAGAAATGTTGATAAGAAATCCAGCCTTACGCAGAATTTACATAGAGCTTAGGATGCTAAAAAGTCTGGACTGTTTCAACTCGTTGCTTTTAGGCGATGCTCATGTAGTAAAGTTTGGCCCCGTTTACACTGCTACGGATCACGTTTGATACGGATAAAAAAGTGATCCGTACGAATGTAGACGGTCCCTTGAAGTACCAGTTGTTTACAGTCCGAATTACTTCAGATTCTTTTGCTGAAAGGATCAAAAGTTGAAATTGACATAAATTGGAAAGCACAGCTTTAGTATGAACTTCAGGATGATAGGTACGACGATCAACATTAAAGATAAATTAAAGAAACTGCCCAGTTTTATTTCATTTTAAGATTTCCATCGACACAGCCATTATTTCTCATAGTTGAAATACCCGTTACTTAAGGTACATCCATTTTTGACATCAGGTTGAAATATACAGAACGTTTCGGGATAGCTTATCCCATCTTCAGCTAATGTAAATGAATATGCAAGGACTTTTCAAAAGTTATACGGTGAACCGTATCAGCTTTGCTACGGATTTATAGGAGTAGTGTAGACGGAAGGCCAATCCGCAGCACTTGTAATACGAATCGAAAAGTGAACCACAGCAGTTTACTATGGATAGCTAGGAGTAGTGTAGACGGAAGGCCAATCCGTAGCACTTGTGACACGGATCGAAGAGTGAACCACGTCAGTTTTGCTACGGATAGCTAGGAGTAGTGTAGATGGAAGGCCAATCCGTAGCACTTGTGACACGGATCGAAGAGTGAACCACAACAGTTTTGCTACGGATAGCTAGGAGTAGTGTAGATGGAAGGCCAATCCGTAGCACTTGTGACACGGATCGAAGAGTGAACCACAACAGTTTTGCTACGGATAGCTAGGAGTAGTGTAGACGGAAGGCCAATCCGTAGTGCTTGCGATTCGTAGCAGCCAGTGCTTCCAATTTTCTCTCGTTAGATTTCCTCGTAAATTTCCTTGTTTTGAACAAAATTTTCTTGTCAAGATAAGTTTTATTCCTTGATATTGCCTTGATTCTGGTTTACGTTGTAATCATTCAAAAAATGCACAAGCAATATTTATGTCTTTTCTCACCAAGGCAATGTGCTGTAAAGTCCCAAAATTCTATTCTGCCAGCATACCGAAGTTATTTTAGCAAGATATAATAGAACAGCAGCAGCAACAGCACATAATTTCTTGGCATTCTTTTTATACCACATGTGTGATCAATTAACAAATTGAGATCACCCTATGCTGGCACTTTTATCAGCCTACACACCAAATTCAAATGAACGTTGCTGTTGATGAAATATCCTGAAAAGCAGAATAGCAAGAAGAATTTTGCTTGCAGAACTAGGGAAAGTTCTTTAAACAATGAATTTCCTGGCGGTTCTCTACTCATCAGAGAATTTCTTGGTTTTTTCTTTCAACATTTCATTTTCGTTTTATTTCCTTGTGATGAGAAAAAGTTCCTTAAGAAAGAAATTTCCTTGAAATTGCAAGTACTGGTAGCACTGTAAACGGAACCGTTATTTGAATTGAAGGGAGCTGCTTTAAATCTTGTGTTATTTCTCATTTTACTCATTTTACTCTGAAGAAAGTTGAATGAAAGAGCGTTCGTGTTCATTTTATTGTTGAATAATATTTGACTTTAGAAGCGAATTTTATAAGCTGGTCAGATGGACACCACATTTATTGACAACACAACAGTAGATTTAATTGTATAATCATCTTGTGACTTTTGATTTGATTTCGAAGTAGCTAAGCAATATCAAATTGAATATTCTAGATTGAATACTGACATAATTTCATAGCGCCGTATCTTTTGCTGACGTGATTTTATAATTCTACGCATGGGAGCAGTTTAAAGTTATCATTATATGATTTCCTAAATATGAATAGAATAAGAAAATGTTGCGAAAATACAGGAATGGTTGGCGTGGTATTGCTCATGGAGCTGTACGCAACATGGTGTATTTCAGTGGTCTCCAACCACCGGCCCGTTGATCAAAAGTGGCTTATTCAGAAGGCTTCAATTCGCATTTCCAGAAGGAGCAATTTTTATATCTTGCATAGATCAACAGTTATCGGCACTTCAAGTTATCCATCTTTCCATGTAATGTTGATAACTTTTGATCTGCGCAAGACATTACAATTGCCCCTTCTGGAAATGTGAATTGACGCCTTCTGAACATTCTTGCAAAGTGTTTTCAATTATTCGAAACTTTGTGTCAGTTTTTTGGCAAAGATAGTACAATATTTACCACCAACACACGCTTCTCGAACGAATTCTAGCAACATTATTGGCAGGAATCCTTTAATGGTGATTCCTTTGTTAGCCAATCAAGGTTTGATGCCTATGCTTATTAGCTTACTCTTACATTTGATGTTTAAGAAAGAGTATAAATTCAAGTTTGCAATACTAGCAATGACATGGTAAAGCGTTCTGACCAGTCCATTCAAGAAAAAGTTACAAAAGTAGTAAGAAAATCTCAGCCTCAAGTTCGAGCAAAGTTGAGAAATCAAGGCTCATGCAAAAGATAGTCTACTTATATCCAAAGAAAGCATGTATGCTGAAAATTTTTAACACGTCACGTAAATCATGATGAAGCTTGAAGTGGACAAATTGCTAGAAACATTGTTGCAGGAGGCTGCATGTAGATTCTTAGCAAGGCTATTTTCTAACTTTAGTAAGGTGTTCTTATTCTTTTAGATGTCACATATGTAACCATTTTACTTAAATCTTTCTTAGACATATAAAAGGCAAGTAAAGTGAATCGTATGAAGATCGACGATGCAATGGTGAATTCACAAGGCTGCTGAGCACAATGTGGACTGGACAGTATTGCAGTATTCCCTATTGCGCTATTGCAAACCGAATGATATCTTTGTAATGCCTATAAGTCAGTTAAGGCTGAACGCTTTATGATAAGCATCCAATCTCTCCATCTTATCATAATATTAGTTACGCTCGGGAACCCAATTGAAGGGGTCTTAAAAACTGGGCTTTGGAGAACCTCGCAATTTTTACTTAGAGTGGGTTTATTTAGTGGGGATTGGATAATTTTGAAATGCTAAATCTCTGTGTAGTAGAGAAAAAAGGCACATTGTTCGTGGTAACATGCATTTAAATGGAAGCGCTTTACTTTAATTCGAGAATTCTATGTAAAAGACTCATTGCTTCAACTCTAATTCTGTGACATGGTGTGACATGTGGCAGGTCCCGGAATATCATTCTTTTCATTTAACATTACCGTTCTGTACCCGATATGAGCATACCTCAAAATAATGGGGTGCTTTTTTCTAGGCAGTTTAACCTATGCCTGTAGAAATTGTGCATATCAAACAAACTAATGTAGCTGTCTTGCATCGTATTTAGAAGTAATTTACCAGCTTGAATTTCCTCATACAGTATGCAATTACACGCAACCATGGGCGTAGTTGGAATTTAAATTTGGGAGCTAAATACTTTTTGTTAGAAAGAATAACACATTTGGGAAGCTGTTTGAGAACCTTATATTGGTTTTTCAAAACCTTTGCCCGAATGAGGTGGGCCTCTGTCCAATTTAAGGGGGAGACTGTAGTCCCAGTGCCAATTCTACGCCTATGCTTGCTGCATTTATTCTGGTTTTTCTTAAGTTGTTTGTTATTTAGTATTACCTAATTGACTGTGATAGCAAGCAGAAGTTTGCTTTTCATGAAAGCAATCTATTCATTGCTATGAAAGTCATGTTACTCTAACGAGAATTTTGTAAGTAGCTGTGGCTAAAGCAAGGTTTGATTTGATCTCTTAGCACATGCAATTCTAGAAAAGACTGGTCATTTCTTTTCAGTCTGCCTGCTTTTTAGTATACTTGAGGACAACGGAAAGCAGTAGAATCAACAGAAATGAAAGAAGTGGATAGCTGTAACGAGAGCAGTGGAGAGTTAGAGGGTGTATGGGTGCCTATGCGCCAGGGAGGAGAGGGTCAAAAATAATTCAGAATGAGCATATCATAGCACTGAGCCAGCACACAGTGTGCCCAGGGGTGGAAAAAGTTCCTTTTTTGAAGTATGTGGTATCGATTTAAAGTTGTACTATGATGAAAGTAGAAAGCCTAACTAGAGTAAAAAAAAAGAATCAGATCAAAAACTCAATTATTACGGACTTTATGGCTTGACGAAATTGAGCATTGCTACGTACGTCTATATCATAAAGATTTGACAAAACATTTGTCAAGGTTTTCAGAAATATAAACTGATTTCAAACAATAATTCCGTATCCATAGAGAGCTTGTAACACATTAAATCTACATGTTTTACTACGTAGATATAAGTATGATGCAATAAGTCACCTTTTTAGCCAACATTATCATTTCCTATAGTGATCAATAAGTAAGTGATAGGATTTGACAAAGATAGCGTAATTACAAGGAAATCTTCTTCAGGTCCAAGAAGATTAGTTCAGAACTTTTTTCCTTAAAAACATAGAAGCTTGGGGCTTAAATTTTATAAGACTAGAATCTACAATAGTCTTGGATAATATTATAAACTTTGCCAGAATATGACAAAGCCATAAAAAATTGATGAAAAATGTAGTGTTCACCCTGATATTCGCATGATTTTGAAAACTCATAGTTAAGCCCACCAATAACTTACACGTAAGTAATATTTATTATGTGGTTTGAATTTATTTTTCTGAGCATACACACCGATCGTAGCTGGTATACATGCCCAAAACCAGTGAAAGGCTACTTCGCACAGTTGGCACATTCATGAGACATAGACAAACTGTTTGCCCATATTTCTCAAATCTGTTGCATACACTAGAATGGGCAATTTGGGTATTTTAGTTACATGTAATTTGTTTCGCATATCTCACATTCAAGTAATTGTCTAGGATTGGTCGAGACCTTTTCAGCAATCCCTGAATTAGTCTCAGGAAATCAATTTGAGCTGAAATATGTCCAGATTAGTCGATGTTGACCAATGTACCAAAATATGGTACTTTAAGCCTAGTCTGTCAAAAACGACATTTTCTAGTTGCTCAAATTTTTCAATGTTAAATGTATAAAATTTTGCATCCTAGAAGGTCCTAGACAAACCCAGTGCTCACCGCTAGCTAAAGAAATTCAAATACACTAACTTCTGTAACAAAGTGCTGACAAAAATGATAGCTATAATTTAGACCTCTGAAAGCAAACCTTTTGCATGTTTTCTTTGTTGAATCACAAGAAACTAAATGTTTTGGCTTCTTAAAAGCCCTAAAGCGGTATCAGGCAATTATCTTTAACTGAAAAGTTGCAGAAAGGGATGTTTGGCCTATGTGCCCAAATATGGAAATTTGGGCCTAGTCCAAGAAAAATCAAATTTCTCATTTTTCATTTATTGATTGCAAAGAGTATAAATTATCTCAAACAATGCTAAACAATCACTTTTCGCTTTGAGTAGTTGAAAGTTGGAGGAACGTTTCTTGGCATGTCGAGTACAAAGGGACAATTTTAATGAATTACATTCTTTTACCAAGAGCGCTTTTTACGGTTCACTAATCCATTATCAAAACTTTCTTAAGACTTTCTTAGCACAAATTGTTTACTTTAAATGCTTTGCGCATATACATTTATGGCAAGCGAAAAAGCTCCATGTACACTTGAAATGATAAATCTTAGTACATAACAAATGGTTAAACTGTTACTGGACAGCCAACATCATATACATGACATTTTTTGCACAGATAAGTTGAATTTTGAATAACTGTACGCTTGAACATTTTTCGTAAGTCATAAAAATCCAGTAGGGTAGGGTGGGGTAAAATGGGTCACTTTTTCGCCTTGTTTAAAATTAACATTAGATATCTAGACAAGTTAATTTCTTGGCCTCAATCTTTTTGCACAAAACATACATCTTGATATTGTTGAATGGGAAGAATATGCTTTGAAAATTCAATTTTTTTGTATTTTGCTGGCAGTGACATGAGTTAACGTGCCACTGTAATTTGCATTCTTGACAAGTGTGATGGGGCAATATGGGTCACACTTCTCAAAGATTTCGATTGAATAGTTGCAATATGTTCCATTATTTTCTCAGTTAAAAATCAGCTGAGCATGATTTTAAAAGGGCGCTCAAAATAGCAACATAAGATTTCGATCGAAAAGTTGGAATGAATTCTACTATATTTTTAGTTAACGACCTGCTAAGCAAATCACGATCAAATAGGTCTTTATTTGCACCATTGTTAGTCATAAATTAGCAACAGTACAAGGAACAAACTTTCATCATTTCAGTTGATTGAAAATATTACAGCCAATCAGCTTACCTTGAATTGCTGCGAGTTAAAATCTTATTATGCAATAAAAAGCGTTATAAAGTAGTTGTAAAATCCCAAAAAATTTGTAAAACCCAGAGAATCTTTGTGATACAAAGGTCTGATAAGTCTTTGTGAAATCTGGAAATCTTTAAAATCTCATACATTTTTCCCGAGTGATTTGCCCCTCAGCTTAGAGTACTAAACTGAGCACCTTACAAAAATATCAGAATAGAGCTTTCAATCTAATAAAATCCTTTAAAAATAAAGGGTGCTTACAATAGGAACGTCCTCGATATGAGAGAGCTTATGATGTTTGATTTAATAAATTCGCAGAGAGATCTGCCTTATCACACTATAGCATTAGGACTGGGAAGAACCTATGTGTACAAAAGCTAATATCAGAACATACCAAAAGAAACTTTTTGCACACAGTTTCAAACGCTTGGAATAGTATCCCAAAGCCGATTAGAGATGCCAAGACTATTACTCGATATAAAATAGAATTGAAATCCCAGCTTTTGAACTAGAAGACACTAGTACCCCTAACTTGCACAAAACCATGGAAGACCAGCAATAAAATACCGTAGTACATTTGTTTTTTTTGTGATATGATAGGTTAATCTTCTTCATTTAAATTTGTATAAATTTATGTAGTTACAAGTGTAGCCGAATGGATATTGTGGGTAAATAAGATTAAATAAATAGATAAATATCAAATAGCATAGAGCAACTGGCAGAGATGCAAACAGGACAAAAGTAGGCTGAAATAATGTATAAAGGATTGAATACTTTTTAGCAGTTTTACGCTACAAAAATAACTTGACTTATGGCAGACAGTGACTTATTGCCTATGAAAATTGTAATGCAAAATTCAGTAGACTTTTCCAAAAAGTTAACTGAATTTTGCATTACAATTTTCAATAGGCAATAAGTCACTATCTTCCATGAGTCAGAAGATCTAACTTTCAAAATTTCCCGGGGAGCATGTCTTCGGACTCCCATAGCAAGTATATCTTTAGGGACTGGCGTGATATTATCCAATCTCACTAGTGGATGTCATCAGGACCGCCGAGAAGGAAGGGGAGGACAAATTTTCTTAGAGCCTCAGAGTCTAAGGGGCCTCATAACACCCAACACTTCAAGATCTGGGGGACTTCAAGAAGTAAGCAAGCAATACCTTTCCAACGTTGGTTTTTAGATCCTGAAAACATTCTATTCGCCTCGCTCACAGGAGCCTCGTCTTTCTCTCTTGCTCCGGGGCCTCTACATTCTCTCGGTGACCCTACATACCAGATCCCAGCTATTTTTTACAAAGTCCATTTTCTGTGCAGGAAATAGGGGGGGGGGGCAATAATGAAAATTCAAGCAAGTTTTGTTAGAATACACCTTTCTTTTATAAGAAACTGGTTTATAAGAAATATAGAAATTTTTGAGTGTAACCACGCCGAATATCTGCTGGTTCAAGGATTTTGCTGTTAAAGTGCCAAGAGACACTATTCATGAAAATCAAATGCTTTTAACGCTGTCTACTTGAAGCTTCGATACTGCTAATGCTACCATCTCTCTCTATTCTGTGTCGCGCTTGATTCCTATCCAATCTAAATTTCATCCAATCTAATTCCAATGCAATGCTATCTACTAGTCTTTTTAGTCGAATCTACTTTTCCTATCCTTTTCTCTATCTGAATCTTGCCCTCAATCTAAACTCTCTCTTTTTTATAGGTATCTTACAATGAATCTATAAATTCCTACCAAGAAGAATTAAGAATAACAGGATACGGTATTTACGTAAGCATGGTTAATAAAGAACTTGGAAGAACAACTCTTGTACGTAAACATGACTAATGTAAAGCTGTACTTGAATGAAACATTTAATGAAACAAAACGATATTATTACATATTACAACCACTACTCATACGTTAAGTACATCAGCTGCATGTGAATTATTAACGAATGAATAAAGAAAAAAGAGAGCTGCAAGGGCGTCTGTAAAGCGTATGGAAATCCCAACAAGAAACGAGTACTTGGCGGGTCAAGACATTAAAAATTCTAGTGCTTTGCTCAAGAAAATTAAGAAACTCTACAATATCAATTTGTCTAAGACAGAGTACATAGACTTGCTTTCACTCGTTAATTTTTACGATTTTTGTTTGAAAAATACTGTAACTTGTTATTTTGAGCTGCTTGGACATTTTTCGTGACGTTTAGCGGTTAAATTTACCCAGAAGTGTTCGAATTTCCAATTTGGTAAGTTTTCGTCCCAAAAATAAGAAACTAATTTAGAAACTTTTAGTACAACAATGTCAAAACTTCAACATTTTGTTGTCTTGGAATGCAAAATGTAAGATGTTTGTTACAGAGGGGTGCCAAATTTAACCTGGCCTCCCAAAGGCAATCTATGTTACCACGCTATTGCTACGCATAAAGCTAAGAATTTTGATGTTTCCTTGTGCCTGTATCACGATTATGGCACTGTATGTGCTGTGAAAAGTAGAGACCTATTAAGTAACTTTTAGTACCAGAATTTAATACAAAAAGAGGTTCAAATATAAGGAACTTTCAGAACTAGATCTTGAGCTAGGTTGTTCATAAAGAAAGGCTTTTAGTACGAAAATGCTATTTTTCATTTGATCATTGTAAGTTTCCCTAACTTTCCCTAATCTGAGAGAAACGTACTCTTTTCCCTTGATATTCCTTGACCATATAAACCCTGATAGAAAATGCTTAGAAGCCTACTCGTAGCCCGTTGATTGCAATCCGTTATATTCAGACCTTCCAAGTTTCATGACTTGGCTGTGAGACTCAAAGTTTAAGATCCGATCGCAAGGTCTCACAGCCTAACTTCTAATTCTCAAGCTTGTCCCAAATGAATGAAAATAACAATGAAAGGCACCTATAAACATAAGCGTAGGAGGACTAGCAATTTAGGGGGCTGTAGCATTTCTGCCCAAAAGAGGAAGGCAAAAGCACAAGAGTTGCCCAAATTGTTCATTGTTCTTTCAGGAATATTGTCCAAACGTAGCAGATTTCTGCCAAATTAAGGAGGGCTGCAGCCCCCCTGCGACCCCTCCCTTAAGCTTATGCCTGTGTAATTTTGAGATGATACTATAAGCAATCTAGAAGAATACCCAACATCATGTTTTGCTATATTGTAGGACGACATGGATGAAACAGGTGGAAAAAGAGCGTTTGTCATATCTATCCGGCCACATGGATTTCAAGCCTCATATTTGACTTTGGATAGCCATGAAAAAACGTTAAAAGCTTAAAATTGATTAGGTTTGAGGAGTTATAAAGTTAATTTCTTGATTTATCGATATAAACAGTACATTTTTGTCGCCTTTTGAGTGAAAGATCTTCTGGGTGAAAAGTGATGGTCGAAAATGTAAATTCAAAATGGCGGACATTAGCTTGAAGTGGTGATTTGGGTGAAACTTAAAATGTCTCATAACTCGAGAAAGGAATTGAATAAGACCTTGAAACTTCATGGTTATCATATCTCAACAATACCTTCAAGTGGTAGAAATTTGAACAAAAGTTCTAAAATTGAGGTTGTCATGCTTTTGATGATTTGACATGGAATGAAAATTGAAGTTGTCATGCCTTTGATTATTGGACATGTATAAAAAGAGTTTAGATCATCGGTATATTTTTTACCAGACTTATTCACCAATGAACTGTAGGTAAAAAGTGCAGCAAGAAGGATTCGCACGGGTAAGACCATAGAAGTAATAGGACTATAATGCGGGCTCTATTATTGAGATCAGATCAGATGAATTTCGGAGCTATAGCCTTTGTATCCGCACTCCCTCAACTCAGTTTTTGATGTTGTTGCTGTGTCTTGCTATATAATTCCCTACTTCTTTTTTCCATAGGCTGTGTAATATTTCTTTATTTTCTTTAGTAGTTTCTTCATTAAAAAGAAAATCACTTATTGTTTGCTTTGTCTTTTCTATGAGCGGTCTTTGTAGAATTGTGGATGTCTGTCGTCTGTCTAATGTCACTATAACCTAGGCAGACTGAGAAGAAGTATTCCAGGTTTCGGTAATGCTATTGCATAGCCCGCACAGTGTGCTATCTCTTGCGAACCAATTTCTGTCATTCAATGGCAAGCAGCTTGTCCTAGCTTTGTATAATATTACTGATGGTGGATTATTGTCGTAAATTTGCTCTTCTTTAATTTCTATCTTTCTCTTCTTGTGCATACTTAGACTAGTTTTGCTATTAACTTCATCCTTCCACAATTGCCTATCCCATGCTTTTGCTAATTTTTAAATTTATTTTTATTAAAAATTTAGCAAATCTGCATGTGTAATCTATATATATATATATATA
>WIPJ01001364.1:90411-107128 GCA_018155075.1 Cassiopea andromeda
CAACTATACTGGGCTATGGTTTGAGGAAAGATTAAATTTTTTTGACAATTATGATAAAAAATCTATGAGGTAATGCTTTGAGAAAGTAAATTTTCATTGAAGTGTACATCATTTCACTGCCACCTACAGAGCTTAAGGAATAAAACATATTTCATCTGTTTCCTCATTCTATATTTGGTTGTGGTGATGTTTTCCACACATCCACGCCCTCATCTACCACCCTTTACCATCAAGAAAATTTTGATAGGCTAGGCTTACTAGTTAGTACTTATAACACTGTGTATGGGTTATTGATTATTACTTGGTTGCACTAACACGGCTATAGGGGCTTTAAAACGCCAGTTATGGACACACAGTGAGCTATTTGTTCATTACTAACCTGACACAAAGTGAGCAGAACAGATCCTGATGTTATCGAGATTTTTTCCGTCCAAGTTCTGGTGAAGTTGGGCAAGCCACAGACGTCTCCGCTCCTCGCTCAGTTTTAAAGTTTGCTCTCCTTGATTTTCAATAATCTTAGGAAGCCGATAAAATTCCAAATGCTTCTCTCGATCTTGACGGTTATGACAACCGCATACGCGACAATAATTAACCATTTTTGTATGGACAAGTTCTCGATCCACTTTCACGTACAATCACTGTTCTTCGCCTCCCTCCAATGCCTCCAAGATGGCCGCCGTTCGTTCAATGACGTCACGTGAAAAGGGTCTATTGTGACTATCATTTGTACACAAAAATCTATTCAGCAAAATTACTTAGCAGGAGGTAGAGTTAATAAAACTGAATACACGTTCTTCTAATATTGGGAAACTACTCTTTTGCTTGAGTTTCAATTTTCTGAAAGCTTCTCGAACTTGAGACTGAGATTAGTCTTTTCTTAACATTGTCTGTAACAAACTAGGTAGAATAGGCTACCTTGTTTTTGCAAATCTTGGAAACTCGAGTTAATATTCTATCTGTAATGGTTTGAATGCAGGAATGATGTAATATTAAAGTTTGACAAGTACAGAAACTGAATTTTGGAATTTGAGCCTTGCAATATTCTTAAAATTATTTTAAGATTTGTGGCCTTTTCAGCCTCTTCTTAAAAGCTCTTTTTCTTGTATCATAAAGACATGTGTTATCAGAAAACTTAACATGCAAAAGACAAAAGAAACCAGAACTGTTCTTCCATGGAATGGTGTGCAGAATTTCGTCTTCTTCAGCTCAGAAAATAATTTCTTTGCTAATTCTCAAGCGGGACTAGTAAAGTGCAATACAACTATAGCAGTTATGTAACGCAGAACAACTGCGCATTTGTGGAGGCATTTATATATTTTCACGCCTCAGAGTACATACTCATAAAAATTAGTTTGCTTTTCCATGAAAATACAAGTGAAATAGCTTACATGATGCTGATTTTGGCTGTAGTCGACTTACTAATCATCTATATAATGCTTAGTTACATCACGTTACATTCCAGCTACGTGATAAATTGTTCTAGATCCTATGATAAGTCATTGCATAGCATCCACTTCAGTAAACTTTTTATGTATTTTGGAACAAGGAATAGTACCCTCTGATCATTTTAACGAGATGGCATCTTATAGAACACAAACCTATAGCATTTCCTATTAGAATTCGCAGGGACATTCAATTTTAACAGGAGTCCGCTCGATAGAGGGTTTCACGTTAACTACCATGACCACGCTCATTTGAGGGGGGAAACTATAATTTACATGGTTGTGATGTCCATGGGCTTTGAAATCATATAAATTATAGGTGCTTTAAAAATTGCATATAGCATATAGGGTATAGCTATTCTAAACGCAATTTTATATATGTTTTTTATTGTGCTTTATCATTAAATTCAATTTTTGATCATGTTTTTAACACCCTTCTAGGTTCACTTTACTTGCTATTAAATATTGTATCTTTATTTTTTTGAATTTGTTATGGAGGGTCCCTTCAAACCCAGCATCATTTGGTTTTAAGTTGCATATTTACTTCATTCTCTTATTTGCTTGCCAAATTGTTTTAGAGAAAGTTTTTTTAATACCACCTTCATAAATCTGAGCTCCAGGAACAATCAAGAGTGTTAATGTCAATGAGCCTTAAATTAATTGTAGGAGTTTATAAGTTAACAATGTCTTCATAAAGCCTTTTAACCTTCCAGCTGCAGCCCAATTTACGTGAATATCTATACAACTTAAATTTCAGTGATCCAGAGCCTTAATATTCCAAAAAATTTATCTTTATATAAAAAATTGTGTTGCTTCCTAGTTAGACTTCACTTGTTAGTTTAGGCTTACTAAAGGGCTTTGTATAGAAATAGGATATTGATTATGTTGTTTGTGGATATACATTCTGTGTACTTCTGCCACCATAGGTGTCACATTTTGATTGAATAAGAGAAGAATTACCATCGAAGGATTCCTGCCAATAATGTCGCGAGAGGTAAAACTTAGGTGTCTACAGCAAACTAACCGTAAACTGGAGGTCGATCGGTTCATCATCAAATGTGTGGACTCCGCTAATGGCAATGTCTTCCTCCGCTTCGTTTGCACTGACCCCAACCTCTTGCGCATGGCCTCCAGTCACCTCTCTTGGCAAAAATTTTAGAGCATTTTCTCCTGTTCTTGAGGAGATGACCTCTATATGGTCGTCAAACACCATCAACTTTCGCTTCTTTCCTTTTTGTTTGGCCGCCATTTTATTTCCATTGTCTCCTTCTCATGCTACTGTAGGATTTTATTATTCACAGATCTTAGCATGCGCAGACACATGTTGCTCTTGGGCAAGTCCCAGATTAATCATTTGATTATTTTGGGTTATATCCATAGATATCTAAAGACTTGCCTGATTCGTTCAATCAACATCGAGAAGCGTGTGTTGGTGGTATACTGATAACACATAGTTTCGAATAATTGAAAAATATTTGCAAGCATGTTCAGAAGGCTTCGATTCACATGTCCAGAAGGAGAAATTGTTATATCTTGCGTAGATCAATAGTTATCGACATTAAAAGTAAAGATTGATAGCTTGTAGTTTCGATAACTTTTGATCTAAGCAAGATATAAAAATTGTTCCTTCGGAAATGTGAATTGAAGCCTTCTGAAAATGCTTGCAAAAACATTTTTCAATTATTCGAAGCTATGTGTCATCAGTTTTTTCGCAAAGAAAGTACACTTTTTACCGCCAAAACACGCTTCTCGATGCTTTTCGAACGAATTCTCGCAACACTATTGGCAGGAATCCTTCGATGGTGATTCCTCTGTTAGCCAATCAAGATTTGACGCCTATGCTACTTCTGCCAAACTCTTGGATATGTGACAGAGTCTAATGCAATGTCATGTTCACATCATTTTGGTCGAGCTTCACGTAGAGCCAAGTAACAGTTTCAATGTGCTATTTCTCTGAAGTCACTTAGCTCATTCTTTATATACTGTACTCAGAGGTCAATATACTGTGCACTGTTTTTTAAATCTTGAGATACCTTGAGGATTTTGCATCTGACATTTGGCATGAGTTACAGTGCAGCATTGTGTTATTTCACCCAATTCTAGGTATACTGCTTAGCTTGTTTATATCGATTGGCATTCCCCTTCTGGGCACATTTCATTTTGATGATCTCTCCTTGGTACCAAAATGCCTATGCCAAATAGAGAACGAACTTGTTAGTGTTGAAAATCTAACGGGGAGATGTGACATGCACCCCCTCCCCCAATGTGTATGAAACTGCAAGAAAGCTAGTTATGATAGAGTAGATATGGTACCCTGTTGGACATAGTGTTTCCTTTTATTTTTGTCTTTTAGTCATATTTCTACTTGAAGCAAGATTTTTCTATTTGTCAATGAAAATCTCCAAGTTTTAATTGCTAGAGCAAGGTATCAGAAGCAGAAATTCTGAGAAAGTGATGGGGCAAGAGCCCCCCCCCCCCAGGTAAGAAACTGTCGGAAAATCTGAAACTTTGTCAATGAATTAGCCATGTAAACCCAAGTCCTGTTTGCCCTGGATACATCTTGAGTATGCCCATCACAATTAATTCATTCCATTGGTGTCTAGTTGCCTATGAAGAACTTTAATGAAGAATTAATGCAAACTTTCTTGAGAACAGATAGAACACTACAAGTTTATGGTGATTACAAGTTTCAGGGTAATTTTAGATGATTTGGTAGGAGATTGAGGGAGCATGCCCCGGACCTCCGATCTGGTGTGCACTTAGAGACGGGCGCAATATTAGCTATTCTTTGTCATTGGGTGTCATACCACATCCCTAGCTGTGTTTTAAAAGCCCAATTTCTATGGTAAAAAATGCAGGTAATAATAGTAAAAATAAATTGAACAACGTTGCCTCATAGTAACTAACGAGCATGTTCCATGATTTCTGAATTCCGTAAAGTCTCTTTTTAGCCTCTTCTCAATTGAGCCCCCTCTCCAATAAGCTCCCCTTTTTGGACCAAGAAAGTTATTAAGCCCCCCTCTCTACTTAGCTCTCCTAGAAAATATGAATACTACCAAGTGTAAGTAAGCTTCATAGAAGTAGGTAAACTAAGCTCGATCACGCTTTGAAAGAAATAGTTCTCAAGCTATCAAGAATCAAAGTCATTCATTGACTTACTGCTGATAGAAACGTTCTATGTCAACGGTCACTACACAATTTTTCAATTTTGTTTGCTCTGCTGTGAATTAATGATGCATAAAATAAACAATAGAAGTATCTTTCTCTATTTTCAAACAGCAAATATTCAGTTAACTATTGAAGATTTTCAACAAATTCATAAATCCCCCCTCTCCAATAAGCCCCCCTCTAGAGAGCTTGAAATTAATAAGCTCCCCGGGGGACTTGATAGAGAATTTACAGTAACTAAGCTTTAAATTTTTGCTTGTTTGAAATGCAAAATGTAAGCCGTTCGTAACAAAGTGGTACCAAGCTTCACCTGGCCTACCCAAGATAATATATGAGGTCACGCTACTGGAGTAGATGCAAAATATTTTGTCGGTTCATTAAGTAATTTTTCCTGAGACTTTTTGCCAAGAACGCATTCCTGATAGAAATCCGTCAGCCTAAAACATTTCCCATATTTCTGGACAAAATCACCCATCTGGCAGCCCTGATGAGAGACAGCGCTTCAAGACATGCAAACAATTGTTGAATTGTATAATTCTCTATTGTTTACGAAGCTCAAGCTATATCATGGCAGGTCGCTTCAGATCGTTTGCAGCTGGTTTCAGGTCTTTTCATGTGGTTTCAGCTCGGTTTAGCTTTTATTAATTACGCATTTTGAAACAAAATCTAAGACTACATTTTTAACATTTATGTGTTGGTTCTTGGTAGACCCTAAACTAAGTGCAAGAATTAGGTATAAGACCATGATATGTACATACATAACATGTGACATTTTCCCGCGGTTTCTCAAAAGAAATTCACCTGCTATCGCTATTCACGAGCTTTGAGTAGAAGTGAAAGTGTAAATATATCAGAGGAGGTGAATTAACTTATTTTTCACTATGAAAGATAAAAAATAATGGTATGTATGTAAAAAATATCCACCTCCAAGAAGGTAAAAATATGCCTGCAATCAAAGCATGATATTTTCTGAACGGGGCACGATAGTGAGAAAGTTCGCGGTAGACTTTGAGAAAAATATGTGTTGATAATATATATCAAAATAAATTTCGAATAACTTTTGACAGATTTTACACCGGGTTGTTTGAATGAGGGGCAGTGAAATTGAAGATCCTGGCCATCTGATTGGCTAAAAGCTGAGAAGATTCCCAAAATGGGGAGCTTGGAAACAGCCAATAAAAAATTTCCACTATGCTATAATATCCATAAAATAGGCAACGGAAACATGATTTACTTCCTTTTTTGCATGTCTAGTGTACATCTACTTTCTGCCTAACTAGGCTTTCATTACGGATGTGCATGGCAGGCCACTGTTTTGTATACAATGAATTAGCCAGTCAGCGCTCTATGGTTACACCCATGTTACATAGTTCTCGTATTTGAACCTCGTGATTGACATCGTTAACAAATACTGTAGGACTGTGGTATTTTAAGGAATCCTCTGGAAGTAAAGGCTCTTGTTCATCTTCATGATAGAGAAATATCTGCAACAGATTCAAAATCGTAACCAATTTAGCAATTGTACACCATGAAATTAATATCATTGTGAATTTTATTGACTTAATCGCTACTAATTCAACATTCAGCTTGGGAATAATGTCGTTTTATAATGACATCGACGAATATGAGCGATTTGAGGAAGGACATCCACATTACGAAAGGAAGAAAGACATTGATTTTTTTCATAAGAGATTTAAATTCGTTCGTTTGTCCTTGCAATTCTTTGGATTTTGGCATAAACCCAGTGCAGGCATGTTGTGCAAGTACATATATCCATTGCTGGTTAACCTAGTACTATTGGGAGATTTTATTGTGGAATGCTGTTTCTTAGGTTTAGCGTGCAGTTTACTAACAAAAGGAGCGAATCACGAGTTAATCCTTGAGCTGTTTGTCAGAGTGACGATGAGCTGCAGCAACTGGCTTATGCATAGTTTTACTATTCGATTTTTCAAGTCAAGAGACATGGAAGATAACATGTTTCACGTGGAGCTAGGAGAAGAAGGCATGGCGTTGTTTGAAAGTTTCACCAAGAAACTAAACATCATGTTCGTAGTATGCCACTCGATAGTAATACTTGAGACGGTGGTATTAATAAAAACTGGAGTTCTTGACCATTTTCCAACCACATGGTCAACACAAAATGCAACGGTTATATCTGAACTGAATGCGGCTATTTACAAATCAAATTTCGTTGGAGACCCTTTAAACCTATTCACGACTCCAGTTTCTTTTACATTGATGTGGATTATGTTCATCTTATATGAAAGCAGTAAATTTCGACTCTCCAAGCTAACTGACGACTTTTTACGTTGGGAAGAAAGTCCCGAGGATGCAATTTACTATCACATTTCGTATTACACATTGCAAATCAACAGATCCTGTTCAAAAGTTGCCGCCCTTTTTGTCACTCATAATGTTTTGATGATTATTTTGGTTCCTCAGTTTATGTATTTGTGCATCTTGATAGGGCGACAGAAAAGCACGTTCGATTTCATCGCATTCCTATTCTACTTCTTAGTTATCTTCTTAACATGGATTTTCCCGTTAATGTTTGCAGAAGGAATTCGCTCGAATGAACTTAAATTTTTAAATGAAATCAACCAATTTTGTAGGAAATATATTGACAAAAGATGTGGAGAAACATCTGATGAAATATCACATAAAACGTTTGAAGAACGAAAAAATGTAGAGGAGCTGCTGTGGTATCTAAAAGAACGAAAAACCGGCTTCATCATGTGGGGCTTTGCACTTCAATTAAAACTTTCGACCTGGTCATTTTATGTTGGTCTTCTATTGTTTGGTTTTAGAGTAGCTAACAGTTCAGTGTGAAGTGTATACAAACTTTTTTATAAAAACAAATTTTATGGGAATATTAAAGTTCAGAATCGCTGAAATTTGAGAATAATGCAAGGTTCAAGGTTCATCAAGATGTAGAATTTTTGTATATTCCAGCCATAATACTAATTTTAGATTAACATTTGCACTGTCGATGCAATAAGTAAGGCATCAACCGAGATTTGAATATAGCCTATTCTGATTTTCAAAACTTGTTACACCTTTGATATTTAGGAATAATGTAAGAATAATCTAAACAGTAGAGGGTATTAGGGAAGCAAGGGGGCAAAGTGTCCCTAGTTGCTATCAAGTGGGTAAATTCTCGGCAAAAATATTGAAACCAAAGGCAAAGTACACGGATTTTTAATAAGGAAATCACTTTTTTGCTTGAGCTTAAATTTTCCCGTACATATTTTCTCATGAAAAACAAGTGTAATCGACAAATATTTCAAAGTATTTGTCTAGTAATCATGTTTCTTCTTAACTACTTGGCAACATTACCAGAAAATGAGGGACATTTTGCACCCGTAAACATTTATTCTCAGTTATTGGATCGTTGTTGGTTCAGCATTGCGTTAAGTTAGGAAAGTTTTCAACGTACTATTTTTCACAAATGTCTTCGCTCTTTCCTTGTAGTTTTGAAGTTTTATAAGTTTTAGCATTTCAAGTGCTAGGTTTCTTATAAACCAGTTTCTTATAAAAATTACACTGGTCAACGCTAATTTTGGTGTCTGCACTTTTTTTAGTGACGTAAGCGCAAGTTTGATGTGCAAAATCCAGATATGATAACGGTTTTTTTCAATCAGGTTAACTTTTTAAAGTATTTTTATAACATTTTTTAGCTTGTGTCAAGTAAGGGCTTCTATGTCCTTTATAATGTTGAGCTTCTCTTTTATTTCTTGAAAGGAATAGCTTCCAAAAGCTGTAACTTTATCAGAAATTGATCTTTCCAATAAATTGAAAAATAGCTATTATCCATCTTGTAGAAAAGCAGTTTCTGAAAACTGTGAATGGTGAAGGTACTAAGAGTCACGTGCCTTTTTGCACAGTTTGGATAAAGACCCCACCCAAGACATGAACTTAAATTTAATTGCAGGCTGTGAAAGCAGTTCGCCCTAAAATACTTTATATATCGATTTCCCATCAAGATCTTAGAAATTTATGACATCACTAGGCTAGGCCCAGGCTGAGATTTTTGCCAACTTTATAAAAACAATCCCTTTAGGCCGTAGTATTATGGTACAACACCAAATGAAATCAAACAATGACAGAATCCTGTAAAAGAGTGAAATTCAAATACCTTTCTTATCATTAAAATATCAGTCAGGCAAAATGTCTTCAAGAAGATTTTGGAATTTTGTTTGTTGCTATCGAAAAATTCATTAAAAAATATTTTGCAAACGGCTAAGTCTGACATTAATCTGATAATTGCATTATGTAGTTGAATTTTGGATTTAGGAAAGGTCCTTACTTTGATATGTTAGGCGTAGCCCTTTTCAAGATACTTTGGATATTATGCAACTATATTTTAACGAAAAAGTTATCTGATGTGCATAAAAAGTAAACATATTTCACCA
Source organism: Cassiopea andromeda (assembly GCA_018155075.1). NCBI lineage: Eukaryota > Metazoa > Cnidaria > Scyphozoa > Rhizostomeae > Cassiopeidae > Cassiopea > Cassiopea andromeda. The sequence goes on from WIPJ01001364.1 coordinate 99,434, forward strand.
ATTTGCTACTTTGAAAAAGAAAATGAATACTAGACTAGGCCTATTCTGAAAAAGTTGTTTTTTTCCATTTTTGAGCTCAAAAGTTGATTTTCACTTTTAGCAACCCTAGAAAACACGTAAAAGGACTACAATTAAGGACTTCCAGGCATTTTGCAGGGGTTTCCTTAATGTTGGCACAATTCTGCTCATGAAAACATTCTCTGACCACGGTCGATGTGTGCACCTTTCTTTGCACGATTTCGAAATGCCATAAAGTGGCTCAAAGTTAAGCTAGAGACTTGATTTTTCTTCACTCTTTTAGAACTTTATTCTAGTTTTAGTTTAGCATAATGATAAAAGTAGAGGATTACATCAATTTTTGGCCTATTTCCACCTCTGGGTCTACTATTTCCACCTCTGGGTCTACTATGCAACGCTGGTTTATGATGCATTTTCTTGCACCTTCCTTTAGCCAATCCCATCATTTATTTAAATGTTGTCCCGTTAGAGTGCAAAAACAAATAGGAAGAAAGATTTCTCTATCAAAATCCAATTTGAATTGAAAACTACAACCAAAAATGTCAAAATGTGCAGCCAAAACAGTGGAAATGTGAAATTTTAAACTTCGATTTGTTCTCACAAATTTGACCTGTTACAGGGAAACTGAAAATCATTTTTGGAATCTCCAAAGGCAGATTTGTTATTATCTAGTACCTCGACAAACTTCATACCATTCTATCGTTGAACATGAGAAGCTGAAAGTTTTGAGAGCTAGGGCAGGCACCACTTTCTCATCTAATTCTACATAGGTACTTGTTTAAATATAGGACCCAATCCTAGGGAACTCATAACATTTATGAAATGCGAGTTAAAGCACTCAACAATCATAGCATAATCCAATATGATATTTCCTTCTTCAGTCAAAGCGATTTTTGTCTCCCATTTGGTTGTTGTTTGAAAATATGGGCATAACCTGTTGTATTCTTTCAAGATAAATCAGGAGAGCAATCACTTATTTTCGTATAAATACTTTACTCATGTGTCAACTCGATCATTACCTCTCTCAACCAACTCTCAATATAAAAGCGCCTACACTTAATACTGGCGATGAACTAATGCACGTGCGCGCGGGAGTCTGGGCTCTACTTACCTTCCAACCTAACCATCTTCCAAAATGTTTATCACTATCTAGAGATCTAGGCTCAATCGAACTATAGGAGTCAAATGTTGCTTTCCTATTAATCGTAACTATTAGATAGTTCTGCTTCAATCTATAGAAAAGTGCATGCGTTTTTCGAACACAAATCAAGATGTCCTTCTTTTCAATCAATGGAGCAACCAATACTAAAAGCTCTTCAAATAAATTTCTATCCAGCTGATGAAATTGCCAAAGTTTTTCAGTGTATTCCCAATTTAGTGCTTACACAATATTTGCGAATGCTCCTTGTACTTGGGGACATGAAATCCATGAACTACTCTGTTTTTTCTGCTCACTGCCGCGGATTTCTTCTTCGTCGTAGCAAACAAATCGACAGTAACGTATCTTCATCTTTTATTGACGGCATGAATATAGTTGTTCTTCAGATTCAAGCCTCTAAAGGTTGATAACAAGGTTCTTATACATCAGTCTTTTCAAGTAGTTGGGTATACCTCCGTCGGGAGCATTATAAGGTGAAAGGGTGGTATATGACCCAGGGAACAAACTGCAACCCAGGGAACAGGTACACTTTTATAATGTTTAATGATAGCAATCTTATTCATAGTCAATGAAGCAAGTGGGGGAGAATGTAAAATATTGTCTATTCCTTTGGAATGACATTGCAAAAAATAATTCAGAGGCAACGTTGTATACCAGGGGTCACCAGTCTCTTTGGGCTTCAGGACCAAATTCCCTATACAGCACCCTTGCTGGGACCAGATGTAACGATGTAACTAGCGGTTTTCTTTGGGCGGTGTAAAAGATCTTGCCGGATTTTTGGTCACTGCCCAATGAAATTTTCATTGAGGGCATTCTTGATAAAGATTTAATGGTATGGGGAGAAGCATTTATTACATTGCGTTTTGATGATACTAACCATAAACTGTCAGTAAGACATGGAAGAAACGAGGAAAAAGGGGGTCTGGAAGCTTGCCCCAAGAACAACTTTTTAGGACCACGCCCTCTAGAAAGTCTGAAAATGCCTTTTTTTAAAACAGAATATAGCTAGTTTTGATCATTGATATATAAATGGAGAAGGAAAAACTGACCCCTGAAACTGACTTCATTGAATACTGCATACTTAGAACTAGATAGCGAGAAAGCTCCGTCGTCATTTCCTTTTGCTTTCGAATGCTTGTGCGTCGAGACCTAGACGAAAGCGACCTCACACCGTATATATCCGTGGCGTGGTGGATTACATAGAATGCACTGAACACTCTGTCACTGTGCAAGATAATGGACATAAAACAAAAATATTTTTGAGAGGCACCGAAAATTGCTCGTGCATAGTCCGGAAACTGGATGTTAATCACCATAGGAGACGAAGATAATATCAGGCAAAAAAACTCTCATTTTTGTCTTCAAAAAGTCTTTTGACAAAGTGGGAAATAAAGACATTACGTCTTAGTATTTTATTTTGCCCGACATTTGACAATCTCTTGCTTGGCATTTGCCCGACAAAATCCAGGTTTTCGATGCTTAGGGAGTGTCACACCCAACAAACCCCTGCCCAGATGCTGGTAATAGAGTCCTATTTTGCACAGTACAGTTCAGTTTGGGGTCTACTATAGGAAAAATGAGATGAGCAGGCTAAAAAGACTACAAAATGTAAAGCAAGCATTAGCACTTTGTCAAAACAGTATCTTACTTCAAAAATATGTGCAGTTTTTCTGCAAGCACTTGGGCTGGATTGGGTGTTACCTGGGTCAGAGGTTGGTGACCTCTGGTATACACAGTACATACCTTGCTCACATTAACACTGTTTTTCGCACAAAGATTCTTGATACTTCTTTTGAACACCATTAAGTTAGAATTCTTGCTATAAACCTTTTAATCTGTTCTGATCCTAATAGGGAGATATTAGGGGGGACGTTTTCTTTAATACGAGAAACAAATCGCTTTAACTATTGACAGACTATTCTTGCACATAGTGTGTGATCTATCGACATATTAATAGACGTACAAGAGCACTTTGTCTCTTACTTGGGGACTACAAAGATGCTCCCAAATCCGTCTTAGCTGTCTACTGCCCTGTACTTGAATAGTATCAGTTTAATATGATGAGGGAAGAATTGCTTCTATTGTATTATGGCCAAGGAGAGGCAGCAAGATAAGGTTGGGAAACTGCAGTATAGGGTATGGAAATTTTGAATATGTCACTTTTGGCAATCTTTGATAAACATTCTGTTAAATTAAGTGAAGTGGCTGTCATTTATACTAATACTAGTAATTTATCTGTTTGTAATACAGAGCTAGTGAAAAAGTTTAAAAACATCACTTCTTTTCAACACAAAAATGAGAACTAGCAATTTTTACCTATTGTATGAATAATTTTGAGGACAACGGTGTGTGTATATATATATATATATATATATATATATATATATATATATATATATATATATATATATATATATATATATATATATATATATATATATATATATATGTATGTATGTATAATGTTTAGACAAAATGCTTAAGCTCCCCGTAAATAAGCCATCCCCTGAGATAAGCCACCATGCAAAATCCAAAACAAACCAAGTCGCCAGGAGTTTCATTCTGGAATTTACAGTAAGTACTATTTATTACTCTCTTAGCCAACAATGTCAACAATGATCTTACTCATGGGCGTTGGAGGACGTCAAAGTTAAGGGGGGCTGTAAACGTTCTGCCGAATTTCCTATTGTTCTTTCAGAAACTTTGTCCAAGTGAAACGGATTTCTGCCCAGCTTGGGAGCTGCAGCCCCTCTGCTCCCCTCCCCTCCCCTCCCCTCCTACGCTTATGACCTTGCCATATAAAATACCAGCTGAAATTGCATACGCCAACATAAATGCCAACATGCAAACAATAGCTATTGTCAAAATGCTCCTAGAAGTATATAATTTTGAAGACATACATAATTACTCATATTGAAATTCAAGTCCAATTGGCTTCAAATGCTTTTCTATTGCTTCATCCATTCTTTTATTCATCTCATCTGTGAAGTAATTCTTCCAATCACCTACCTCTCCTTTTCGCATGAAATGGCCCTCCCCAGTGAGAAGCCCGAGTTTCTTTCTTTCCTCTTTGTTTACGGCTGGGTTGTTTCTCATCTGCTTAAAACTGAGATGGTCAACAAGTGACTGTACCATTTCATCACTTACATCTTTGCCAAGAAACTTGGCAACTTTTCTTACACACAAAGGCAGATCTTTTTTCATGTCTTCAAAGAGCAAAAAACAAATGTTTGGGTGGTTCCTTTGTTGCCACGCCTCCTTAACATATTCAAAGTATGGACTGTATATCACAAGGTTGTCCATGAAAAGGTCAAAGTGTGTTTGGAAATCTCCTATGTAATCACAAGGCTTCATGAGTTTCAGATGATAATACAGTGAAACTACAGTATCCTTTGGGTTTCTAAGGCAAATTACAGCTTTGCTTTTCTCCAATAAATCGTCTGGCAATAGAACTAGGCGAAAGTGACTACTCACCACCCTTGGAGATGGCATGTCCTCCACTGTTGTAAGGTAATCACTTTGAAAATTGAAATGTGTTATAAATTGAGGCCAGTCTTCTAGAGCATGATCCAGATGGACATTTAAATCCAAGTGGAAAGTTCTCCTGTCTAATGGAACAGCTTTGGCCTCCTCAAAATTGCAACCGTTCTGTAAGAGCCAAACAAGCTCTTTAGTCCATGTCGTTCCACTCTTGGGAAATGTAAGAATGTACACATCGTCGTGGCGAACTTCCAAATTCTTGATTCGGTGTTGATACTTCTCGAAAGCCAATGGCAAAGTAACATGGCAAGGAATAGTTCTGATAAAGGATTGTCCTTTTTCAAGAACTGTTCTATAAACAGGTTTAAGACGATCACTTTCTTCTTGTGAGAGCGGTTGGGATGTGGTGGAGGCCATTTTTACTAGGACATGGAAGCCATTGAACTGGTGTGGTAGACCATTGTTCTAGTTATGCAACCACTATGGGGAATCTCCTGCACGCATTGGTTTTCCTAATCTATTCTGTGATGATTGCATACGTTGTTTACAAGAAACTAGGATCGCCACCTAGTAATAAAAGCAGGGCCTATTTAGAGCAAGCCCGTAGCCAAGCCTGTGTTTCAGGGGTGGCAAAATTGTATTGGAGGAATCATGTGATGCAAAATCTGAGAGCTTATTTCATACTTTGTTATGACAATCAAATGGAGCAATGTGTATACAAGAAAGATTGAACTTTCTGGTATGCCACAAAGACCAAAGGTGAGCTAAACCAGCATTTCAAAAAATATCTCCAGATCTACAAATATAAAGCAACAATAAAAAACGCAAAAAATTCCCAGAGGTGGCAAGAAGCTGGCACCCTGTTATCCAGGGGTTGCATTTGCCACCCAATGCCACCCTATGGCTACGGGCCTTTTTTAGAGTGGTCTTGTCCACGCTTTGTGGCCTTGGAAATCTTGAGTGTGGTCTTGGAAATATCTAAGTGTGGTATCTTTCATGAAGCGGAAGCTCTGCATGTTCTTGCAAGTTCTTGATACGGAGTTGTTATTTCTCGAAAGCCAATGGCAAAGTAACATGATCAGGGATACTCGCTTTGTTTTGATAGGACAAAGTTTATGGCAATATTCAAACTCGGAATCTCTGAAATTTAAGAATAATTTAAGAATAATACAAGGCTTAAGTTTCATCAGGACTTAAAATTTACAGTACTGCTTGTAGATTGACTGTTTCAATATTTATGCAGTATGTGTTATCCTGTTCCGCATTTATTTTGCTTTATGATGAAGTTGGGCATTAATAAAATTGGAAAAAATAAATAATCCTTTGATTTACGAAAAATTTAAGAATATTCTGAGGCTCAAAACCGACACAAATTAAGAATATTGAGGCTCAGCCAAAAATTACATATTCTTATGAAAAAGGTATGTAGTTCTAATAGATGATTGTCCTTTTTCAAGAACTGTTCGGGAACCAGGCCTAATTTGATCAGATTGTTCCTGTCAGTGTGGTTGGACTCGGTTGGGATGTGGTTGTGGCCATTCTAGAAGAAACATGAGAGCTATTGAACTTTAAATAAACGTTTGGTGCGGTAACCCTTGGTCCAGTTGAGTAACCAGTGCGGGGAATCTCCTGCACGCGATGTTCTTAAATAAGAAACTAGGATCAGCATCTACCTTAACCGCACAAACTGTCGAGCGCATAAAATGTCGCGAAAGTCGCGAATTTGATGATCGAAATTAGTCTCGAGCATTAGACGTCGCCTTATGCGATTAAACAACACTCGCACATATTAGATCTAGGTCATACAGCGCATTATGAGCGCGGCGAATTAAATTATTGCATCAAAAATGTTCAGTGTCGATTCGATACGCTGACAATTCGTTGTATGAAACGAATTGACGATTGGAAGCGCATCAGATAATTTAATTACATTAAGTAATTTTTTAAACGCCATTTTCATACACATAAACTAACATAAAAATACAAATCTCGCTAATGTTACGTAATGTGCATTCAGCAGGATTAAGTGTAGATACTTCTATTAAAAAAATATAATACATAATTGTAACATGAAGAGCTAGAAAGGAAAAGAGAAACAGTTAGTACGATAGAAGGTCCGGGCTGGTCCATGGTTTGTTGCGCATGCAGAAGATGTAATAAGTTGTGCGAATTATTATGCTAGTTAATTGAGTGATTACATAGTTCGTATGGCCTGTGGTAATAGATAGATTGATGCACATCTGAATGAAAGAATTGCAGGACTGCCCAAAGATGCCAAGAGCACTTATAGACAAGTTAACAAAGTTGACGTGACGGCATTTTGATTTTAGATTATGCAGAAGGTAGCGATATTTTCAAAGTTTCTACCTAGCGTTGTTATTTAGATTTGTTTCAAAGCCCATGTAAATGTAGCTAAAACACACTCAATGCTAATTGCTTCACATAATAGGCAACATTCTTTACTGGGATCAAACATTAGATTTAACCAGAGTATAGGTAGTAACGAAGTTGAGATTCAAAATATGACTATGGAGGTCAGTGGCGGCTCGTGCTAATGGGCACTATGGGCAATGCCCCCCACCGAAAAATAAATGAAAAGAAAAACTGTGCAATTAAGCTATAACAGTGAGAAAAATATAAAATGTTATATCCTAGCATGTTTCACCAGGCATTCAGGGGCGCGAGATTCGATTACTTCTCATTGTGTTGACTTGAGCCTCGTACGTAAACATTTAAAAAATGATGTCATTTTCTGGGGCAAACTAGATTTTGCCCTTGGAATTGGCTACCTGACATGCGCAATAGCAAGGATCAAAAGCCCAATGCCGAAAACAGAAGTAGCCGATTGGCTGAAATTGACGAAAGTTGGGCAAAACACATTTTGCCCTCTCTGGTACAACAACAACAACGACCACAATAGCTCTGAAATGTAAACATACAAGGGACGTTCTCTTCGAGCATGCTAGTACAAAAGATCTCGATTAAACTACTCGAAATTTTCAGTAATACTTGCTGATCACTGAATTCACTGGTCAATA
>WIPJ01001364.1:109883-134864 GCA_018155075.1 Cassiopea andromeda
TGAATCATAATTGCCTAAGCTGGGTTATTTTTATCACCAGAATTCTCTATATTTAAGAAAATTTTCAGGCTGTATTCGACAAAATATTAAAAAACTTCCAGTTTGAAGCCAGATAATTTATTTCTTATTTGAAAGGAAAACGTGTATTTGCAATCTGGAGGTAATGCTATCCAATGTCATTTTTTGGGTGTGGCTCCCTAAGATATTTTGACCACACCCAGTGTTTCAAAGACTTGCCCCCCCCCAGCGAAAAATACCACGAGCCGCCACTGATGGAGGTCCAAAAAGATGTAAAATTAACTGGAAAGAGCACTTAACTGAAATTTCAGCCAAAATCTTCCGTGTAGTTGGTTTGTTAAAATATTCAAAGCAGTACCTTCCAATCTTAATCGTTAGGACTCTTTACAATAGCATTGTAGAGCCGTATTTTCTATACTGATGCTCTGTGTGGGGCTGCTGCAGTGCTACTGAATTTCAGCATCTACAGAGGCTTAAAAACAGGGCAGTTAGAATTGCTACAAACTGTGCTTATGATGCTCATATCAAGCCTATTTTGGAAAAATTGGGATGGAAAACTATACACCAATTGATTAGTATTCAGCCTAAAGCTACAACTTTCAAGTCCCTTAGAGATTTTGCCCCACAATATCTGTCTATTGCACTTCTCGTAACCTTCGCAACACCAATACCGATGTCAGGTTGCCTAAAATGAACACTACGCAAGGACGAAAAGCTTCTCCTTTTGTGGTGCCGAAATATGGAGTAGTTTACATATTGATGCACAATTTTCATCCTCATTACGGCAATTTAAGAAAGCGATTTCAACTTTGATAATTGGGGCTGAAGCTTTTCTTTTTTTATCTTCTTTCTCTTTTGCTTATCTATTGCATTCTATATTTTTAGCATTGTAATTTAATACCTTTACATACTTCTTTTTTGTATCTTACTTTATAAATTGTAATATATTGTAATGTATTTTAATTGGAAGGCCCCTTGCAAACCAGCCTGTGCTGAAAGGTGACCCTCCTAAAAGAATTGAATTGAAATGAATTGAAATGTGCTGAATGTTGCACTGATAGGAAGATCAAGCCATTGCCGTAACTGTTTACTAACTATATTATCGAGATATAAGATCAGCGACAGTAAGATGCCAGGATAGTATGGATAGAACAAATTGATGATATATGAAGAGTTTGTTTTTAGGATGACAAGAAAGTCTATCTATTCTGTTCATAAAGTCTTGGAGAAGATCAAGAGCCTCAGGCATGTGAATTTGGTTGTCCATAGCGTAGTTACAATGTCTACCAAGATATCTAAAAGATTTGCCAATGTCAATAGTAGGAACAACTTCATGGTTAATTATGAGTTTCGGAAGGTATTGCGTAGATGAAGTAGAAGACCTTTTTATTCCAAATGTAGAGCATTTATCCACCCTGATTTTCATATTAGCCCAAGCACACCATCTAGAGAAATGGTTAAGTAAGGTTTGATTTTCGTTCTCAAGGTCAGTTATAATAGTTGCATCGTCCGCAAATTGAAACCAGTGCACCGGATAGAGAGAGTTAATTGTGAAACCAAACTGCTTGAATTTCTGGTCAGAGCTGTAATGAATAAACGTGTTAAAGCAGAGGTTGAAAATTAAAGGGCTTAGGCAAACCCCTTGGAGTATTCCACGACCCACCGTGATAAATAGAGTTTGGAAAGAGTTTGTAATGACAGATGTTTGAAAAGTTGAATAGGAACTGATTATAAGCTGTTTTATATGGTCAGGAATATGATGATACCTAAGAATTTCGGGTATGAGATTGTGGTGTACTTCACCAAAAGCATTTTTAAATCAAGTAGAGTGACGATAAGGGACTTTGTTTAGTTCCAGCAGCATTGACTACAATGGCAAGCTGAACAGTGTGTTCGAAAATTCCAGATACCTTGGGAAGGAAGCCGTTTTGAACCTTGCGTTCAATGTACACATTGCGTTGTAGAAAAGTATACATTGGATCGCGTAAGCAAGAAGTGAATATCTTAAGAGGAATTGTCTGAGGGTAATAGGCCTAAAGTTTGATGGATCCGAAAGGTCACTTTTTTATGCATGAGGATTGTACATGCCCTTTTCCAGAAATGGGGAATTTTTCCTGATTTTCACATTATGCGGAATAGTTCATTGAGATAGGATCGAAGATAAGGACAACGTTTGAAAGGAATAATGGAGGTTTTATCGAGTGGACAAGGAGAGCCGGAAGCTTTCATTCTACGGACAACTTTCGTGATTTGATGATATGATGGTGGAGTTAAATCATATGGAACAGATGGCTGAGCAAGGGAAAGAATCAGTGGCGGCTCGTGGTATTTTTCGCTGCGGGCAAGTCTTTGAAAAACTGGGTGTGGTAGAAAATATCTTAGGGAGCCACACCCAAAAAAATTAACATTGAATAGCTTTACCTCCAGATAGTAAAATACACGTTTACTTTTCAAATAAGAAATAAATTATCTGGCTTCAGCCTGGAAGTTTTTTAATATTTTGTCGAATACAGCCTGAAATTTTTCTTAGATATAAAAACTTCTGGTGAAAAAAATAACCCAGCTTAGGCAATTATGATTCAAGAAAAAGGATGTTCAGGTTTTTTGAGGCATGTAATGGCTGCTAATTCCATCTTCTTTCTAGTTTTATAAAACATTTACTTACAAAAACAACTCTTTAAAGCTATTGTTTGAAACTCTTTAAAGTTATTGTTTGAAACTCAGCCTGCCTGTTTCTTAACTTTTACCTACTTTCAGCCTCATGTTTCTTATGGATATGTTTCTCATAAAAATGAATGTAATCAGAAAAATGATAAGAGACTTTATTGCTTAAATCTGCTTCAAGAAGAACAACCATCAAAAGCCATTATTTTCTCTTCTGCTGTTTAGGGATATAATCAATTCAGGCAGATAATTTTTTGTAAAACTATATTTTAATTGTAAGTATTCATTGTGTGAATACTAAATAGTATAAATTGTCTATAATGATATACTTTTGTCACAATAACCTCAAGAAATCTAGGTGATGTAAGCAGAAGCTATCAAGTATAATATGTTGGTGTGCAATTTTAAAAAATACATAGAGGCTCTTGAGCTACTTAAAAAGAAATTTAGCTCTTCTATTCTTGAGCTAGGCCAACAGATCAATCATATTTTGATTGAAGTCAATTGATAGCCAAAGCCATGAGTCTCTGCTCAGACATTGTGTTTCTCAAGTAAGTTTTAACTCTCTTTAGCAGTAGTTGCTGGTGACATTTTTTCTTGGGGGGTGGGGGAAGGTGTCCAAAAGTTGGGCATGGTCCAAATATTTTGGTGAGCCACAACCTAGATACTGCCATTACTTTTTCTGACCTATAGTGGATAAAAATGGTTGGGGAAGGAGGCATATTGCAATCATTTGTCTCCTTAAGCATTCATTCAGAGGATTGTGATAAATAAACAAATTAAAACCTATGCATCTTTAATGATAATACTTTCAAGAGAATACTGTTAATGCAAGCAGATAAAGGAGGTATCAAAGATTTTTCTACCAATGCTTTGATTTTCTTTCAATTTTAGAGGTCTTTGATTCAATAAATGAGGGACTTAGCTCAGCTATTTCTAAGTTGTGAAAAACATCAATTATATTTTGGTTGAGGCCTGATCTAAAGCAATTTTGGCTAAAGTATTCAACATAGGATTTTCCAATGTAACTTTATACTCTCAAAGGCCTAAAAAATCCTGTTCATTCATTCTGAGCAATTACAAGCTAGACTGGATTTTACAAGTTGGGGGTAATGGAACTGCTTTATGCCATAGAGGAATTTGAATGTAGACAGCATCAAGGAAAAGACATTATTCACAGTATTTTCTACACCTAACAACTTGAAAAGAATCACTCTCAAAAGGTGGTTGAACTAAGATATCCAGTGAATTCAACCCTGAGAAATATTGTCATAATACACCATCAAAAACTTCAATATCAAAGATATTTCCTCTGAAAGGTTTCAAACATAAATTAAGAATGCTATCCAAATGGCTAATCAATTTGATGGATATAGATTTTGCATCATCTTGTGGCATGCTGCAAACTAACTGAAACCAGTCAAAAACCTTCCAGACAAAATATTCCTGAACACTAAAGTATCCTGCAAATGATGTGATAAATGATTGTTTCAACTGCAATTAGTCCCATACAAAATTTGAGTTATAAAATCAAGCGATGCACCTAAATTACAAACTACGCCGTGAATTGCTGAGTACTGCCATCTAAAAAGCACCATAGAACTTGATGTAGTCAATCGCCATTGATTGCTTATGGACACTGTTGTAATACAAGATCTTGTTGCAAGACGCGGGCTATTAGGGCCTAGATGATTCTCCTCCAATACTCCATTTAATGACACAGGCGAAGAACTTTAACTCCCTTCAACAACTCAGATTGCAGTATTGACCAGTGAATTCAGTGATCAGCAAGTATTACTGAAAATTTCGAGTAGTTTAATCGAGATCTTTTGTACTAGCATGCTCGAAGAGAACGTCCATTGTATGTTTAGATTTTAGAGCTGTTGTGGTCGTTGTTGTTGTTGTATCGGAGAGGGCAAAATGTTTCTTGCCCAACTTTCGTCAATTTCAGCCAATCGGCTACTTCTGTTTTCGGCATTGGGCTTTTGATCCTTGCTATTGCGCATGTCAGGTAGCCAATTCCAAGGGCAGAATATAGTTTGCCCAGAAAATGACATCATTTTTTAAATGTTTACGCATGAGGCTCAAGTCAACACAATGAGAAGTAATCGAAGCTCGCGCCCCTGAATGCTTGGTGAAACATGCTAGGATATAACATTTTATATTTTTCTCAGTGTTATAGCTTAAATGCACAGTTTTTTCTTTTACTTTACTTTTCGGTGGAGGGGCATTGCCCATAATGCCAATTAGCACAAGCCGCCACTGGAAATGATCCAATCAGGATTCCGTCTTTTCTGTAGTCGCTATTGAGTAGGGGGTTAGGGATATATGCATAAGTGTACGAGGCGGGGGAGGGGGACTGCACCTCCCCCCAATTATGACGGAAATCCGTTTCACTAGGGCAGAAAGAACAGAAAGAACAATAGGAAATTCGGGCAGAAAGTTTACAGTCCCCCTAAACTTGACATCCTCCTACGTCCATGGGTATAAGGGATTTCATTTGCTTGCTCATTATCGAGTGAACAAAAGTATTTGTTCATGGAGTTAGCAATGGTGTCCTTTTGGAGAATCCCCCTTCCATCAGCGGTTCATTTATTAATGCTAGTTAATTTTGACCCTTTTTTAAGAGTTGGTTTATTATCTGCCAAGTGGCTTTCATATTGCCTTCCTCGTTGGCAGAACTATAGACTTGGAGAGCACAACTAAATTACGACTCCATGTTGTTTCAACCTAATATCAAAGTCATACATCTAAATCGAAGCGAGCCATTTAACAATGATCAATACTGATAACAAGTTAGGGGGTCCCCTCTGTAAAAACGCAGAAAGTCCACAACTTGAAAGTGGCACTGATTTGTTAATGAAAACATTGTTGTTTAAAAATTGCAAGTTTTGTTATGTAAAAATTCGCGAATTCTCGTATTTTCACGTTTTTTGATGAACTACTGAATTAGGCCATAGAGACATAATGTACAATATAGCACCATGCAGTGTAGCGAAATATCTTGAAAGTTTGGAAAATGGAGGTCGTTGACCAAGTTCTGATACTAGAGAGCTTGTGACAGAAAATTTAACGAATAGTTATAACAAACTTGTTTTTTATTCTGAATTTTTCTTCTAAATAAAGAATAGGTTGCACATGCACAAGTTTTTAATATAATAAGCATATCTATAAGAAGTATGAGGGTGAAATTAGGCAAAAAATTAAGAAAAATTTAAGAAACACCGGCAGATTAAGTTTCAAATAATAGCTTGAACAAGTTGGTTTTATTAGAAAATTTTCAATCAAACGAGGGAAATATAAAAGCAAAATCCACTGCATAGCTCACAAAGCCTGAACATCCTATTTCTTCTATCCCAGTTGTTTAATCTGGGTTACTATTGTCAATGGAATATTTGAAAGCTTAAGAAACATTTAAGAAATGTTGAAGGATGGATTTGATGAAATTTAAGAAACATCCAGGCTGAAGGCAGAACATTTAATTCTTATTAATCTTTTTAAAAAGCGTGTACAGCTATATTTTATTGTAAAAAGTAAATAAAAAGTAGTTTGCATGCTTGCGATATGATGTTATTTGCCTATTGCAACTAATCATAATAGCCTATTGCAACCAATCATAATAATATTTTTAATAGATATAATCGCAACTACTTGTGAGACAATGCTCAGCAAGCAAAGTCAAAACTATTCTAGATTGCATTGAATAGAATGACAATTCCATCATGGTGATTGAATTGCATTGAAGAGCATGAGATGTTCATTGTACACAATACTATGTCTGTACATCATCAAGCCACACTGAACTGCATTTAACAGTGTAATAGTGGTTGTAGACATATGCGTTTCAGCTACAGATGTTCTTAGGAATTTCTTGGCCCTGTTCTCTATATACTTCGTTCACTCTATCAAGCACTCACTTTCGCAGTTTTGATGGTGTAGATTTGAGCATGCTAGAAATTGAAAGAGAATTATCTTGAATCATTATGTTAACCACCAACTAATGAGAGGAAGAGAGCAGCTATTGAAAAAGGCTACCGTAGCTGTCCAAAAGGAAACATAGCTTGCTAGAACCTCTTACAGAACCAATAAAGTAGAGTTACCCCTTTCCTGACAATTGTCATTTCATTATATACATATAGCTAGAAAAGGACCTATGTACGTTGTAACTTTTAGGTGTCAAGCTTGGTGAGGGCTTCATTGCTGCTGAAGGCTTACACTTAAACATTTAATGAGCACGAAAGACATCTGAGTATAAATTGATAGGAAAGCGCCTCAGCATCGAAGATCTCTGGGGATGTTCAATAATTACGTCACGCGGAAATTGCCATTTTTGAGCCACCCACCCACAGCGTCATGCTCTGGATCACGAAAAATCTGTAGAGCTACCATAACATAAGCAAGCTCCTTAAGAAGTCAAAGTGAGCAGCTAAATCTGCAAATCCCCAATGAAACTATGGAGGTTGTTTAATGCACAAAGTACCTAGGTGTTCACATTGATAATTCCCTTGACTGGAAGATAGAAATCCATGAAACATCTAAAAAGTCTGGCGATATATAGGAATGTTGAAATATGCTAAAAGATATCTTCTTTTTCATGCACTTAAAACTCTCTAGACTAGTGTTATTGACCCTTATGTCCGTTACTGTTAGTCTGTGTGTGGGGTGTGTCGTGCTACCAAAATCAAGCAGTTACAGAAGTTTCAAAATTGGACTACAAGAATCACCACAGGCAACAAATATGACGCCCCATAGCAAGCCTTTACTTGAAATCTTTGGTTGGAAAACAATTAAAGAGATGACTCAGTTTGAATCACGAATCATGGTCTTCAAATCAATTAATGGGCTTGCCCCACAATACCTGATTGATTTGTTTATGGCAAATGGTACCAATTCCTTGTACAATTTTAGAACTACTGTCACAGATCTCACAATACCAAAGAAAATCTCCTCAACTGGCCAGAAAAGCTTTTCATATAGAGGTGCCAGACTTTTGGACAGCCTACCAGATCAATCAAAGCGAGCTACTGACCTCCTGTCCTTTAAAAAGTCATTGTAAATATTAATCCCCAAGATTGATGGACATTAGATCTTTTAATATCTACATATATTACTCTTCCCTTTTTCCATATATTGTACACTTTATAAATATTGTTTTAGACTTTGTAAATTAATCTTGATTTTATGCATTTTTTTGTTTAAGCATTGTAGACAAGGAGATAGACGGAAGGCCTCTTTAAAAACAGCCATAGCTAAATGAGCCACCTTCCTCAAAAACTAGTAATAATAATGATAATATAGATAGGTCTGTCTCTATGAGAACTACCCACCCCTAAGCGTGACGTAATTATTGAACAGTCCGTTTATTAAAGCCATGTGATGTTAATAGTAAAGGATTCTAGAGAAAGATATGTACCTGCGATCGATATTTGGTGGGGCTGGGAATTTTTCATGGCCACCTGGCCGCATCATTGTTCTTGCCATTGCAACTCCAGTTTTGTTGAGCATCTGCGTTTTTGGACCGATGGCTGGTTGTCTATCCATTTTATCTGCAAATTTGAACATGAAATGATTAATCAGTTTGAATAGGCTACCTACTGAGGTAATTATTCCACAGCTCTATAACCTCACGATTAGCTGTGTGACTTGCTGTATAGTCTCACATATTGGTTGTGAGACTCATACATTTGAGCAATTTCTCACTATCACACACAAAAAAAATGCGTCACGTTTTCACAAATTTTTGGCAAAGATAAAAACAAAACAGAGATTATTTGTTTTTCAGGTAGAAATAGATACTGATAGTGTAAGATGATTGACGATGCTTGTTTTTTCATATGTTTGCAGTCGTTTCTCTGATTCGTGTTAATTCCACTTCCCAAAGCTGTGACATATTTTTACGTATATTTTCCAAAGCTGTGGTTACACATATATTTTTATAAGAAACTGGTCTATAAGGAACGAGTACTAGGCCGGTCAAAAAATTATGATTCTTGAGTACTTTGAATAAGAAAATTCAAGAAACTGTGCAATATCAATTTACCTAAAAAGAAGAGTGTAACGATTTGCTTCCACTTATTAATTTGTATGATTTTAGTTTGGAGTAGATTGTAACTTGTTATTTCATCTACTTGGATATTTTTCGTGATGATGAGCGTTTATATCCATTCAAAAATGTTCGAATGTCAAACAATAAAATGAGTTTCGGTCTCGAAAATAAGAAACTAATTAAGAAACTTTTAGCTATAGAATGCTTAAGTTTTTACGTCAAATTAAAAACCTTTTAGTAATAGGTGCCGATCCTAGTTTCTTATTTTAAAACATGTATAGTCTCCAGCATCGACAAGCACTTCCTGTGAATATGTAAAAGGCCTAGGTAAAGAAGAGAGAATGTTAGGAAGACTGTCTTTCTAGCGCTGCGTAGGGTCTTGAAGTCTTGCTCATATTTTGTATTTCAACCTGAGAGCTCTGTTGTTTTTATTAATTGTCATTTAACATGTAAGCACCCATGAATGCAAAATATGTATTTTTGAAGGACTCTTAAAATTTTCATTGATTCTCAATAAAGTAACTCGTTGAAGCTTCTCTTCCGTTTCATCAGAATAACTTAACACAACAGGTTGCACGCACCACACAGGCAGCACACGTGCAGAAAAAAAAACGAAGATATATTAACTTCTATGTATACTAATATGCATTGTTTAGTTCTTAGTATTTCACTTACCAGGAAAATTCGTCTTTGGAGTAATTCAATATTTGAGCTTCTCTTGACTCTTTGCTATGCTATGAACCAAAATGCATTCTGTACTTCATCAGTGCCTTTGCACATATATAGCTAATTTAAGGGAATTTCCGATTGATTAACGTTTTGCATGGGTTCTTACCCAGTGCAGTAGCACACGAACTGCAGCTAAGATTTCCGCAAAACATTTTTAAGCGCGGGGAAATTCAAGCAAGTCGCCTCTCCTTCGCACCAGATTGAGTCAAGGCAGAGGGCCATTCCCTTCGCAGAGTGCTTCCTATTGATCTAGAGACATGCGCAGTAATGACCATGAGTACGCCATATTGAAAAGTAGGAAATCGTCCTTTCAAGTGATATGGATTCGGCATATATTGGCTTTGCTATGCTTTGGGAAAAGAAACAGCTTTGATTTTATTATATAGAACATTTCGGGGACAGAATTTAAGAACATTTATCACGGAATTTTGCCGTCTCATACAAACAGGGGTTGCAAAGGGTGTTGCACGTACGGTTTGGCTTAGCGATGAAAATTTTCCTTTACGCTGTAATTTGCTTTTTCTACGTAATTTTGTGTGCATTTCCATCAGTTCTGTACTATTATGGTAGTTTGAAGAATTTACAAAGTTTTTGAAACGGTTTATGCAAGACAGAAATATGTCAATGTGAGCAAGAGATAAACTCTTTTTCTGACATTATTGCATCACTCAGGGTTGCCATCAAAGCAGAGAATTCAGGGAAAGTAAGGGAATTTTATTTTCAATCTGGGAAAAAGAAAGATATTTGTTAGACAACCAGGGAAAATCAGGGAAGTTGTAGAGTTACTATTGTTTCATGTTAGCGATGTGACTTTCTCTGTTGGACTCTCTCACACTTCCAGTTGAGTTTGACAATTTCCAATTTCTCCTCTTTTTTATAACATTTTGTTCTTTGCAGTCATTTTGAAGTGCAGTCCTGCATTATATGGAACCAAAAGTTTGAATTGCAAAAAATAGGGTCAAGGCTCTCACAAACCCCACACCCATGGAAAGAAATGATAAGAATATCAAGAAAAATCTGAGAAAAATTAGTAGCATTTAACAAAAAACAACAGGGAAAATCAGAGAATTTTGTCTCAATATAGCAGTGGCAACCCAGGTGACTTAGGGTATCGTTTAAGTGTCCAGTACTTTTTTCAATAGCTCTGTGAAGTCAATACCTACTGATTTTTAGGGAATTAGCAGGGCCGGTTCCATGGGGGGTGTGGGGGTATGACACCCCCCAGCGATTGATCCTGGCTATTCAGTCGGTAAAGTCTAATTTTCGGTCGGTAAATTTTTTGAAAATTTTTGTTTGAAATGCAGCATCTAACTCTACTCTACTCGGTACATTGTAGCCTACACCCCCCTACAAAAATTTCCTGGAGCCGGCCCTGGGAATTAGTGAAGAATGTAATGTGCATGAAAAAGGTGTTATTTTTATATACCATGATTTATTGTATTTCTCAACTGATAGCAATTTCTTGCTTTTCAACATATGATGTTTGGAAACAAATTTGTGCTTTAAAAATAGCCTTGGTACTGTAAATACTTAACACCAAATGTAGCTAAATATCTTTAAGATGTGGAGAATTTTTTATTTTGAATGATGTGCATGAATATTGCATTCAACAAATAGCAGTCTTATGCTATTTGTCATAGACTGCTAGCTATGACAAGAGAGCTCAAGCTTTTGTGGTTGAAAGATTGAATAGGAACATGGTAGAGATCTTCACATACCAGGAGAATCACAGAGGTAGTAGAGCATGTAAAGAGTCCTAGTCCCAAATAGATGCATATCCAGTCTCAGACATCATGAGCCCTGAATTCAACCAATAAGATGCAGATTTGCCCAGACAATTCAATGCAATAAGAGCACGGCAAGTTTTATGACTGAAGAATATTCTAACATGTAAATGTGATACATTAATATTTTAGCAATAAACCCAAAGAGTTTTATTACATAAATGTGACACTATAGAAGTGACATGCACTTGTATGCAGCACAGGGGCAGGTCCAAAGCTGAACTTTGGGGGGAACTACTGCCTTTTTCATGCACAGGTTTCTTAAAACTATTGTTTACTATAGGAAATGCCATCATTTGGGAGCCATGGCCCACAGCCCCACTGTGTCTGCCCCTGACGCAGCAGTGTGTATTAATATTTACATCACCTCATTCATATTTTGGAAAAATGGTCACATTATATTCCTGCTGCTTCCATCCACCTTAAGTCCCTTGTATGCGATTTAAACTATCCATTTAAGGATTTTTCTTAGTAATACTCAGAGGCATAGTTATTATATATCCTAAGTAAGACAGGAGACTGGAGTCTTGTAAGTTTATCATTGCTCATCAGTTCAGACCAAGTTAGTTCAATTGCCTAACTTTGTGCAAACTAATGAGCAGAAGTTACCATACTAAAAGAAAAATACCAGAAATTAGCAATTTTTACCACATTTCTGTGAAAGTTCTTTGTGAAATTTTTGGGTTTGTCTTTAGTTTATTAAAACTGAAAACTTATCGTGCAATCCATCCTTTTTCAGTGTTCAAAGTACATTGCTGAGGTGAAGATTCAAAATTCAGAAATTCTTTGAGGTATAATAGTTCCTCAAATCTGTGAAAATTTTGAATATTTCAAAAATTTTGTACACTTTGAGAGTGATTTTCCTATCAGCTGTGCTATAGTAAACATGACTGTGGCATTAGCACAATGACTTTTGAGAAATGACTAATTTTGTGTGCAAACTCATAGCCAAGCCTGTGTTTTGGGGGTGGCAGATGTGTCCTTAAGAAATCAAGTGGTACAAACTATGAGAGCTTTTTTCATACCTTTTGTTCCAACAATCAAATGGAAAATATGTGTGCAGGAAAAGATTGAACTTTCTATTATGTCACAAAGACCAAGGTTGAGATCAACCGAGATTTCTGGAAACCTCCCCTTAGATATAGCAACAATGCAAAGTTGCAAAAAATTTTCCAGGGGTGGCAAAAAGCTTGCACCCTGTTGCCCAGGGGTGGCAGTTGCCACCCCATGGCTGCAGGCCTGTCTGTGTGGTACCCAGTCCCCAGCTTTCAAAAATTTGTTGCAGGAGATGTAGGACCTAATTCTGCAAATATATTGAGATTGGTTCCCAGCCTTACGTTACACAGCTACTCCTGATTTTCTTTCTTGATTAAAGGTTTTTTGGTAAGTAACTGACAGATTTTTGTATAGTGGATAGGAGCCCCCCACACAGGGCCGTCGAGAGAAGGACCGGGCCCCAGGGCTGGGACTGTCATGGGGCCCCACTGTCGAAGGCTGCAAAAACCTTTTTTTGGGTTACGCCCTTAGCAATGCAGTTAGATGGACTTAAAAAGGCATGAATTTTGAAATCAAACGCCCCTGAAAAACTTGAATTTGTATTTTAAGGTCTTTAACAGAACATTTAATTAGTGACTATATAAAACAAATCATTAAAACAAATCAGAGTTAATTTAATGTTTCAAAAATTGCTTTTCTTGCTTTCCTCATGGCGAAATCCTTAATTACATTTTGAAAATCCATCTTTCTAGCTGTTTCACTTTCGATGCCTAAGATGGTCAAATCTGAAAGTCGTTGCTGAGTCATTGTGCTCCTCAAAAAGTTCTTTATTAGCTTGAGTTTGCTAAATGATCGCTCAGCCGAAGCAACGGTCACGGGCAGTGTGCAAAAAATTCTCAAGGCAGTACACACAATGAAAAAAATCTCATCAAGTTTAAATTGGCTTATGCTGTTTAATAACTGCAACGGATTCAACGATTTCTCTCCAAAATTTGCCTTGTGGATTGACCTGATGTGGATCATTTCTTCTCTCAGTCCATCGAGGCAAATATCCACTTCATATTTACTGGCAAAGATGCCACAGGCCTGCAAAATTTCCTCTTCAGACAGAATCAAGTACTCCCAAAGAAAGCTGAACGTTTGGTAAATGCGATTTGCAGCATCAAAGCGTGTTGTCAATCCTGAAATCACCGAATCAACAATTGTGTGAAATACATCACGCTTGAATGCCCTCGCTCTTCTGCTTTCGATTTCATCCGCTTCACCTCCACCTTCTTCGATATCTCTCCTGCTCTTGCGATTTTTCGGAAATTCAGCCAAAATGTTTAGTGAATTTGCAACTAGCTTCGATTCATTCAAAATCATAGGCCATTGGCTGCGCAGTTCCTTAAGCTCCTCAATCAGGCTTCTTAAGTTTGAGACCTCAACATCGATCGTTGCTTCCCTGGCCTGAATTACTTGGTTTCTTTGGTCGATTGGGACAAGAACCTTCGACCACAAGGCAGACATCACTATGCATGCAAATGATGACACATACTTAATCGCGCCGTTGACTTCAATGGTTGTTTTTGGGGTAAGATTCAGCAACAGGAGATCTTCAAGGGCTTTCTTGATTCCTGGCAAATGGGCTGCAAATGGTCGGACGCTAGCAACACGATCGGTCCATCTTGTGCATGATAATCCATGTAGTGACGACCCAACATGGCTTAGTAAAATGCCCCATCTCTGTGGACTGCACGAGAAAAGGTTGTATATAGTTTGTACCATACCAAAAAAAGTAACAGCTTCAAGACAGCATACGGTGGAATTGGTACCACAGAGATTCAACGAGTGGCAGGCACAGGGTGAGTACAGGCACAAAGGATTGACCGAATTTACATGCTGCTGAGCACCATTATATTTCCCTGACATGTTGGCAGCATTATGATAGCCTTGGCCACGACAGTCAGCAATGGGTATTCCGTACTTCTCCAAAGTCTTCAAAATTAAGTTAGCGATCTCGAGACCCGACTTCTCAAAACAGTCAACAAAGGCTAGAAATCTTTCTTGAACTGTGAAAATCTCACCGTCATTGGTAAGGTACCTAAGAATGAAGGTAGTTTGCTCTGTGTGACTTGCATCTGGTGTGCCATCAACCATAATCGCAAAGTACTTTGAGACCTTGCGCTCTTCTAAAATATGATTTCTCACTTGTGCAGCACAAATATTTATAAACTCGTTTTGAGATTCTGGTGAGAAATAGTGAGCCTGGAGTCTAGTTCCTTTCTCTTGTGCGGATTTTACTTTACCAACGTGCTCTTGAAGAAGTGGATCGTAACGTGCAAGCAACTCTAGAATCCCAAGAAAGTTGCCGTTGTGCGTATCACCAATTTTCTCTGAATCCCCACGAAACGCAAGCCCTCGCTCTCCAAGAAACATGACTACGTCAAGGATTCGCTGCAGTAACATTTTCCATCGCTCTGCTTCAGACAAAATACTTTTCTCCAATAACAAATCTACATCAGCATCTGCTTCTAAGCGTCGTTGAAGCTCACGCCATGCCAAGTAACACTTGATGTGGGCAATGCCTCTCTCATGTTCTGGGAGTCTTTCCCACAATCTTTTCCAGCTGTTGTTCGCTCCCCAACCATCAGGAGAAGCCAATTTTGATTTTGAACCATTATTAATAGTGTGGCCAAACAACCTGCATGGCAAACAATAGAGTGCAGCTTTTGTAGGACTGAAAACAAGCCAGCTTCTTCTTACTACCTCCCCATTTTGCTGCTTCACATTTAGGACCGTTGTTGGAAATTTGTAGCCGTCGTAATCTTTGGGAAACTCTGGAGGATGAGGCAAATGACCAGTTCTAACAACCTTTTCTAACTCCGTTATCGTTGGAAATCCGATCAATGTGCCGACATCATAACTAGATGATCCACTATGGACAGTATCTTGACTTAATGACGAATCAGTAGTGCTTTCTCTGCTATCAGTGGTGTCATGGTCTACCGAAGCAGCCAAGCCGTCTGTGTCTTCTTCTTCAGCAATGCTTTGAACAGAGCTTTCGCCAGGTTTATTTAAAGTTGAATCACCTTCCTTGTCTCTTTTGTAAGCACCTGCCTCAAACAATGTACGAAAGGCTTTCTTTGCTTCTTTTTCTCGTATCTTTTTTTCCTGCCTTTTCTGAGCACCAGACTTGTGCCTGTAGGATGACATCGCAGGGGTTGGTTGGATCGTGATCCCGCTTAGTGACTTTGATAAAGACTTTTATAGCGTTTGGATTTGTCTTGATTCTGCGCATTTACTTTTACGTTTATAGGAAGTCCACACAAGCAATAACTAAAACATTTGACCTAAAAGTAGATATAAGTAAGTGCAATAGAATTTTTTGGCTTCCAGAGAAGCATATTATTATTGTCAATGTTTTAATTATAAACCATAACAGGAAAGGCCATCATCATAGACCAGCTTTTTGATCCCTTGTTGAAAGATTAAATTTCAAATATCAATCGGGTCATGGGCCCGCCCTGCCAATGCTACTAATTGAAAACTCATAGCCAAAAATACATACCTTATTTTCTACGGGCCCCTCAAGGCCCCGGGGCCCCTGGTAACTACCCTGGTTACCCCCCCTCTCGACGGAACTGCCCCCACAACCTACTGGAGCAGCATGTCTCAAATAGCGGAGGGCATGATGCAATGCAATGCGGGGTGTATGACCCCAAGAAACAGGTATTCACATGAAATTTTTATAAATAATGGTCTTGTTTGTAGTGAGTTGGGGATGCAAAATAGTTTCTTTCCATGGGGGCCTTACAATGATTGTTTGAGAAGCATGCATTGGCGCTTATAGGGGACCATGGCCCCAGGCCCTGCGCTTTTGATAACCCCGCTTCTGAGAAAAATTTGAGAAGAAGTCACAGGAAAACATGTAAATACTTCAAACAAGGGCCCCACAGATTATTTCGATTCCGGGCTCCACAATCCGAAGCATGGGTATAGCAACCAAGCATCAAGAAATTTCATGCTTTCCTTGTGAAAGCAAACCTGCTCCCTAATGTCTTTGTCATTTCTGAGAGAGAGATTTGTAAAACATTTAGCAAAATGTAAATGGCAAATCGGTGTTAAAGTTGGCAAGGAACACCCTCATTTTCATAATTATGTATTGAATTCTCCGAAGGGAGGCAGACTTCGAAAAGCATGATTGTTGTTGTTGCTGGGTTGCTAAGGAATAATAACTTAGAAGTGATTTTAATGTTTGTGCAGTATGGACGAAAACGCAGCAGCTGAGAAGATGGATGAAGAGTTAATCAAAGCAAAAGCATTTTTGACTCAAAAAACAAACGAGAATGAATTAAGTTTGTGAGTATGAACATTAGAACTAACCAATTTCTGGGATGTCACGTAACCAATTTGTGGGTGACCTTGAAGAAGCGCGAAACCTCCCTCCTACCAAGCTTTGTATTTCCACAGAAAAAATGTTAGGTTCTCTTTTTTTAACTGCAGTCAAATTGAATAAGAAGTACAAGCTACAGAATAGATATAATGCTAGCTGTCAGACTGCTGCATTCTTTGATTTCGACGTGGAGAAATGGACTGCAGAGTACGGTACCTGCACACCCAACATAGGTTTGAACAAAATCATGCTCGTAACTTAGAAATAAGTTGTTTCGAGCATGAAGTGAAAGAAAGTGTGCTTGGCTACATGCGCAGTTTTAGCCCACACTTCTCACCATTCACATCCATGATCTTAGTGACATGTTTCATACTCTGAGGTCTGGGTGGGGAAGCTCCTACAAAGAATGAAATCTGACCAAGCTACAGATACACCAGCCACAAAGAAATTCCTGTTGAGAGCTTCATACTGGTCTCTGTAGCTGCAGCAAGCGCATGATTGGTGGACATGTCCTGCAGGAGCAAAACCTACCTGTGCTATCACTTTGGGGATCAAACACTTTATTTAATTATTTAAATCTCCTGTTCGATAATTCTATTTGGGGGCAAGACTGTGTAGAATTTTTCCATTTAGGAAGGCATTGCCCCTTCATGCTCCTTTGCAGTGAAGTGCCCAAGCTGTGGCAGTACTTTTGAAAGATAATTTTGTGTTACTTCTATGGAAAATTCGCTTTTAATACCATAATTATGTTTCATGGGTATTTTGCAGAAAATGTGCTCACTCTTGTTGAAGCTGACTTACACGAGCTGTAGTTAATTATTATTCTCAAGGTTTTGTTATATTTGCATAGTTTTAGTTTCAGTATGTAGTTTCGTTTTTTGGATTTGAATGGTGTATTTGAATTTTCAGATATGATCATTTCGCAACAGTTTTGACAAAATTATTAGATGAAAGACCACAGAACAGTGTTGGTATGCACTCAAAATGATACTTCTTTAAATTTGGGCTTCTTACTTTTTGCTTCCTCTTCAATAACCATCAATATTTGGAGGGCCTACATATGCAAGACTCACTTTCCAAACATGAATTGAGCATATGATTGCTTTCTCCTGCTAAGATTGCTTGACTTTACTGTGTAATGCAATACTATTTGCTTCTGTTATTTTATTTGCCACCTACAGCCTAGTATAGAAATGAGAAATCTCTTTCCTCATTTCTCGACAGAACTCATTGAAAATTACTTTGAAGAGAGCAAGAGACAAAGCAAGAAAACAAAGGATGAAGTCACAGTTAGTTTGTTACTATACAATTATTTATATTGATGTTCATCTTCTAGAGGAGTGCATTTTTCATACAAATTTTTGATTTGATTATATTTCAACCAGTTTGCAACTCTTTTACAGTCACAAGAGCCAACAGAGAAATCTGAAGATGAGAATATTGCCCAACAGCAAATGAAATTATATGATGTAAGCAGATTTCAGTCTCTAGCCTTATCATGATTTCCTTTTTAATGAAGGTTGTGTATTGACTTTGCTTAATATATATGCAGAATTTCTCAAGTACCGTGTTACTCAATCACATCAAAGTGATTGCAATATGTAGTCCTTGATGTTTCAATATGTTTAATATAAAAAGGAGAAAAATTCTTCAACTCAAGGCATTTGACTTCCTGCAGCTTAATCAAATAATGTAATAAAATGTTGCTTTTTGATCAACAGAGTTTTTATCTATAATATTTGGTTCAATTGCACCAGAAAATTTGAGTTGATACAGCTTGAGAATATATATAAGCAAAACTCACCATTTCTTTAGAGTTGGTATTTGAATCATTGCTTGATGAAATAATGCTTGGTTTTTGCTTAGTTTTTTGGTAGATACTGAAAATTGCTCATTAAGTTTGCATGCAACAACTCTATTTTGACTAAAAGAATGAGTTAATTTTTGTAAATTTTAGCTTGAATTTTTCTGTAAATATAACTTGCTCTACAGCCAGAGGCAGATGGTGATAACCCTGAACCTCAATCAAATGACAATGAAGAAGAATTTGACATCCCCTTACCAAATGTAATGGAGCTTGCATTTTGCTTTGAACAAGCTGGCATTGGCTTATCAAGGGAGGAAATGTACAGAATCTTTCTTGCTCTCAAGCAGCTCATTTTTAGTTACCCACTTGTTAGTGTGAGGTTTTGGGGTATGTCTACATTATTGAAAGTTTTGAAGATAATTATCATTGGCTTATAAAGACTTCTTTTGATTGCCTCTTTAGGCATGTGCATCTTATCAATGATACATAACTTTTTGTTCATGGATGTAGATTATTGAAGAATTTTATTATTTGTTGTTGTGCCTAGTGAAATTACTGCAGCATCAGCAATGACATATTAGCTTGCAGTAGAAATGTGGAAATGAATTTCTTTGAATATAGGCAATTTTTCATTGAAGAAAATTTAATTCTTTCAAAGCTGTGATTTTGTTATGGAATACAACTTTGATTAAGCTATATGCAAAAGTGCAGACCTCCTTATTTACCTATAGCAGTCAAAATGGGTTTTACATAGAGTTTTACATCTAATAGGCAAGATATTTGGCATACATGCAAACTACATAATTGCAGAAGTTCAATTTAGGGAAGGTGAAGATGCCGAGGAAGAAGCTGGCGAGGTATGAAATAAATTCTGTAAAGAATAGTTACCATTCCATTCTATGTTTACAAGGGAATGGTAACTATTAGTAACTGCATAGCTAGATTTAGGAGCCATTTTTGCCTTGGTAAAATTTGAGCTCTGTACCTTTATAGTGTGTTTCTATTTATATAAACTTATATCTAAAGCCTTTGTGTACTAAATATTCTGTAGTTAAATTACTAAAATTAGAAAGTAGTATAAGCTAGTAGTAATAACTTTATTCAGCAAATTGTCAATGTCATCATTGCCTCGTAATCCAGCTAAATGAGAAAGATACTTTTGGTGTAGAAGACTAGAAAACAGAAAGGTCAACAGAAATGTAATTTTAGATACAAAAATTAATTAGATTGTGAAATAGAGAAGAAGAAAGTAACTAATTGATTAAATGGTTGTTATTCCAGTGCTTTTAAGTGTATTACAGTGCATTGTAAAATGGAAAGTGAAATTTAACAGAGGAGAGAAGGCCCAAATGCTGAACTGCTACTGTAGCAAATGGAAATCAATTGAGTTCTCCCCCTCTGTTTTAGATATTAGAAGATATTTTGGAGGTTTGTATTGATGTGAAGTAAAGTGCCAAATTAATTTAACTCTGATAATTGTATAAAGGCATTTAATGAATATAAAATGTATATAAATATTCATATAGAACAACATAAACATTAATATAATGCATGTATAAGTATGGAACTTATTCTGTTCTATGAAAATGTTTCACCTATGTGTGAAGGCTATGAATTCCTTTAATTTAATGAATTGTCTTTGAAGGAGAGCCATTTTGCTTCACAACTTTTCCCTTTTGCTAACCTTTTTGATACTTTCAATGAATAAAAACTATTGCCTGGAATAGACTGGTGTAGCAATATCTTTGTATTGTAGTTTTACCATCATATCTAACTACTAAAATTATTTAAATATGTAGATTGAAGTTATTGTCAAAATGTCTGCAGTATAAAAATAGAATGATAATTACTGTATTTGCTTGGTAAATGGCTAGATAATCAATGTTACTTCTATATCTATCCACGTAAATGATTAAAATACGTAAGTTGAAATTATTTTCAGCATGTGAACAGTATGAAAAATAGCACACTACTGATTATGTTTCCTTGGTAAATGTCTCAAAAAAAGTTTGTACTACTTCCATACCTAACTGCTTAGATCATTAAAATGCGTGAGTTGAAGCTATCATCAACATGTCAACAGTATAAAAAATAGCCCAACAATGACTTTAATTTCTTGGTAAATTGCAAGTGCTCTCTTTAAAGATTTGCTTCCGTTGTGGATCTACTTTGGCCACATCCTTACACAATGCTACGGTAAGATTTTAAAGTAAATACAAATTAAATTAGGTTTCATAAATTAAAACTAAACGAATTATGTTAATAAAACAGAAGAATGAATTCGGTTCGGTTGTCTCTAAATGTTTGATAGGGAAAATTCTAAATTCAGTGATATCACTTAATGGTTTCCAGTAACTTCAAGTTATTTAAAGCGCGTAGATATTGCTAAGATTTGCTACTAAAAATTTGTAATTTAGTTATTGAAATTATTAAATGAAACGAATTTTTATATCATTTAAAATGTGTTCAAAATAGTAATGTAATAATTTATTATCCAAATCTATAATTGTTAAACAATACTACAATAACTACTTTCAATATTTTCTAAAGATATAATGTTTAATTAACTTTTGCACCAATAAAAACTATTTTTAAAGCATTTATCTCTCAGGAAGGTAGGTGCTTCTGTATTTCAGTTAATTAAAAGTCACGATTTTGCTGTTTATTGAAGCACAGTAATATAGTACAGATTTCAAACTGCTGTAGAATATTTCCAGAAGAGTTATCAAGATGTCAATAGGATTGTTCCGAAGTTTCTCAATAGAATAAAATTAGATACGATGCGTAAAAAGACAACTATTTGCTTAATCTTGCAATAAATGTTTCGGATTCATCATCCATCATCAGTTGCTAATACAGACTAAAGTTGTAATCAATAGAACAGCTATATCTGTGTGCAATCGAATAGAAGAGCGACTACCTTTACAAAGAAATTTAGGGGGTGTGAAGTTGTATTGCAAGATTAAACAAATAGTTGTCTTTTTATGTATCGTATCTAAGCCCATAGGAGTGTAATCAAGGGACTGATACTTCAAGCTATATCATGTTTTCTGGTTAAAACTTTTTAGTACTAAAATACTTATTTCAAACTCATATGGACTATTTCTAGAAAAGTTGTCAAGATGTTTATAAGATTTTAATCAAAGTTCTAAGACTTAAAGTTACTTCTGGTGTTCGACCTAGGGCGAAGAAGAAGAGGAAAAAGAGGATGATAAAGGGGAAGAAGAAAGTGAAAGTAATTCTTCCATATCTGTTGATTCCCAATGCTTGTGCTTGTTTATTGTCTGTCTTCACTAATTAAGCATTTCTTCTCTCAATAGTTACAGAGTATTCAACAAGGACTTTTTCAGAATTTTTCTGAAGTGTGGTAGATGTTGCGTTGACTTCTATTGTATAACTTCAAAGTTTACAGCAGGATTTTACAGTTTATTTTTAAAAGATTTTATTTGATCGTGGATGTATTTGCTATTCATTTGTCATTTTTTCTTAAATCTTCAATCAATATCCGTTAATTTCCTTTCATGGTGTAGTTTAGAAATTCCATAACTGATTTAATTAACGTTAGTATTTTCATGTTTTTGAAAAGACGGCGAGACAAATGAAGATGAGGATCTTCCAAAATCGCAGTGGAAGCCACCTCCTGTTATTCCGAAGGAAGAACATCACACTGGAGCTAACAAGAAAGTTTACTTTGCTTGCAATGAAGGTAGGTGCCTGCTAAATCAATGAGACTCTACAGCACGTCACATAACAATTGCGTCACCTTTATCGTGTTTGGTCAATGCGTCCTCTTCGCCTACCACAACTTCGATTTTGGTGAGACGATAAGACGCATTGCCCAATCATGATAAAGGTGACGTAATGGTCATATGACGTGTTGTAGAGTCTTATTCTCTAAATAGTCTTTATATGCCATGACTGCATTAATGGTTGCCGTTTTCATATTTCCTCAAGGTGCTTCCTTTTTGCTGTCTCGATCTCTGTTTCTCTTTTCCTATTTCTTACTAAGTCCAACCTATTGCTGTAGTGAACGTAAATATTTTAGTTTATGCTGTTTTTGCGACCACTTTCCATACACCCATCCTTTCAGCTAATTTACCGGCATCTCACAGCACATCTCAGGAGTCCTCCAACATTACTTCATCATCCAAGGCCAAGTCATTCCCCATTTCACTGTTTCACTCCTAAGCAACGCTACACTTGCCATCACTACCCAGGCCAGCCGTCCCTTGTACGTAGTCTTGCGTCTCTTCTCTGGCTCCATGTTCTCTGCACTTTAAATAGTACTTCGTATTGAACATCACGATCCAACGCGGGGAGCAGTCACAGGGCAAGCAAGAAATTGTAGGAAAGCTATCGTTCCTATATTGCAAGAAAATGCGATATCATCATCTTTGAACTTTTATTAAAGATCCGTCATCATGTTAAAGAAACCCCACCCTTTGTGTATCAATTCATCAATCATTTTAACTTCTTCTTATAGCGGGTCAGCCATGGGTTCGACTACCTCACGTGACACCTGCGCATATCGTAGCTGCGAGGCAAATAAAGAAATTTTTTACGGGGAAGCTTGACACAGTTGTAAGATCATTTTATATTCTTTCTATGTTTTTTATATACGTCTAGCTATTACACACTACATGAAAAACAAATTGCAAAAACGATACCGCAGGGAGTATGCTGTCATAACAACCCTGCGGCCTACATATATAATGAATCATTCACCATCTACCCAACACCTCAAAATGGGAGGGAGGGTATTTGATTTACCTTATTGATTTACATTTGATCTTTATATGTTGCGTACTTCGTAGTGAATCACAAAAAGAGCTTCCTTGTGCTTTTATCTATGCAGTGTATCTGAATTAGGATTTGGCACTTATATTTCTGGCAAATAGATTTGGGAAATGTGTCTGTTTTCTTAGCATTCTAAATATAGCCACGCCCATAAATTATTTGAAAATTTCCAGTTTCCCAACATCAGTAGATTTGATAAGAACTTGCTACATATGATGACTGTTTTAGTTTCCAAAACATGTTTCGATTGACTTGCTAATTTTCTTAAGTTACATATTAAGTTATGTTTCAACAATATAGACATAGTTAACTTCCAACAAAGTATGTTCCAGTGAAGTAGTATGGGATAAAAGTCTATTGATAATTGCCATTTTTGTTGACCATTTTAATATCGATTTTGGTGCTTTATTTGTATCTAGTTTGCTTATTAGTAAGGTTCCTGCTTCCATTGAACTCATTGGTGACCATGATCTCCTGACGTCATTTGCTCCTCCTTCACAGGTAGTGTCATATCCACATTTTAATGGTACTGAAGCAAATTACTTGCGCGCTCAAATTGCCAGAATAAGCGCTGGAACACACATCAGTCCTGCTGGATACTATATTTTTGAAGAAGATGACGAAGATGAAGAAGAGGGACTAGGTATGCTATATATGCTCGTTTGTTGTTCCTGTCACATCAAAAGTCGTACTTAGAGATTATCCTCATACTGAGGATGACTCAAGCATGAGTCGAAACGTTTAAGTCGCACCGTTAAAGTCACACCGTTAAAGTCACACTGTTTATGTTATACCGCTTACGTCACACTGTTTGTTAAGTTGGAATAGTTATATTTATCATGGAATAGTCGAAGCACCGGATCAGTCGCTACTATTGCTAAATTCAAGAATTTTGTGGACTCTTTTTGTCGTCGTTCTTATTCATAAGCGTATTTATCTCCATTTGAAATGGGGTGTTAGCACACTTTTTTGAACTACTAGCTCGACTAAGCAAACTGAACCAGATTTCGACGGGATACACGATCCGCCCGTTTTGTTTAATCCTAAGATTGCATTCAAAGCAAATTGTCTTCATTTATTCAACTCGCTCTTATTTGATTCTTGTTTGCTTAGCAATAGTGAAATAGTTATCCTTTAAGACTCCATTTCATAGTAAGAAGACATTTAAAAAATGATGCTTCATTTTATTAGTTCGCGACTCCTATGAGGTAAATGTTGAATTCGATGGACTGTCAGTAAAGGATTTGATTGAACCCTCAATGCAAAATTGGGTGCACCATGTGCAACATATTCTTCCCCAAGGAAGATGCTCTTGGTTCGATCCATTTCAAAAACCAGAAGATGACTTCGAAGATGAAGACTTAGATGAAGAGGAGGAGGAAAATGTTGATGTTGCTGAACCGGAGACAGGACCACAGTTGCTGACATCCGTTGCGGAGGATGAACGTGAGTTTTTCATGATTACTTCAGAAGTGCTGAATATTAGTGTGTGTCTCTATTTGTGTTTGACTATACCTGTGTAATGTGTGTGTAGTATTTGCTGTATTTTTGTGTATATACAGAATTGACATCTGTGCTTGCTTGGGTTGTTTAGCTTGAAATTCTTTTCAAAGATAAGTTCAACTTAGTTTCTAGTGGATGAGGCGTCTCTTAATTATACTTCCATTTGTGCTCTGAAGCTATCTATATAAGCGGATCAATAAATTATATAATATATATAAAATATATATAATGTATGTATATATATATATATATATATTTGTAC
>WIPJ01001364.1:135188-161985 GCA_018155075.1 Cassiopea andromeda
ATATATATATATATATATATATATATATATATATATATATGTATGTATGTATGTATGTATGTATGTATGTATGTATGTATGTACGTATCAGTTATTTATTTATTTCTAAATATAACTACAAACATTCCTGCATGAAAATATATACTTTTGCAGATCCATAGCATTCATTTTGAAGTGGAATTTGTGAAATTTGCCTAATTAATAGTAGAACATAAATGACCTCTTTTTCTACCTTTAATAGCATTGTCTACGATGCCTTCATGGACGGTAAACGTGTCGTCAAAATCTCTGCCTGAATATTCCTTTGCCATAGTCAGATCAAATCGCTGGCCTGGTGCATTTGTATTTTCGAAGGGAAAGTATGTAATTTATTCTATTTGGTAGCTTGCGGTTTTTTTGTTGAACTCCACATTATCTAGGCTTACTTGAATTAAATCTATTTTGCCCTTGGGAAGTCCATTTAGTAAATTTCATTAGA
The DNA here is from genome assembly GCA_018155075.1 of Cassiopea andromeda. NCBI lineage: Eukaryota > Metazoa > Cnidaria > Scyphozoa > Rhizostomeae > Cassiopeidae > Cassiopea > Cassiopea andromeda. Next base: position 135,667 of record WIPJ01001364.1, read on the forward strand.
TCATAGGAGCACAGAATCGTGATATAAATTTCTAATAGTTTAGATACCCGTTTTTTATAAGAAAACCAATGTTTCCTAGATCCCATTTTCATGACTTTTGCGGAATTTTTGCCTGGCATTTCCCAAGATTTTTTTATTCTTTACTGAAAATAGCTGGCTAAAAGGGACAACCCTTCCTTTGTTCATCATGTGTACTCGAATTTAAATTCTATTTTTAGTATTTTCAATGTAGCAATGATGTAATTTCGTTTTGACAAGCAGATATCTTAACTTTGAAAATTTAGCTTTGTGACTTTCTTAACATTTTCATAAAGTTTGCTCCTTTTGAGCTTCATTTTATCGTAAAATTGTCTTGTAAAATATATGCAGAGTACTTAAGTTTCTGTAGGGCATCAAACATTCATAATTTATGGGAAGGATAAAATCGAGTTTATTCATAGTTTTTGATCATAGTTTTTGATGACTTGTTTTCATCACTAGAAAAGAATAATGTAGAGTCATGTAAACTTTCATTTTTGTTACATGGCCTAAGTTTAAATTGTTACCTGAGAATTGAATAATTATCTTTAGGAAATTTGAAAATATATATATCGGCTACGGCCACAAATACCAAGCGGAGAACTATTCGCCACCAATGCCACCGACCGCTCTTGAAGAGTACGCCATTGGACCTGACGTCATGGAAATGGATGATCCATCTGTCGAAGACGAACAAGCGTTGAAAAAAGCGCAAGAAGAGGCTATGAGAGCTGCGGAGGAGATGGATGGAATGGATGATGATGAAGAGGATGATGATTAGGCATTTATACTTGAGATTTTGTTGATATGTAAATATAGAAGAAGCCAAATTTTGTAATATCTACATGGTATTGTTAGTTGATTCTTTCAGTATTTCCCACTTCTTGCAATGGCTGACAAGTGTGTTAAGTACATGACCTGTGTAGGGAATTATTTCCAATAGGAAAATTATGATCTGGTACCTTCAGAGATGTGCCTAGATGCTTCCCAGGAGGGGAGGGGGGGGCGTTTTGCAAACACTTGACCAACTATGAAAAAAGAAGTCTCCACGGAGAGCACTATAATCAATGGGATGCTGAATTGATTTTAAGCAATGAAAACTATGACCAGTACTCACAATTGACTAACTACTGATCGTAGCTCTTCAATTGTGATGAACTACGATCAGTAGTTCGTCACAATTGAAGTGGAAAACTACTTGTAGTCTTGCACTTCAATTTTGACGAAGTCCATTACCTCAGTTTCATCAAAAACCTCATTTCACACACCGGATAGAACTCTTCACTAGAACCGCTAGCAAAATAAGAAATTTGGTGATTTGCAAGAAAGATTTATGCAATACAAAACTGACTTGAGATTTAGGGCCCTTCACTGCAAGGCTGAATCTTACAGTACGAACAATCGCTCTTCGATGAACGTGATGTCTTCTATGACAGTGCTTCTTAACCTGGGTTTATATAGCCCCAGGGGCTCCGTGAGTCAGTTGCAGGGGTTTGGCGGTTTGGCTCACCCCACTTGTATGATTCATGACGTCATGATCTGCTTGGCTAGTTTGTGCACTAATTCAGTACACGTATGCTTGGAACTTGAAGAAAAAGTCGTTTTACGAAGGGCTCGATGAATGCATGTATGGAAGTTGTAGGGTGCCTTGCCTACAAAAAGGTTAAGAAGAACTGTCTTGTGGACAGTAGAAGGTTCTTCTTCCATTTTTGCTTCCCCTTATTTATTGTCTTTGCCAAAGCTGTTATATTAGATTTATTGGTTGAAAACGAGTAGCAATGGCTCAGGTTTATGCATCGGATCGTCCACGCTCTTATTGCAAATTGATTTTGACTTTTTTTAACTGAAAAAACCTAAGAAGAAAACGTGTTTTTCAATATCCATCACTCTGAATCAAGTTGTTACTTGATTTGAACTCTAGATCATTCGCAGTAAGATTATGAATATTATTGGTATAATTCAACACACCTTTATAATTTATAGTTATCCTCATTACATACTAAGTATATTCATGTATATACGATCACGTTTCTGCAGTTTCGTGGCATTTTCAAACAGTCTACAGTAATCTGGTGAGTTGGTCAGGATTCACTGGTCAATACAAAAAATGAGTTTGCCTTGGTGTAGATGTGAAGTAAATACAAGCAGTGGTAACATGCCCATTACATAATCTCGATTGTGATTGGTCAATTCCTTCTGGTTGGGGAAAACAAAATTTGCAGTAATACACAATGCCTGAGCATCAAGGTTACTTTCGAAAATTGTAAAATTATTATAACAATTTCCCATACTTGAAGAATCTCTCAATATCACAAATCATCAATTATTTTATATGGTGAAGCGTCGACAATACATCTTTTGTGTTGATAGGTAGGGGTATTTTCCCTGTATAGACAAACATGCAAGCTTGTACGACGGATCCCTTTGCCCTTAAACAGTGGCTGTTAGACGATATTATTTGATATGGTACGGAACAGAATGGAACTCTTTTTGAGGTTTTCAGATGGCAACTGGAATGTTGTAATGGAAACGATATTGCTTCACAAATGCATTTGTCAGGTTCCAATTGACATGGTTGAAAATCCTCTAGCTTGCAAGCAGCTCCTTCATTTGTACTGTTTTCTTCTTGGTGAACAATCTAACTTCGTTGCCATAACGTTGTCTTCCATAAAAATGGTCTTGAAATATCCTGGATCTAACTGAAACTACAAATTCACGCTTTTCCTTGAACTTTTATAATTTCTGTACTTCGATTCATGGAAACAATCTACATTCTCTGGTGATAGGCTATGCTGTTTAAAATAATGAACTCAGTGGTTTGTAGTCGGGCGGCTACCAGATAAGGAAGATTTCCTACAACTCGAATAAACGCACTTCTCTCAGTCATTGTTTGACATATTCTCATGCCAAAGTACGCGAAATAGCGCCACAATACAGAACGGAATTGGCCGAAAAAGTGTTCATATTAGATTAGCAGCGTTCCTTTCCATGGAATGGAACGGCTCACTTTTTTGAGCGTTTCACTTTTCAGATAGGAACGCTGCTAATCCTTTTAGTTTGAACACCTGCCAAAATTCCTCTGTTTATTGGACCACTTGGTCCGCTCCTTTTCGTTCTGTTTCGGTCTAGTATGAACGAGGCCTTAACCTTGTTGGAGGTACTGAATGCCACAATGTCCATACATGCATTCATAGAACCCTCCTTAGGTGGAAAAATAAAATGTGCTTCGTTTTCATCAAATTCAAACCACATGTATATAACTATATACTCTATTAGTGCACATGCTGGCCAAGCAAAGCGTGACGTCACAAATCATACGTGTGTATGAACCATACCACCGAACCCCTGAATTCGACTCAACGATCCCCTAAGGCTTGATCTAACCTAGCTTAAGAACCGTTTGCCCTAGAAGCAGTCTGCAACTTTACTTGGTCTATTTACACAAACTGGACAATTTGTAACCATGTTTGTATTTTGGCGTGATTTATTTTGCCCAAAGGATCAAAGCAACCAATCAAATTCGCGATTACGTAATGGACATTTGACCACTGCTAGTATCTCATTGCAGCTGTGACAAATTGACAATAATTAGGTAGTTTTTCTCGAATCATACCGCATAAATGGACTGTTTAAGTGTAAATTACTTTTTATTGTTTGTATGACGTACCATTCAATATCCCATACGTCAGTTTTACAGCAATATGCAGTCAAGGCTTGAAAAACATGCTAAAACAATTTGGTGAATATCAGGTTGTTTGCTGGAAGTGCTGCAATAAGAGTATTTGACAATCAACCTCTACCCATACCACTTTCTCCAGCTTTAATTGAATGCTTTATGCAATCGCAATTACATCATCTGCATACACATTTTTTGTAAGAAAAACTTTTATAAGAAAATAAGGCTCAAATGTCCACAATCTGAAGAAAATGTTATGAAAATTACAATTAATTTCCAAAATTAAGTGTTTTGTTGATCAAAAATCGATATTACATCATTATTAAATTCAAAATGTTAAAGATGGAATTCAAAGTGGTGTATACAAGATAAAAAGAGCTCATTTTAGCCAGTTTATTTCAGTAAAAGCTAAGAAATCTTTAAGAAAATCTAAGGCTAAATTTCGGGAAACGTTAAGAAAATTGAAGCTCAGGCAAAACAATGGTTTTATTATAAAAAAAAATACGTGTATGCCCTCTTCCCCTATTTACAATACCTTCATCGTCTTTCGCAAAAGAATCCATAATACAAATCAAAGGTATTTGAATTTTTGACTGTCTTGAATGCTGGGATTAATCAAAATATTACATTAAATGGCTTATTACGTTTTAGCTTCCTTTAGTTTCGCATTTTATTTATTTTCTATCATCCCATTCCACAGCAGTCACTATTCAAATGCAAATCATCCCCCACGCACTGACACCCAGGAAATTAGGAATTTTGATCAATTCATAATCATTGTGATCAATCATTGTACCAGTTGATTGCCTCGATTCTTCTGATTGGACCGGTTTATTGAGATCTTATTATTTAGTTCTCTACTCAAATTTTTCAACGTCATGTGTACTGCTTAGTTACAATGGTGTGGCCAAGGGGAGCAAGGGTGGTGGCCGCCCCCCCAACGGTGAAAAAGTTGGTGTTCAAGAAAAGCTCAAATCTGCAGTAAAATTGATACATTAGAAGGTAGCTTTGACATAGTAAGTGCACCTACTCTTTTCTATCTGGAACAGGGTGTATCTTTATATTCAAAAGGGCGTTTCCCTAATATCTAAAGGATGTAGCCAAAAATATTTTCCAGGGAGCTCCATCCCCTGATTCCCATCACTCTACCTTTCTTCATATTCGATGTAACTTAGACGCTTGTCATTACAATGGCCTGCAGAATCCTGCTCCAAGTTAAATCCCGAGTTACTCTACGAAGTCCACACCCTTTACTCCCGCTGCTCCCCTGGCCACACTATTTTTGCCCCCCCCAAAGATATGACCCTGGCTACTCCACTGTTTAGTCACCATTCATAATTTGCAACTGGATTTGTACCGAAGAGAGATTGTTTCCGTTGAGGATGTTTTGTGATAAATTTTGGCTGTAACAATACATTGTAACACATTCTATATGTCGGGTAAAAGGGTCTTTTTAAACATAAAGTCATTTCTCTTCGGTACTAGTCCCACTGTAAATAATAAGTAGTATTTTGGAACAAAATTCTTTCCTGAATTTAAAACTCATGTTTTACTGCTTTCCATGACAACTTTATTTGCCATCGGTAATGGGTTGAAAAAGCACCCATTTATCATGAAAAGCTATTGTTTGAAATGTCTCTATGGCCTAATTAGGAGCAATGAAAATGATAAGCGTACGTCAGTTTTATTTACTTTAATTAATCAATCATTTTAAGAGTTCCTTAGAGGAATTTAAATGAGATACAAATAACTGTACACGTCAGTTGCTTCATAGATGATTTATGATAGTTTATGAAAATTTATGATAGATGAAGCTCCCTTGTTTTCATTTCATCACAATGTACTAAATGCAACATGTGTTGTATTTAGGCGGACTTATGCAATTCATTATTGATTCCTATGTAATTAATATTGTGTGATGGGTTGCATGAAATAAAAACGATGACATAAATCAAGTGGATTGTCATTACAAGGAAAAGGAAAGCCTACGCGTTTTTCAGTGTAAATCAGTGCATAACGATTGAATGTGATTGTCACTATAGTGAGGGGAGCAGGGATCTAGAGCTAAATAAATTACCAGGTGGGCACGAGCAGAAGGGTGTTAAATACGCTGAACTTAGGGCGTAGTCATTGTAGAAGTCAGGGACTGGGGCAGAAGGCAAAAGAATGATAAGATCTCCTAGGAAAAGTCATGCCCCACTCCATACTCACATTGAAAGTTTTACGATTTCACAGCCTATCAAAACATCTTTAAAAAGGTGTCAAATGCCGTAGTAGATTTTTTTGATGACAATAAAAAAGTTGTATTCTCTACCTCTCACTCTCTCAATAAAGTACATGTATTTCGATTGGCAAACGATGAATTGAATATGCACAATGACATTTTTTGAATGCTATTTTTGAGGTTGTGTGTAATATTTTGTTTTCTCCACTATTATGTCTTTCCAAGCAGGTAAATAATTTGATATCCGAACAATTAACTATAATTTTGATTTAGTAACCTAACAAAGTTACCATAAATGTATCAATGGACCATATCAGTTTCTTCTGACCCTGTTCCGGGTATTAGTAATAACCAGTACCCAAGCACGCCGAACGATAGTAGGGAAAGGGGGACCAACAGGAGCAAAAGGGCACCGACTAGGATAGGCACCTCTTTGAGATATCACCTAGTATAGGCAGTTCTTTGGGACCCAAGGTACCTCTTTGGGACATTTTCGTTACATCTTTAAGCAGGGGCTATACTTCTCGCAATCATACAAATGGCTTCCTCTTACATGTTGCTTATTTATTTAGCTTATTTGACCTCTGTTGTATCATATCATTGTCTGACAAGAATTCGTTTGCATTTAAAAAGGGCAATTTTTGCCCCCTAAATGAAAGGCAGTAGGTGCACTTGCTCCCCTCTGGCCCCCTTCCCCGGTATCCCAGCCAGTCTCTTAGTAAGTCTGAGCTATGGTCTAAATTTCTTTTCTGATGTTCTTTTTGACGCCTTTGTTGTTCATCAAGCAATGAGTGTGTACTTGTAAACGGTCATTTCTTAATAAAAATAACAATAATAAAAGCACTTAAGTAGTCTGTTGGTACTACAGAATTTTACTACAGCAAGGAACAGTGGCTTTTTTGTCCGACACTCGTCAGAGTATGAAATGTCGGATTGTGAACGAAAGGTTAACCGAAATATATCGCCAGATGCGGTTACATGTGATAGGATGCGTGTGCCGATGTGAAGCTCAGTACGTAGGACGCACTACGCAGAAGCTAGCAGAGAGAAAAGCAACTTGTTCCCACGAGCATCAGGAAGAAAAGTAATACAGTAAGAGAACAGCCACCTCGTAAGTGCAAAAGCAATAATTCTAAAATTAATTGTGAATCGGCCATAGGACAACATCTTATTACAAATCCAGAATGCGCCAAAACATATACGGACGATGATTTTCAGATCATTGGGCATGAAAGATCGTCTTTTCATTTAAGTATTTTGGAATCTGTGTAAATAAAAACTCAAAACCCAGTTTTGTGTAGATAAAAAGAGTTCGTTTTTTCATTAGGACTGTTGAAGCAAATAATAGTTAATAGGTCCTAATTGGTCACTCTTGGGGCCAACTAGACGCATCCTATCACATCTAACCACATCTGGCTATACACTTCGGTTAACCTTTCGTTCACTACCCGACGTTTCATGCTCTGACGAGTGTCGGATGACAAAATGCTTTCAGTATGTCAAAAGACTGTTGCCGCTTTTCCTGCAGTAATATTAAAAACCTCAAAAACAAAATTGATATGAATTGGTAGCTAGTGCAAGGAACACGTGACCAGGATCTCCTTTGTAGAAACCTACTTCTAAGCCACAAGAGGAGCTAAAAAACTTTGTATTAATAGCACATTGAAATCATTATCTGGTTTAACGTAAAACTGGACCAAAAAAATGTGAATATGACATTGCTTAAGAATTCAACTCGTACTGACGTATTTTGTTTATGGTAAGACAAACAAATTGCTACATTCGCGTTTTTCGTACAATTTCACAGCAATTTAGTTCGCTAAATTAAGAAACTCGCAAGAAACTTTAAGAATTAAAATGTGGCCAAAAACTAAGAAACTTTTAGTTCTAGGCCGTGAGCTAGGTTTCTTATTTTGAAAAATGTGTACCTATGAAACTATGGAGCTATATAGACCAAACTGCATGCAGAGCTTTCAAAATGGTAGCAGGCGAGCCGGATTGTTCTCTGAAATGCCTCATTGTGTATTCAATTACTTTTCACGATCACATCATGCAAGTGCATACCACTTTAAGCGTGGCGAATCAAGTATTTGTGCTAGGTGAAAGTCCAGCATTCTAAAATTTTACGTAGTTGGTTTCGAAAATTATTATACACGTTTTCTTATAATAAACATGGCTCGGAGCCTGGTAGTAACTGCTTCTTAACTCTGTCTACATTTTGGTCAGCGAGCTAAACCTAAAGCCTTGTCATGTCCACATTAAACATATTGCCAACATTATTTTCCAATGTCAGCCGTTAGAGTTCTGTACAATAGCAATGTTGAGCCGTATTTTCTATACTGATGCTCTGTGTGGAGCTGCTGCAGTGCTATTGAAATTCAGCATCTACAGAGGCTTCAAAACAGGGCAGCTAGAACTGTTAAAAACAGTGCTTGTGATGCTCCTATCAAGCCTACCGTAAATCTTCAAATTAGCCCACTGGGAGCTTTTTATTTTGGATTCTTGCATGGGGGCTTATTCGAAGGAGGGGCTCATTCGGGGGGGGGCTTTAAAGTCTTCTTGGTAGTTGGCCATACTCCAGTTGAAATTTTCCTGCTAGTAAGCTATTTCTTCGATGCTACACATACAAGCAATAGGATATTTTTAAAGGACAGGAAAAGTTTAGTTAATTACTGGCTGCTTTTTCTTCCCTTGCCCTATAAAGCACTAACAGACTCTCAAATAGGTACAGTCATACGCTTGGGTGGGGGCTTATTCGAGGGAGGAGCTCATTCGAAGGGGGGCTAATTCGAGGATTTACGGTATTTTGAAAAAATTGGGGTGGAAACTATTCAGCAGTCGATCTTTATACAGACAAAGATTACAACTTTTAAGTCTCTGGAAAATTTTTGCCACGCAATATTTGTCTAATCTTTTCAAAAAAGGAGTGCTTGCACTTCTCCTAACCTTGGCAACACCAATGCAGCTTCAGGTTACCCAAAATGAATACTACACAGGGACAAAAATTCTTTTCCTTTCATGATGCCAAAATATGGAATAGCCTAACAATAGAAGCAAAATTGTCATCTTCATAACAGCAATTCAAGGACACCATTTAGACATTGCAAATGGGAAGCTGAAGCTTTTTATCTTCTTTCTATTTTCGTTTATTTATTGCATCGTATATTTTTAGCTATGTAATGTAATATCTTTGCGTATTTCCTTTTGTTTTTTACATTTTAATTTGTTATATATTGTAATGTAGTGTTGTAATTGGAGAGCTCTTGCAAATTAGCCTGTGTTGAATGGTAACCCTTCAAAAGGAATTGAAATGAAATGAACTCAGATGAAGGTTTCAATGTGCTATTTATCTTAAGTTTCTTAGGTCTTTAATTGTAGTTCTTACAGTATCTTTCAATTTGGAGTGTCTTCACACTTTTTCTGCCAATGTTTTGGTCTGCATTCCAACCAGGCCTGGTAGGAAGTCACATGCTCCTTCACAGTGACATGTAATGTCATCAGTCAATCACCATGCTTGGCAGGGTGTCATATGCTCCATCACTTTTTCATGTGCTGTTGTTAATCTATGGTCTTCTCAGCAGAAACAGGAAGGTGGAGATGTGTCTTGTTTTTCCAGTGCTACTTTGCGGGAGTGTTAGGTGTGCGATTGCCTGCGTTTAGCGGGCACCCTGTTGAAAAGCTTCTTGTACAAGGTTGCTTATAAACTAGTTGCTTATAAAATGGCTTATAAGTAGCGGGAAAAAGGATGAAAGGTGTATTTGGTGGTTACATTCAAATTGTCTGCTACCGATCTAGTACATTTAACTCTTGTCACTCCTATATATCATTTTTGTCAGAGTAATTTCTCTATTGCAGCAAAGTCCAAACAATTTTAGTGAAGATGCAGATACCACTATAGTAAATCCGATTCTTTTTTACTCATGGACATTTAATCGTCTGCTTTACATTAATTAACTTCAAACATTTATGATTGAAAATTTTTTTCATCTTCGGAGAAATCTTTACATTAATTTCTTTGATTTCTATTTAATTTATACATCTTTTCTTCTTAGGATCTCTTTCTGTTGTAGGAAGCCTTCAAATAACGTTTGCTAACCTTTTACGATCACCGTGAATAATTGTAAATCATTGTGGATCATCGTGCATCATTATGTACCATTTCAGGTATTGCTACTGGGGCAATTTCTTTTGCAATTTGTCTCACAACGCCATTACCATGCATGTTGCAAAACGATTGCCCCATGTAACATGCAAATGCTATGCTATGCAATGCAGCAAATGTTGATATCGCAACCGTTGCCTGGAGTACAATTTTCGCAAAGATTGGCAGCATTTTTGTAGCCGTTGCACCGTGTGACATCGAATTTTTGCAACCTGCAACGTAATCGTACATGAGACACAGGTGCAGTATGGTTTTAGTCCTAAAAATTGTAGAGAAGGAAATGACCTCAGGAAGTGATGTAGTGGCAGAAATTTTGACGTCTTGTAGTCTTGTAACACAAAAGAATTAGTTGGATACCATTATAACTTGCAACAATCGTTGTTGGGTGTAACATCACTTACAAGAACGGCTTGCAACGGCTTGCAATGCTTCAAGTGGCAGTGAAAGATTGCCCCGTGTAACACTGCCTTTATTAGGCTCCAGGAGGAAATGTTTTGCAGATTTTTTTGCAGAACAAAGTTACAGATACATTTACTTAGAACAGCTATAGGTCAAAGCACTTATTTTCATCGTGGAGTAAAATTATGGAATGAGCTCAGTCGAGAAGCTAAATTAGCACCCTTCTTGAAGACCTTCAAGACGTCCATCCTATCGTGGTATTTCGGTATTTAACCTTTCATTTGATGTTTGGTACTTATTTTTAGATCTTTCCAAATCTTAGAAGCTTTTTTATTATTGCTAGAACAGGACAGTTTATAAAGCAGCAATATAGCTGAAAGTTTTATCTTGTATAAATATTTGAAATATATACGTTCAATTAGGGATTTAGTTGTTAATTTCACGTACTGCTACAAAATTCTGACTAACTTCTTGTCGCCCACCAAGCACCCTCTGGTGAACCCCCAGCTAAGTCAACTTAACGGTTTGATAATTTATGCATATACCAGGTTTGCAATCATCACTAATTTAATTGCCTTCAACACGTTGCTTTAGTTCTTTACATGTATAAAGCCTTCCGGGAAAGCAAAAGGAATGAAATTGATTCTGAATTTACTGGCTCTCGTGAAAACACCGGCCAGGCATTCAAAAGATTTTGCTACTTATTTCTCTAAATGTTTGTTTGATGATAACCTTTTGAACTGCTTTCTTACGGTTTTTCAATTTCAAAATTGCATCATTGTTAAGGAATACTTTAGAGATTCGAGTGGTTTTCCTATAGAAGTTGCAATGCAGCTATAATTGCTCGAATTTTAATGCTAGTCTTTAGTTAAGTCACCTCACGTTTTGCCTTGCCCTTCTAGGAAACACGTGGTGTGAAGTTCTACCTCCTCTACAAGGTCATTCACGCATGGAATATCTTAATCATTGGACTTCCATGTTTTTTTCAGATTTAAGTTTTTTCGTTTCTCTTGTTGAAGAACTTTCTCCAACGGACAATACTTCCAGCTGTTTTCGTTTTTCTCGTTTGACTATAAGCTACTGCAAATCCTAGTTTCATTTCTATTGCATTTGCAAAGTTTTCCAAAGCCGTTTTCGTTTCCATTTACTACTATTAGGGTCCGATATCCGACATCATATTCAAAATCTGAATGCTTAATATTTGAAAAATATGCCCTATGAATGCCAGCCACCCACCAGATAAATAAAACCTCGTGGTGATAGCAATATCTTACATAGATATCTAAGATGCAGGAGTTGGAATTGGACATGTTGGAGAGCATGGATGCATGCGTTTAATATATATCTAGGCCTATCTATTTCTCTTTATCTGTTATTGTAGCTATCTTTCTATCCATCCATCCATCCATCCATTTATTCATCCATCAACCTATGCATGCATGCATCCATACATACATCAATCTATGTATCCAGTAATCCGTCCATCTATTCATCCATCAATCCATTCATTCATTCATTCATTCATTCATTCATTCATTCATTCATTCATTCATTCATTCATTCATTCATTCATTCATTCATTCATTCATTCATTCATTCATTCATCATCCATTCATCCATCCTTCCGTCAATTCAAATGCTTGCTGCTTCCATCGCATAGTAAGGGGTGATACCAGGAGAGAGCTAGGGAGCTATAGCCCCCCATCAGAACACGCTAACCCCCTTTAGAAGGTGGAAAGCTATTTTTGTCAGAGATTTTCTCATGTATAGTACTCTGCTAACCGTATCTTACCCCCCCCCTCGTCGCGTATATGAACTGTAGCATTGAGATTTCTATTTTACTCAAAATATTTTAAACGGTAATTTTGATTTCATTGCAGGTCAAAGCGATTTCCCAGGATTTAACATTTATGAGGAAATATTGTTGCCATAAACTCTCCACACACCTGCATCTTGATCATACTCCATCAACGCAGGTGTATCTACCAGGCACACCCAGTGTAACTCCTGCTTGTTGGGAACATTAGGAAATCAAGAAATCTCTAATGGACTGTATTCGATTTCTTCATCACAAATCCATTTGAGAACGAAGAAAAACAACCCCCATATATTGCTATACAAAGCATAAATTTAGTAATAAGTTCATGAAAAAGGCTAGCTGTATTATTGATCTGATTCTAATTATTATATGAGTTCTTTTGATTTACATGAAAGCAATTTAACTGTAAACAAAATTTTGAATTATTTATGTGTAGTTCCAACTTGCTTGAAATAGCTTCTAACTGCTTTCCAGCAACTTTTGGCTTTCGATGGCAAGCAGTGTCTCTTCAATAGTATTCTCGAAGCTCCATTTTTATACGATTTACAGCATTAGGAAATTAAGAGACATCTAATACACTTTTTTCTTAAGACAGTTTCTTCTCGTCTTGTACTGAAACTTTCTTAATTTTTTCACGATTGCAGTATGAAAACTTTCTTAAGACCATAGTACAAATTTTCTCAGATGCTTCAAATTGAACCTAGCTTTAGAAACGAAATAATGAAATTGAAGAAGACACTCGTCACTTGTCTCTAAGAGGATTGCACAATTTCCTCTGGTTGACTTAATTGGGCTTGCAATACGAGTCTCTAGTGGCCAAAAGTACGCTTAATCGGAAGCCAAAAGAACATTGTGAGACATCAGCCACCTCGTTTGCATTTAGCGCTTATGTAATATGATTTTGATTGGGCATAAGGTGGTAGTTATGAGTTGTGGGCGCGCAACACTCCTCTATCTCTTCAATCGTTAACTATCTATCTAGTCTGACATTATCAGGTTAATTGGCCGTTCTCTGATATTTAATTATAGTGCATGACCGCCGTAAAACATTTTGTGTAAGGGAAGCATTCAGTTATTGTTACAGAACGAGAGGAACCGATTCAGAGGTCTGCAAAGGAGCGACCAATACTTAGTATGCTTAACTGCGAGTTTATTCCAGTCTACAAATAGTTAAAAGATACACGTTTTGATGCAAAGTCTCATATCCTTTAAAAATGGAGAAAGGCGGACAAATATTGGTAGTTTCTATGCTTTTAATTTTAACCACTCTGTTCCAGTCTGATGGAAAAGTACACTGGGAACGCAAACCGTATTTTCAGGTAATTTCTATGCACTCTTCAACTAATTATCTTCTCTTTTTGTCAGCTTAGAAAGCTAAATATTTTGAATGAAAAATTGGAAGTGATTTTAGTTAATATGGCTGTTAAGTAACTGGCTTCATTTCAGTTTTCTTCGTCTATGTTGGCAAGTACATTGTTCATTAAAGTGGAGTTTTCCTCAACAAGGATCGAGTTAAAATGGCATATTCTTCTGAAGTCTTTTCCAGCCATTTTACTAATTTACTACAAGAATTTCCCCTTGTTTCAAGCATTATTGCTTTTGATTCTATGCGTTGGCTGGAGTAGAGGTAAGAGCAATGCTGTGAAAATGCATTTTATAACTGTCTTTTGTGGCTATTAAGCGGCAAGTAAGCACTTGTGGTAATGGGTTTGCTGGTTTGGTGATAGCAGCAGGGAACTGACGTGTCAATAGATTACAGCATAAATCCAAGCTTCTTTTTCATGACCTCATGCCCCAACACAAAATGTAGGGGGACATGAGGACGCACTGGAAGAATGGGACCATTTCTCGCCACATCTCTCTAGGACTTATCTTCTAATTTTTCAAAATTCGAGGAGAAATTCTCTGGGGTGAGACCTTTAGCAAAATTTGTTTGATTTTACTTTTGCACTTTTTTGTGCTTTCGTTGCGTCTTTTATTGCATTTCATTGAACTAAAAGAACAAGATGAGCTCCCATACAGCAAAATGAGTACTGCCACCAAAATGCGTGGTCTTTAAAGGACTTTTTCCTTTGAAGTCCCCCCAGATGTGTGGTGGCTGTGCCATCCCTTAGTGCTAGAGGTACACTTCGAGCCGAGCTGTAATTCTCGATTCCTATTAACTTAGCAGCAATTTGGAGACCTGTTTACAACATTTAGAAGAGAGTGGAGGCGAAGAGTGAAACTAGAGCCCCACCTCATCTACAGAAGACCTGGGATAAGTGTCCTCTCTATAGGTACTTTTCCACACCCTGATAAGTTTACAGGACTCTGCCTTCATATTTTGCCTAAGTATAGCTACTTAAAACCTATTGAAGAATTTCATTGAGCTTTCAACTAATAGGCACTTTGCATAACTTGTGTCAATCACCAATCTACCCCCCAGTCTGGAATAGAAGGGGGTGCTAGTCGTTGGAGGGGGGTTGGAAAAAGCCTAAAGCTAAATATCCGGGGGGTTGGAATAAACGGGGAAGCTGGTTTCTTGGAAGCATATCTCCTTCTTCTTACATACTTGCCAATATACCAAAAGTGTGTTCATCGTCCTTTCTCAATGACATCATCATTGGTACGACCTTCAACTATGTTGTCAGTGCATCTGATGGCAATTTCTCTCTTTTTAAGCGCTCATCTACGATCGTTCACAAAAATTATGCGACTGCTCTTATTTTCCACTTCAACGTAATGCTTCAATTGATGCATAGTGCCGAGAGAAATTCAATGAAATCTTTCAAAACTATTAGGTGACCATTGCATGGTAAAAATTAAGGCAGTTATGAAAAAGATTTTGAAATTGCCCCTCTCCCCATTTCCCCTACTCCTCTAAGCAATGTTGTTTAGGAAGATATGATAGAGATAGTTGAAAATGACGTTGACAACATCGCATGCAATTACATAATCTCCACGACATTACTTGAAGGGGGGTGACATAAAACAATTTTGTGTTGTCTCCAAAAAGTCTGTTATGATATAATATATTTTGATCTAATGATCTAACCATAAGTCTCAATATATTTTGTGAAGAACTGTAGCAATACTAATTCTAGGTATGGGTTGGACGATGCCATCTTAGATCAAAAGTAGTAAGCGGAGGGGGGCTTGCAATTACGAATGTCCTGGTATGTATTTTGACAAAAAATTATTCAGGGGGGGTGTCTATTACGGACTGGAGAGTACATGCTTTCTAAACATGCTTAAAATTCTACGGGTTTCAAAAGCTGTTGCAGGCTTGTATTTTAAACAAAGTAAGAGGGCGTGGGATAATGTGTGTGATTGTAGTATAAAGTTCATTAATTAAAACAGATAGTGGCTATTAATTGCTAATTAGTATGCATGCTTTGTTTATGATTTTCTGCTATTGGATATGGACAATTCATCACTTGAACATCAATTAATTTTACCACATAAATACAGTTTCACACTAAAGTCAAAGCGAGGCCTTCTCTATGTCCTGGAGAATTGGCCATGCTGTTGTTCAGGAAGAGGCTGAAGAAACATGCGAAGTCTTCACGGAAAGAATGCCACAGGATACTTCGTAATTAGGGCCAATAGATTAGGGAGGTTATTATCAAAATGCATGGGTGGGGTTATGGGAAGGCTAAGAGGATACAACCCCGATGGAGAATGTTAGCCCCCATTGAAAGGAGTCGAGCTCTTTACGCAAAATAGTTTTTGCAGTTCCAGTTCCCTGCTAGCTATAAATTAGCCCCTTTAGAAAGACTCAGTCTATCATGGGTAAAACCCTAGCGCCACTCCTGCCATGATGTTGGCGAAGGAGAGGAGGGATAAGCAACTGATTCGATTGTTCAAAAAGCTTTAAAATTCTTCAAATTATTTTACCACCATTAATATAACTCTAAAAATTGCTTACTCTGCCTGCTAGAATACTCCTATTTTTCAAGAACGTTTACAAGAAAGATAACTCTGGTTTTCATAAAAAGCAAGAAGCAGAAAATAGCAAAGTTCTGTTATTCTTTCGTGTGAATTTTGAAAATCACTTATCAAAAAGATTAATGAGACAATGGATCCGAGGATACATCAAACCTGCATATCAAATATATTTATTGAGCTTTGAATTTCTAGAGGGTTGTAGAAATTTGAAGCAATTTAGAGGGGAACTACATGGAAATGACTGTAATTGCAAACGACAAAAATGCAATTGGAATTTTCCTAGCATTTGATGGACTTCAATGGTGAATGGAACCAACAGAGTATGAAAATTGCCGATTATTTCTGATCTTTAAATCATCAATTCCAAAATTCCCAACTGTTTTCTTTTTCAAGGTGAAAGTGCAAAGGTCAAATAAAGTCAAATATAAGCTAGAAATCTTTTTAGTAATAAAATATATGCACTCTTCATATATCAATTTATTGCGTTTGATGACAGGCAGAACTAGGGCTGCCGAGAAAGTCCAGAAGGCCTGGGGCAAATGACAAGGACGAGGCCTCCTACGAGCATAGCCAGTAGAAAATTGTCATGGTCTAGAAATAAGCTTTTGAAAATTATTACTGGTTTATATATGAAGCCCTCAGACCTTGAAACATTAGGCGTTGTGTCCCTTGAACAAGTTATCCCCTGCTCCCATTCGGCGGCCGTGAGAAGAAATTATGAAAAAGTTTGAATTTTCTGAGTTTTTCGTTGTAAGATAACTTTCATGTACGAGTAGGGAATTAGGCCTGATTCGTAGCTTCTACATTGAAATACTGTCTAGCCTACTTCAACCTAATTTCAGCAGACATGAAGGGATCCTCCAAGCCCCAAAAAGTGCTTGAGAATCCTTAGCCCGCAGTTCAGAGTTGTGCTTACATTATTCTTATGACTTGCCCCCATTTTATTCAGAGACCAAGAGACAACGACGGCACCTATCAAAGACGTCACGAGCATGTTCAAAAATATCCTGCATAGTAGTCACTTTCACAAAATAACTAAAAATACGCAGCATACTAATTTTCAAAAAAAACAACATCAAAGGCAATTTCAAAGTCTGAATTTAAAGATTTGCTAATAAAGTCGTGCAGGGATACTGGAGAGTATTTTTGAGTGAGTGGGCTGGGGACGAGCGGCAAGCACCAAATGGGCGTTGCTATGGGAATTGAGGGCAGAGCCCCTTAACATTTTCATAAATACGATCTTAGATTGCAAGAAAATCTCCTTTTTAAGCATCAAAATACATCTTATCTTAGATAGGATAGGCTGTCTATTGTATGACGTCATACATTAGCAAGAAAATGGGGGGCTGTAGCAACCAGCTTCCCGGCCCCGGCGTGCCTGTCGAGACGTAAAATTTTGATGCACAAACACTTTAAGAATGCTACAGAGCAGAGCATTATCGTTAGCTAATTTTGAGAAGTATGCAACAATATTGTAGTTAGCAATATCATTGTCAATCGAGCATTACAATATAAATTTCCAGCCAGGGCCTGCTGAAGAACTTTTGTAACGTTACGCATTTAAACAATCATTTCCTCAGTCAACTGCAATAAGCCTAGGCATACATCTTTACCCAAAAGAATAGCTTTTCTTTTGAGGAATTGAGTGGATTTATGATTTTCTCGTAAATATTGCTAGAGAAACAATGTAAAAAGGCTGACCCATTCCCTAGAAATGAATATCTGCAATTGTGCATCGAGATTCAGCAGAAGATAAAAAGACAGTTCATAAAATACCACTGATACTCCCAAACATGGACAAACATTGGAGACTACAATATGAGACACGCGGCATAGACAGTAACTTCTAGTAAATGCACCCATAGAACAGTTATAAGGAACCACTAATGGGAAGATGTATTGGTATGGCATCAGAAAGGAACCATGCCCAGGTCGATATTTCTTGAGTTTAAATTGCTGGGGACTCATAAGCAATATCAGATGCTCATAAACTTTCTCTTGTACAAGTAATATCACTCACAGTAATTAGGAGATTATATTGACAGTTAATGACATCAGTGAGCAAAAGGGAAGTATAGATCTGAATATCAATTCAGGTCGGAGTATCGCTCACCTACCAACACTTCCTCGTTATTCCTTCACAGAAGAAGCAGACCAGTGTTGTGAGAAAACAAACTCTACGTCCTGTACGTTAGAGAGTCAGTGAAAAGGCTGGAATGTTTACATGGTAACGACTTTTCTTAATGAGCGGAACTAATTCGAATATTATCCTGTTTACTTTGTGAAAAAACATGAGAGCTTATGCAATTCCTGCTTTCCTGCAGAAATGACAAAGGACGTGTCACAATTTCCAGCAACATGGGAATTAATTATTTAGAGTTGTCGTGCATAAAGTGTTGCAACTGCCATTGAAATTTGACATTAACATACAATCAAAGATTCTTTACAGTTCTAACTCTAATATGACGTATGACCTCTGCAAAGAGGCATTACTTTTAGAAAGAGTAACAAAGTCATCGAAGTTTCTTATAAAAAGTGTTAATTGCTGCTTAACGGCTGGGCAATGACTCATCAAGCCAAGAAATGTAGTTTTTTCACTTCCTTATTGTGCTGGTAATCTTTTTGAAAAAGCTATCAACGGGGAGTCTGGGTTCGAATCGAGACAATAAAGGCTTTCCATGTCAGTGATCATTTCGCCTACAATTGAAATTTATGGGAATTTATTTTGAGAAGTGCTTGAAAACTTGCATGAGTAATGTTCATGATTAATGGAAACGTGTCAAAAAGCGATGTTGTCAAAGAGGCTTTCCTTGTTGTGAATATATCTAATGAAGTTTTCGGGACACCTGACATATTTAACTTGATATTAGTACAAACACACAACTCTATGCAGTTGTCACATTGAGGGACGGATTTACCAGGGGCTTAGGGGGTTACCGTATTTTCTTGAATAAAGCCACGGCTTCTATTAGTTTTTTTTTGTAACATTGTGACTTCTATTTGAGTGCGGCTTGTATTCGAGGGCGACCTTTATTACCTTTTTCAGTCATTGCAGTGCATTCATGAACCCACTAAATTGCATTCGAACTTGCTTAAAACAAAGTATTTGAAATTGACATTTATTAGTTTTCTAAACTATTTGGTGTTGTCGCAATGGCAGGAACTGGCAAAAGAAAGTGTTACGAAAGTGTTGAAGACGGCTACCCCAATAATTTTCCTAGATGCGGCTTCTATTTGAGGGTGGCTTTTAATATTATTTTTCATCAAACACTGCGGCTTTTATTCGAGGGCAGCTTCTATTCAAGAAAATACGATAATGTTCCATAATAATATCATAGTATTCGGCAAATTCTACTTTGATGTAATTTTGGAGCGATACGTTTATTTCAGTAATTTTGTATTACTGATAGCATAGAGATTGAACAAGCTTGATGATAGACTGTGAAATTGAGATGAATCTAGCTTTATATTTCTTGCTTGAAATGTCAAGAAAAACTTTCAAAATATGCACTGTGTTCTTGAGTATCAGGATTAATTTTAATGATCAAGACATGCGTTTTCTACTGCAAAATTAAACACGGAAGAAGAAAACAAGAAGGGGTAAATTCATTTGCAATGAAAACATTTTCATACTCATGAAAGACAACATGTGTGGGTCAAGTACAGAAAGTTCACCCTCATGTGCCTTTTTGATGGCTTGGATGATACCAGCTGATTGAAATCGAGAGATTATAATATTTTTGCCATCTTTTGTATCAAAGAAACTAAAAATCTTTTTTAGTTTCTCAAAGTGGATAGATATCATCATGTAACTCCCGTGTCTTTTATTTTCCTTGTATGAGTGTTGATTAAACCGCATTATTGTAGACCGCGGAAAAATTAAACCCTATTGACTTAAGAATATTTCTTTGTTGTGCGGCCTAATTAGGAGCGGTATAATTTCGTGTAATAAGGTATGAATGGGAAAATGATGAAAGTGAATATTGACCATATGTTCATTATCCAAGCATTTGAAGGACAGGGATCCCAAAACTATTCACAATCCTACTCCTTATATCCATTTCCTAAATTCATTCCTTGTGAAGATTCATAGACTAAGCTGCTTTGCAGTCTCAATGTTATTTACTTCAAACGAAATACTGAACTGACGATGAACTTGACTACTTGTTGACACAAATGTCGTTAGAACCCCGCAGTCTCCATAATTTTAACCACAGGTTCATTAGCAATTGATTTAATGATATGCATCATGCTTATATCCAAGCAAGCAATTTAGAATGATCTCATCCAATATGGTACCAATGAAATCTTTATAGATGCTTTCCTTAACTAACACAGTAAAATCCCGAAGATAAGCCCTGGGCTTATAGAAGTTCGTAAGTGCTTTTGGTGGGCTTCAGTAACTACATAAGAACTTTCCTCAAATAAGAACCTACAGCCTGAAATTGTACATTAAGACTTCAGATTTTTAGAACCTTTACAACTTGACATTTTAACTAGGTTCTTATAAATGGCTTATTTTTTTGTCCACTGGGAAATAAGCTCAGTCTTTTTGCCATGAACCCCTTTCATGGGTCCTCCAAACATATTGCATGCACAATTGAGATGGGAATGTTCATAGTGTATTGATCTGCAAAGCTTCTTTGGGTGGTCAATTATATTGCCATAGTGCTTGAACGCTAAATAGTCAACTATCCTTTTTCTAGCATTTGAATTGGGCCTTGTTTTAAGAACCAGAACCCTAATTACTGGAACTACCACATTACATAAGAACACGAGCAGGCTAATTTCAAAACCATAGGTTTGACGATATGTTTTTTAGGATTCTCAATGCAAACTATAATTGAATCTTTTTCAGATCAGCCATAAGAACCCACAAAGATTCAGACGGCACTCATCCAGTTACTGTCCTTCCTCAAACTTGGCAAATTATAGACTGTCAGTGAGCTTCGTATTGTGTATTGACTATGCCACATTACATCATTCTGATAGAGATTACATATTCACCAAAGTATCAAACTTCACAAGGCAAAGCAGAGACAAAATTTCACTATATGGTGTAAATATATCAAGCGAGAACAGTGTTTTCGATCATTCTAAAGGCCCATCCGGCCTCATTTGCAATTCAAGAACCAAGCTCAAAGATCGCTTTGCAGAGCCTGTGGGCTGGAGAGAGTCATATGTTGGGTACAGGGTATCTGTCGATGTTCAGTTCACTTGCAATGAAGAGGATGATGTAAAATCATTGGTGTCAAGAATTACGAGGAAGATCAATACCAACAGATTGAGTAGTCATGTGGGATATCACGTGATTGGTTATGTTCTAAGCCTCTGGTATTGTACATCGATCGTGGCTACCTCTGTGCCAATGTAAGTTGTAAAATTCGCATCCTCTTTTGACAGAAAAGAAACAATGATGCGTACCTTTTCGCAAAAATGCTGAAGATTATTCAGTTAGAATGCTTAAGATAGAATAGTATAGGTAGCTATGGAGGAGATTCGTTAGGGAACAAGTCAGCATTACAGCTAGACGGGGGTAGCTAATGATGAAATAATACATGCAGAAACAAATTGAAAATTCTTCTATCCCATTTCCTTTTTCCATCCTTAGTCACTTCCTCATTAAAGCATATTTTGTTTTGGTTACTGACCGCCAGACCAATATTTTGGACTGCGTTGATGGGCTTAAATCTACTATAACTTCAACTTTTCAGTCATTCTTTTCACTCCAAATTTGCTCTGGCACTTTTAGAAATACAAAAGGACGTCTTTTTTCTAGGACAAAGACTCCATTTGTAGATGTAACAGCAAAGCCAACTTCAGTGACAACTGCGCCAGCTAATTACTGCCAACTTTCTGACACTTCCAACTATTATCTCACAATCAGCTTCATTCTTTGCGTTGATTACGATTTTCTCATACGCGATGACAGACATCGTATCATCAGAAAAATCTCTAGCTTTGCAAATGTACGTGTCAGTGAAATTGCCATGTATCGCGTCCTAGTAAGCAATCAAATACAGTTTTATACAAATGTTAAAGGACCTCAAGGGTTGTCATGTAGCAATAGAAAGGACCTTGATAATGGTCTTGCTAGTACATGGGGATGGAGATCAGCGTACACTGGATACAAAGCATCAGTTGATGTTAAATTCAACTGCAAAGATGTACAAGAAGTGATTGACTTAGTGAAGAAGATCAGATGTATGATAACGGAAAACAAACTACATGATCACGTGGGATTTCATGTCATTGGCTGGGCATTACAACGTTGGTATTGTGTGCAAGCGACCACACCTTCAACAGCATTGTGAGTAATTGCAATGCTTTGTTTTAGATAAAAATGTGCTTCTGGTAAGAGAACCGATAGAATGCTGCTCAAAATCATGCCTTGAAGTATTTTAGTATATGCTAACAAAAGTACAATGACAGTGTGCTGAGTGGTTCTAAGAACTGAAGATATCTCTTCTACTGTAATTTTACTTTTTCAGTGATACTGAAAAGTAAAATAAAAGAGCCTACGTAAGATTCGATGTTGATTTGGTAAGCTGTATCGTGTGTGCTGCATCACGTGTTTTATAGTCATGCTATAAACACGTGATGCAGCACACACAATACAGCTTACCAAACCAATAGCGAATCTTACGTAGGCTCTTTTGTTGATTTGAAAAAAAGCAACAAATTCAGGTTGAAAAATCTAAGTAAACAAAGTACTTGTAAGCTTAATTTGGTATATGACACAGCTAATGCTTCAGATGTGGCAAAACTTGGAGGCTGCAACACTTTCTACTGACTAGTAACTTAAATTTGATAGCACCATGAAGTAGCCAACAGGCAATAGCAACATCCAGAAAGTGTTTTTTGAGCGACGCTCTGACCCGTACCTACACACCTGTTAGTCTTCACCTACAGCATCAAACCTGGCAATAATGAAACGAAAGAGCTACAGTCAGCATACCACTAATGATGTTCCATTTTCTCTTGTTCTTATCAATTTAATGCTCTTAAAAGATTATATATTAGCTTTAATGCCATTGAATGGACAGATTTCCCAATATTTTGTAGAGCAAATCATTCCCTGTAAAAAAATGATATCCATTCTCCCATTTAATCAAATTTGCTGGGGAGTAAGATAATTACGAAAGAGGCATGTGAATCACTTAAACTCTTATATACCATAATAAGCTCACTTAAGGATCCTTTGGAACAGGGTTTTTTTTAAGGAAAATTTAGAACTGCAAATCCAATTCAGCGGTGCTGTCTTGAAGAATTAAATTTTGGCTGCAGACGGGATTAAACTCCCTGTTTTTGGCTAAAAATGGTGGATAAATGTTACTACCTCTAACAATTCCATTTCTGGTTGTACTTCGACTGTTATTTTATACCAAAATCTACCATTTTTACTACTATTTACTTTCTTTCACCTTTAGGCCACTAAATAGCAAACTTTCGAATTGCACAGTTTTTTCATTAGAACTACACAAATTGTTTAGAACTACATATTTTGTTTGGAGCTGCACTTTAAAAAAACCTGCTTTGGGACAATATACAAGACAAATATGATAATTCTTCATCACTACCTTTTTCGACATTGCACAAATGCTCCTAGAGCGATATATTTATTTAGCAATGTCTTTGCAGGACCACTGATTACTCTTCAACAATGATGAGTTTGGAAACAACATTGGTTGCAACTACAAAGGTTCCTGCAACAACAGATGAACAGATAGCAACAGAAGTACCAGTCACATCTGAGGAGCCAAATACAGTAGTCACAACAAAGTTGCCTAAAGTCACAATTGTGCCAGCAAATTACTGCCAATTTTCTGACAATTCAAACTACTATCTCACAATCAGTTTCGTTCTTGGCATTGATCACAGCTTTCTCATACTCGATGAAAAAGATCATATCACTAGAAGAGTCTCTAACTTTGCAAATGTACGCGTCAGCGACATTTCCATGTATCGCGTCCTAGTAAGCAATCAAAAGCAGTTTTATACAAATGTTAAAGGACCTCAAGGATTATCCTGTAGTAACAGAAAAGATCTTGATAATGGTCTTGCTGATGCATGGGGATGGAGATCAGCGTACACTGGATACAAAACATCAGTTGATGTTAAATTCAACTGCAAAGATGTACAAGAAGTGATTGACTTAGTGAAGAAGATCAAATGCATGATAACGGAAAACAAACTACATGATCACGTGGGATTTCATGTCATTGGCTGGGCGCTGCAACGTTGGTATTGTTTAAACATAGCAACAACAACACCACCTCCGTGAGTTTTACTTCATGAATTTACATTATTTCCACTGATATTATAGTTAGTTATGGACTTAGGAAAAGAGCATTTATGAACATCGGCATATACGATTGGGTTGTCAGTTTCTTCCCTTACTGTCTTTGTCCCTCTGATCTGCCACCAAGGTCCCGATCACTGATGATTGAGCAGCAATCAGCCTGACATTTTGCGGTCCCGATCTTCTGCATCATGGAAGGAGGCTCTTTCCACAGCAATATTCACCTATAGCTTTATGGCAATAACTTAATTTGCTTTCTTTTGACGGTCTTACTGTACTAGCTGGAAAGGCTTTGATGCAGCAGCGTGCTGGGAGAGTATTTTCTAAGAGGGTACATTCATTATTAAGAAAAATGAAACCATCTCAGACCTCAACTTAGCGCCTTTTCAGAACTCAAAAATTATAATAAAATGTTATTGATTTCTCTGCTTTGCTCCCATAAAAAGTCATTCTTATGGGGGATACGTGCCCCTCGGCCCCCCAACCAACACGCCATCTCATGTGCTATAACTATTGCTTTACTAACCTAGTTCTTACTTTTTAGGGAAACTTCATCATTTCCAACATCAAAGCCAGTGACAACACAAGAATCAAGGTCAAGTGTCACAAGCACATTGAAGCCAATCCAAGTGACAACTGCACCAGTAAACTACTGTCAAGTCACAGACAGTACAAACCACCGTTTGTCGATAAGCTTTGTTCTGTGCATTGATTACATCTTCCTTCTTTCATCTGAGAAAAGGCGCATTGCAAATGTAGTCTCAAAATTTATGAAGGTTCCAAAGAGCAAAGTCCGAATCTATCGTATCGATGTACCAAATGAGAAAGGAGTTTATAATAGTATAACTGCTCCTCCGGGATTCCAATGTAGTAACCGAACAAAACTAGATCACAGTCTTGCTGACCCAGGAGGCTGGCGGTATCTTTACAATGGATATCAAACTTCTGTTGATGTCTACTTTACTTGCCAGGATGCACGCTATGTGTTTGATCTGGTGAAAAAAATTAAATACGAAATAGCACTAAATAGACTTCACGATCATGTAGGGTTTCATGTCATTGGCTGGGTATTGCATCGTTGGTATTGCTTGGCTCCAACAACACCATATACAACTATGTACGTATTTTTCATACTATCTGAACAAATTTCTATTACTTTTATATATCATAATGCCATTCTTTCTATGCATTTAACTCCTCATATGCCATTGGCTGTCTTCCATCTACACGTGAATGCGCTGTTATCTATTATTTGAATATGCATGGGTTTGTTCTAGGACCACACAAATCTCTACAACAGCAACAACATTGAGGACAACAGAAAGACAAACTACAACGTTAGAAAAAACTACAACAGAAGAACCAGTGACAACACATGAGCAAACAACAACAGATGAGCCAGTTACAACACATGCGCCAACAACAACAGAAGAGCCAATTACAACACATGAGCCAATAACAACAGAAGAGCCAATTACAACACATGAGCCAGCTACAACAGAAGAACCAGTAACAACTCATGTGCCAACTACTACAGAAGAGCCAGTAACAACTCTTGTGCCAACTACTACAGAAGAGCCAGTTACAACACATAAGCCAACAACAACAGAAGAGCCAGTTACAACACATAAGCCAACTACAACAGAAGAACCAGTAACAACTCATGTGCCAACTACTACAGAAGAACCAGTTACAACACATAAGCCAACTACAACAGAAGAACCAGTAACAACACATAAGCCAACTACTACAGAAGAACCAGTAACAACTCTTATGCCAACTACAACAGAAG
>WIPJ01001364.1:162063-173214 GCA_018155075.1 Cassiopea andromeda
CAGAAGAACCAGTAACAACTCATGTGCCAACTACTACAGAAGAGCCAGTAACAACACATAAGCTAACTACAACAGAAGAACCAGTAATAACACATAAGCCAACTACTACAGAAGATCCAGTAACAACTCATGTGCCAACTACTACAGAAGAACCAGTTACAACACATAAGCCAACAACAACGGAAGAACCAGTAATAACACATAAGCCAACTACTACAGAAGAACCAGTAACAACTCATGTGCCAACTACTACAGAAGAACCAGTTACAACACATAAGCCAATAACAACAAAAGAACCAGTTACAACACATAAGCCAACAACAACGGAAGAACCAGTAACAACACATGAGCCAACTACATCAGAAGAACCAGTAATAACACACGGGCCAACTACTACAGTACAACCGGCTACAACGCATGGTCCAACTACTACAGAAGAGCCAGTTACAACACATAGGAAAACTACAACGAAAGAACCTCCTACAACACACGGGTTAACATCCACTAAGGAACCTGTTACAACCTATGGACCAGCCACAACAGTGGAGCCAGTTACAACATATGGACCAGATACAACCAAAGATCCAGGTACAACATCAGAGCCAGTTACAACTGCAGAACCTGCAACAACTGGCAGGCCAACGACGACTGAAGAGCCGGCTATAACATCAGGGCCAACTACCACTGAAGAGCCCGCTACAACACAGGGGTCAACTACGACTAAAGTACCAACTACAAGGTCCATGCCAACTACAACGGATGGTTCATTGCAGAAAACGTGAGTTATATTTTTCTTCCGTAAGGCTATCTCTTCAAAGTTGCAGTACAGCTAACAATGCGGATGAAAGAGTTTGTCGCAAAACTTATTTTAACATTTCAACATCTCACTGGTTATAGAACAATTCCCGAACTGAAAGCATTGACTTGATTATGTTCTGAATTCAAGAGTTTTCCCTCTTCTCTACTGCAGTGTTCATTTTAGAGATTTAAATGGTGGCCCCTGTTGTTGACTTTCATCAACGCTCTTTCGCTCAATTGGATGCCCCCTTTTCGGCAATGAATATTTTCACTGAGAAATAGCAAATATGGCTTGAGAAATGAAATTTTAAGTTTACTTAGGTAGAAGAGTGGATGGAATCTTTTCCTGTCCTAGTTTTAAATGCAATATACTTTTGCTAGTTTTAATGGAGTTTTGGCACGCTCTCATTTGTTGCGTTGTGCCAAAATCAATGGCGCATTATATTATTCCCACATACCCATAAGTCAGGAAATATTCACCCGTTGCGTATCGTCTCTAGTAGAGAGGGGAAGGTGGTTGGATCTGTTAGGGAAAGGCTTGGTCGATGAAGCGGGTTATGTAGCGGAGCGTTTGAAGAGAGGGAAGGAGGGAATCAAAAAAGGTAAAACTGGAGTTATATAAAGGGAGAATAAACCTTCAAGAAATAAAATTAATTCACATATTTAGCTTGCATTTATATGTTTTTAATAGGGGCGTCAAAACCGGGGGATTGGGGGCACTGGTCCCCTCACTTTCTTAAAAAAATTGCATGTTTCATTATTTATGCCTGAACTTATCTCTGACCTTACAGACCAGGCCTCTCCACTTTGCGACTCGTTTAAACGCCCATATTTACTAGTAGCACTTACAGTACTGTTGTTCTTTGTTATTAATTTTTTTGTTAATTTGTCAATTATTAAACGAAAGTGCGCTTTTCTAGGACCCCGCCCATCTGCGGACCTCCTGTTGTAAATGCAAACAATCTCTCTACACGCATCATTGCTGGCAAAGATTTCAGTTACCAGATTCCTGCGTTGGCTTTTCTCGTCCCACAAGGAGGCAACACTCGCCAACTGAGTTTACAATTGAAAGAACTCTCTGGCACTTTTCTATCAAAATGTTGGTATTCATTTAATCAGGGATCTCAGACCATTTCAGGCCTATCATATATAAATTTGCTTGCTAGCCAGTTGAATTCTGAATTGGTATTTTCACTGAAAGCTACACATTCATGCGGACAAAACAAGTTTTCAGTTGCAACAAATTTGTCACTGTTTATTGAAAAGCCAACTCGTCATTGCCTTGAAATAATGTTTACTTTCAAAGCATCGAATAGCTATAAATGTGAATGGATTGCAGTGAAAAGATTTGCCGAGAGAGTTGCTGAATTTTACGGATTTTCTCTGCACCAGGACATACTGATAGTGGACTACTCAAATGTTTCAGCCGATGTGCTTTCCCTTACGTTGGCATTTGCAAATACACAGCTGAGCTGTACGCCGTGCAATTACAAAGCAATTGCAAACTTGACTGAAAGGATCATATATAAAGAGGATATGACAATGAGGACCGAATTTGTCAGTTTCATGTCACCATTGTTTGCAGTCACATCGACACAGGCTATCGCAGTTGATCCTTGCGTTTCAACCAGAACAACAACAACCCCAGAAGCCACAACACCGAGGTAATTTGATGCAGGTTTATGAGTAAGCTGTGCCGTTGTGAGCATGCTATCATCAACAACCACTTTTATTCTTATAGGCAAATATTTAACGTTTAGCGACTTCTGGGGCCACAAGCAGAAAAGTGGCACAGCCTCTACGAATTTATTCAAATTACGGCATGATGTGAACATGATAATGCATTTAACGAATTGAAAATGTCTCATTACTATCAATAGAATGCTGCTCTTTTTACTTAAATTTTCTTTTTCTTTATGCATTTAAAGTTGTAATTTTGTTTTTTAAGGCAGTTTTGTATTTAGATTTCCAAAAATTTATTTTTCTCCACAATGTATATATGTTTTAGTTGGACGTGTGAAAATGGGTGGGAAGTGCCCCCTGTGCCTCCCTCAGTCCCTGTCCTGATTTTAGGAGCTTAATGCTTAAAATTAGGAACAGTAGGCTCTTGCATGGAAATAGGGGTACATTATAACAATTATGGGGGTATTTCTCTTTCTTTCCTGAGACTTTGGGATCTTAGTTCCGGATGCTTTGACTGTGATTCAAAAACATATAGTCATACTGGTAACTGGCAAGGACAGTACCACTGAACTAAACAATTTCAGGTTGTAATGTTGCAATGTTGATATGGAGGCACATAATTTGGTGAAGTTAATGAACAGTGTAATGATAAAATTTGCGATATTTGCCTTGAGTAGTGCTTTTCAAAATGACCTTGTTGTAAACTGAATCAGTATAATTGTTTGTTGGTATTTAAAGGCAATGAGCACGATATAATGATTATGAAAGGCTTATGCTAGGGTTCTATGAGGTGGAGCCAACTTCGCAGCATGTTTGACATGTCCGGTGGGCCATATTAAAATTTAAGTGTGATTATTTTACTTTTTTTAGAATATGCCATCCCCCAGAAGTGCTTGCTGGACTACAGCCAATAATAATTACAGCTGGGAAGAGATTTTCTTTTGCAATACCAGCAAATGCTTTTCATGACTCTGTGGACGGGGACACAAAATCTCTCTCATTAAGGCTGACAGCGTTAACGGATGGCTTGGCACAGAAATGCTGGCTCCAATTAAACGAAACAGCACAAGTGGTAAATGGCCTGTTATACAGTGAATTTACTACAGTTCGTGTCAATATGTCAAACATTACTTTGGGAATAACAGCCATGAACAGTTGTGGTTTGAGTGCAACAGCTAACCTGACATTAATTTTGAAGATACCTAGTACCCATTGTTTTGAAATATCATTTACCTTCAACACAACAAAAACGTATACCTGTGAGTTTGTTCCAATCAACTTATTCACAAATCAAGTCGCACAGTACCTAGAATTTGAAGCTCAACGGGACATTTCCGTTGTAAAGTATTCAAAAGTCGGGCCGACGAGAAATATGTTTGCTGTGAAGATAGCAGTGTTAGATTATCAAGTTGGATGTAATCCATGTGATTTCGTACAGATATCATCCTTGACAAAGGACCTTTTACTTCCAACTGACCAAACTATTCGAAAAGGATTCAAGACCTTCATGTCACCAATGTTTGGGATTGCTAGCATCAAAACAGAGAAACTTGGAGAATGCGCCTCCACACCTGTCACTCCAACTCAGTAAGTTGTTTCATGCGTGTTGTAATAAACTAAACTTTACTTTCTTGAAAATTTGGACATTTTTGTAGGTATTCATAGGTATTAGAACTTGCATGTAGATCACTCCAAGTTTGATCCTAAATGGATACATATGCACATGTAGTGGCCCAGTTCGGCCTATAAAAATAAAACATGATCTTTATTCACAACACTTACTATTCTGTCTTCTCTGTAGCTTTGTTGAACTCTCCAAACCTAATTTCCAAATCTCTCTCTCTCCCATAAGTCTCATTATTCGTATGCCCTTAAGCAAAAGGGGGCCTCCGCAGAGATTCTCATATACACTAAGAAAAACAATATGTTGATGATGTGTTCCGATGCGGTACAGACACCGCACGACAGCGTTAAATCTCCATGGAAAATGAAAGGGAAGCAACACTAGATAAGAATAGAATCTGTCAATCCCCTCTTTGATTTTACTACCTTTATGTACTTTTATTTTCATTACTTCCTCTAACTGCTGTCTTCAATTCCATAGGAAGCCTTCTTGTCAAGCTCCAGTTGTGCTGAGAAGCATGCTGCCAATCGAAAATACTGCCGGTAAAAGCTTTGAATTTGTTGTGCCAGAAAATACATTTTACGACAAGGAAGATGGGAATACGCGAAAGCTGCAGCTGTCACTGAGCAGTTTGCCGCCAAATATCACATCAAAATGTTGGTATACGTTCAATTCAACATCACAATCTCTCACTGGCCTACCTTACTCAGCATTACTTGGAAAGAAGTCTGTTTTGAGAGTAAATTTTCATTTGATAGCCACAGATAGCTGCTATCTTTCTGTTGCTGGTAACCTCTCACTCATTCTAGAGAAACCATCCCGCCACTGCTTTGAAATGACCATTTCATTTCGAACCCAAAGCACGTATGACTGTGAGTGGATTGCAGTTAAAGAATTTGTACACAAATTGGCTGTATACTATGGATTCGATACAAAAAGAGATATCTCTGTTATTGACTATGCTAGGTCAAAGAAATTTTACGACAGATTTTTTGTGAAATTATCTTTCTCTCAAAAAATTGTAAAATGTGACCACTGTGATCCGACACAAATAAATAACATTACATACAGAGTGCTGCACAAAGAGAACTCGACAGTACACGCTAAATTTAACTCCGCACTTTCACCTTCTTTCGAGGCAATTAATGTGTTAATAACAGGAGTTGACGCCTGCGCTGCGTATGTATTGCCTCTAGTGCACGATGGAAAATCACAGATACCAGTCCTGGCTTGGCTGCTACCCGTCTTGATCTTCTCTGTTGCATTGGCACTGATTTTGCTCATAGCGTTATGCCGTTATTGCGGCTGTTGTTCGTGTTGCGTTTGCATATTCCCCATTGATGAAGAAGAGGAGTTTTTCATGAGAAAGGAATGTCTACCAAGGAGGCATGAAACATATCGTGAATTCATTGGAAGTGACTTTGATCAAGCGTATCCATCATTGAGGAAAAACCGAGCAGGCTTTTTGCCAACTGACAGCTCTTTCGAGTCAACTGATGACTTCGCTGGTAGCGGAAGTGAAGATGCAGTCATCCTATTGCCGCCACTTCATGGAAATGGTGAGATATCTAGCAGTAAAAATAAGTCAGGTGAGTCCACAGCTGTAAAAACTTTTATTTATGCAAGACCTCCTTTCGGAAGGCAGACTACAGAAATGAGCATATTCTCAAGTGGAGAGGGAGCAGGAGGTGACAGTGGAAGTGCCATAAATGTTATGTACCATGATATGGCTGAGACACATTTTCAAGATTCTGATGGTGGTGGGTCCCAGCAAGCACATGGTGGTTCAGATTCATTCATTGTTAGTATTGAAAACAGCAACGAGAATACTATCATAGGCCCAGACAGCTCAAATACAGCAGATGTGGCAGTAGATTTTGATGAACATGCTATGCAACAATCATTTATTACCAACCCACCTAGTGCTGTAACAAACTTTGGGATGACATTACAAATGAAAGACAAACTGGAGATCGAATCGAACCAGAAATCGAGCATGGGCTATATTGGAAGTACTGTAACTAGCATCGTTGATGAAAATGGTGGACTAAATAATCCAGCGTACGACACTGATATTGAAAATCTGTTCCATGAGTCAAACAAAAACGCCTCTATGTTTAATGGGGCCATTTTGAGATCTGGAAGCAATCATGTGAATGGAAGCACTGACGATAAGGTACAACTTTTCTCTGAAGGTAGGAATTCGGGATTGAGTGGAGAAAGAGGCTTAACTGTTGAGTCCAAAAGTTTTGGAAGCAAGCATGCTCAAAGTCATCAGCAAACAAATGTATCAAACAGAGACTGTAGTAGTGAAGACTCATCAACAAGCAAAAACCATGATGATACGAAATTGAAAATAAAAGGATCGAGAAATTCTAGGAAAGTAAATACTCATGCTCGAACAAGCGTCACTGGCATTGATAATGGTGGATTGTTGTGTGATGAAAGCATCAGTGCCGATGGGAACACAATAGTCCAAGAGAGAATTCATCCAATGGGAAGTAATGGCAGTAGTGTTCAGACTGGATCAGCCAATCATAACGTTGCATGTCCTGTTACAGAGGGAACAGCTGTGGTAAGCTATGTTCTACTAGACAACAGAAAATAATTTGAGACCTCACTAAAGTGTTTGTCTTTATCTAATCAAGCTGCACGTCTTAGAGAGCACAAAGATTTCTTTAGGCCAACAAATTTCTCTTCGCTATTTTAGCCAATGTTTGTATCTGAATACCTAATATAATAATTCAGGGTGATGATTTTATGATTTTTTTCTGGTCTTTTCATGCTTTTAATGCTGACGTTAAATATTATCATAGACTTTTCTACCGCTAAAGTCAGGGAAGTAGGAGAAGAAGGAAAGGAGGCCAGCCTCTTTCTGAAATTCTGTAGACTAACTAGATATGAGTACCCCTTTTCATGAAAATACGCTTCACATTTAGCAGAAATAGTAATTAAAAACATAACAACCAAATTCTATTTGACTCATCAGCCTGTATTGCTTACATGATATCATAAAATTTAAATGGATGAGGCTATGGCCCTTCAACGCCAGCATTCTAGAGTGCTAAAGTCTTTGTATTATAATACTAACGTCTTAATAAGTGCAGACTTCTTTTGCTCAATCTTGACCTAGACCTTCCTTGAGTTTTTCTATACCGTTCTCTTCTGTTCATTTCATTAGGTCTTTACTTACCACTAGTCAGCCGTTTACTAAACAGCAATATATTTTATGGCATGAATGTAAAAACAGGCATGCACTTCAATTTTGTTGTTGCCTCTGAACTGAAGGAGATAAGAAATTTTGAAAGCTTTTCTTTTTTCATTGCTAGTGTGGCAGTTCAGCGATCACTGAAATCTCATCTGTAAACATGACAAACAGAGTACAATCAAACGTCACAGTTCAGAGGAACAATTTGGAGCATTCAAGCGTGACATTCTCAGCAGCACCCAACGTTGTAGGTGCAACTAGAGAAGGGAATGATGGTCGTCAGCCAACAAACTCAGTGCCAAGTCATGATCCACTGCATGCGTCTCTCAGGGGTGAAAAGCCACTCATCTCTGGCAGTGACGTCAATATGGACTCCAACCCAAATGGTTTGAATGTAACTTCACACAACACAGGAGGTACTTACAACACATCATTGTCGTTTATAAAGCCTGGAACGATAGAGCACTCGGAGCTCATTTTAGGAGTAGGTGGAAGATCGCGCACCCACCGCTCATCATACCATTGTGACATTCGAGGCAATTCAAAACTCTCTGTTGTGCCAAACGCTCAAGTTAGCTCTGTTTCTGGTGAAAATGCACCTACTGATGACATAAATCGACAGATTAGCTATCCTGTTACAAGCATTCCAAAGCTGCAAAGGCAAAATTCGTTAAGACAGAATGAATACAACATGGAAACATGTAGATTTGCAAACTACGATAGCGAATATGATGAAATAAAAGATGCAAGTTTGAAAAGGATTAAAGAAGGCAAAGGAATTGATCAATATGAAGAAGGAAAAGATGCAATGAGGTGCAATGCAGACTATGATAAAGCAGAGGAAGGGAGCTTTGGCATTGGAATGAATTGCGGTGTTAAGAAAGCTCAAGTATTCACGAATGAGTGCAACGATGCAGAAATTGGAGGCATTGGAATTGGCATGAATTACGGTGTGAAAAAGGCAGGGATTCTAAGACCAAGCTATGACAAAGCAGAAGAAGGAGGTTTTGGCTCTGGTAGAACATATGGCATTAAAAGAGCTGGGATTAGAAGTAATGACTGGGACAAAGGCCTCAGATTCAAAATAGGAGATGGAAAATGGTCCTTTGGTGGTCTTGAAAGAGCAGAGTTGCAAAGCACAGACTGGGCCAGAGGAAGAAAACGGTATGTAGTGAATCGTTGTTAGCAGAACTGAAAGAGTCATGGCTTTCTTTTATATCTTCATAGGGTGTAGTGTCTTACAGCAACTAAAACCATATTAGAAGCTGCAACAAGATTAAAATGAGGCAACGCTAATTAAATTCAATTTTCAATCGCTGTATTTTTAAGCAATGGTGAATAATTAATTCTTATGAAACTAAATAGTATAATAGTGTAAACATAGGTTTAAACAAAATATCTAACTTCGTTAGGGAGATAATTGTTGATTTTCAAATGAAGCAAAGTTGTCAAGCTGTAAATCAAACTGTCAAATCAAGTAGTCAGAAGATAATTACATATTTAAAGGTCTTTTCATGATTCTTATATATTTTTACAGGAACAGATTTGTCTAGTGTTTGCTAAAACTACCCTATCTAATAGTATTTTATCCTTTTGTAGCGTCCTATCAGATTCATGCATCATTGATGATGATTATGATGATTATAATGATGAAGCTTGCTTTACCACTGATGACTACGATTTCGCAAGTTTTTCACATGAAAACTTGAGATTGCCTGCAACACCGATGGATGGCCGCAATATGAAATGTGGAAGGTCCTACTCACTTCCTGGCAACCTAGATACTGATTCTGATGAATACTGTTTGCAACATGATGACGCTGCCAGCAGAAGGTACTCACGCGGGAGCTTAGTAGATTCAACAAATTGTGTTGTAAAGCCAAAGAGAGAATTAATGAGAAGTCATCCATGGAGAAGGCACTTTAGGGGGAGCTACAGGAGAAGACACCCTGATGAAGTAGAACTGATTATGCGACGTGGATGGTTTGATGTGAGGAGGTCAATTAGAGTGAAGGTTAGTATTATGAAAAGTAGTGCTTTCAGCGTTGTTTGAAAATGACCGTATTCATGTAAAGTTAAACCACTGTCACACGAAAGAGTACGTAACAATGTTTTCTGTCATTGCACTCTGATAGGGAACTATTATTACATGCATAAATGTCTGGTTCTTAGGGCCCAGCGATGCATTTATTAGTATGTGGTCTCCCCAAGCTCTCATGCAACAAAAGTTGGTCCTTTTTAAAAGCTATTTCCCAAGATGGGACATGTTCTATTTGGCAACAATGCTGAAAATTTGGAAAAAATGAACAAAATTATTAATAGTTTCCGACAATATTTCTTTATTCCAAATTCGCCTACCTAACCGAAAATAGATATATCTATTGTGCAGTAGTTGAAATTGGTTCTAATTATCGATGTGTTGTTACTAGGTTCCAGTCTCAATGAGAGCAAGAGTAACAGATCCAGCAGTGCTAACTGGACCAGCACATCTAAATACTTTCAAAGTGGAAGCAATTGAAATGCCAAGTGGTACCCAAACAGTGTCAAATTCATTTACGTTAGTCGACGCAGCAGACACAAAAGTAAGCATTAGGGGAAGAACTCATGCTGAAGGGGAAAAAACAATAGAAAGACCAAGAGGAGGTGATGAGGGACAGAAAGAGTTTGGAGTGTACGAGCTAAAGATTCCTTTAAAGTGATGAATGGAAATGTTTGATGTAGTGACACGTAAATAGGCCATTAAACTTAAGCAATCGAGCTTTCTAAAGAAAACTGTACAGATTAATTATAAATACATCATTTATGATTACAGAGATTTCTGTAATTGATAGGTTACTTTTACCCAGAATCTGGGTTTTCCGTGTTTATTAATTGGGCAGCAGGGTAAAGTACTGGGGGAGCTATCCTACTCATTCTTTTGAAGAGCGAGGTACTACCTTTGCCTCAGTAACAGCCACGTCCTAGCTAAGAGAATTGGCAACCCCCCCATACAAAAAAAGATATACAGCTCTTGCACGAAGCTTAGATCTGAAATGTATCTGCTACGATTGTTGATTGCTAAAGAGGCGCTTCTGCATAATGTAACTCCATTTGGTGAATTCTACCCAATTTGCTTTTTATGATCCCAACAGCATGGCGAGACGAAATCATGTGCAGCAAGATTGCTTTGCTTTTTAATCACTAAGCTAAGAACTAGTTTTTTGAATAGCGTGTGAATAACCTTTGATTTTCTTGCTTCTCATACCCAATAATTGCAACATACAAGAGTTAAAATCTTGAGCTACAGATGGCAGAATGTCATGTCATTATAAAGATTAACTGACATTCTATATATTATATTATATGTACATATATTACCTCATGCATGCTTGACTTCATGCTTTTGCCCTTGCTTGACATAGAATTACTTTTTATGCATGGTTATTAGATAGATATTTAGAGCATTTTCTAGTTTAGCAATATTCATTATTTTAACAAATGAATTAACGATAGTAACATCAAATTTCGTTTAGCATTCCTTTCGATCTTTCTTCTGCTCTTCTCCTTTGCATTGCTAGTCATTTGGCATGGTGCAGCTGCAAATTGTGTGTTGTGTTGTGTTGTGTTGTGTTGTGTTGTGTTGTGTTGTGTTGTGTGTTTGTATGCAGTGCTTTTGAGTGCTTGTGTGTTTGCGTGAAAGTGCGTGTGCGTGTTTGATTGTGTACGTGCGTGTTCTTGTTCTGTTGTTCTGTTGGTAAATGGAGCCTTTATGTAGTTATTGGCAAGCTAAAAAGCTTCATAAAATGGTGCGTGACACCAGTGGCGTGCTGAAAGACCTTTGAGTGGGGGGGGGGGGGGG
>WIPJ01001364.1:173360-185120 GCA_018155075.1 Cassiopea andromeda
GGGGGAGTGTGTAGCAACAAAGAGCTTACCGACAGGCTACTAAATGTTACATAATTATCAACAGGTGATGATCGTTTACCAACAAGTGATGATCGTTTACCAACAAGGGATGATCGTTTACCGACAAGAGATGATCGTTTACCAACAAGTGACGATCGTTTACCAACAAGTGATGATCGTTTACCGGCAAGGGATGATCGTTTACCAACAAGTGGTGATCATTTACCGACAAGGGATGATCATTTACGGACAAGGGATGATCATTTAGCGAAAAGGGGTGATCGCAAAGCAAGTACTTATCAAAAGGCTACAGAATTACCGATGGTTTCAGCAAAAGGGGTGTGACAATCCTACACCCTTACTTCGGCACGCCCCTATGTGACACATCCCATAAGTCTTCCCAACTGCCCTGTACCGGCTTGTGCTCACCCTTGACATTAGTGTTGTTTTGGTAGATGAGCCGAGTTGTTACCATGGAGGAGGAAAATGTTGCGAAAAATGCAATGAATGCTAGTTTAATTAATAATTATGATAATTAATGATGATTATGGTAATTAATGGCATGCTCTTCACACTGTGAGGATTGCTTGCATAGAATCTTAATCTCCTGCTATTGCTATGTGATCTGAACATAATTTGTAAGAACTAATACAACAATTCAGTTCCATTAAAGCATCTTAGGAGCCCCATTAGAGCCTCAAATTTTTGGGGCGCTCAAGAGTTATCCTTCGTCCAATCTATGTCAGCTGCATGACTGAACGAAGTCTTTACTTTTTTGATCTGGCAGAGGAAGTTGAAAAAGCTCCACAGCAAGCTAGGAAAGTTCCTTGGCCTATGGGAAATTTCGTATTTTATTCTCGCAACCATTGAGTCATACAGTGAAATCTGTGTAATTTGAACTGTTTTGAAGCTTATGAAAATGTTCAAATTAGAAAAGGTTTCATTTATGAGGGTCGTATAGGGGGGTCCTTGTTCCCCTGTTCCCTTAAAAAATCATCGTTTGTTCCCATGTTCCCCTAGGAATTTCAAAAATGTTCCCTGCCAAAATTAATGTCAACAATATCGTCAAGGTACCTTGCACAACTTCAATTTAGCATTTTTTAAATCATTACTTTCAGAGAAACTGTTTCTGTGTCGAAAAAAACCAGAGAGAATAAAACAAAGCATAACAGGAAAACAAGAACAAACATAACGAAATCAGCATATCTGAACAGCTATCTTCTTTTATAAAAAACTGAACGCATACAGCTACAGCGGTAAGAGCTTACCACTATGAAACATGGTTAATGAA
Source organism: Cassiopea andromeda (assembly GCA_018155075.1). Lineage (NCBI taxonomy): Eukaryota > Metazoa > Cnidaria > Scyphozoa > Rhizostomeae > Cassiopeidae > Cassiopea > Cassiopea andromeda. The sequence continues at coordinate 174,652 of WIPJ01001364.1, forward strand.
AGTAGAAAGCAATTAATACTAATCAAAGAGGTCTTTGCATTGAACTTGCACATTCGCAAATTGGTTAGTAGTCTCAAATAATAAAAAATAATTTCATCAATTAGTTTGGTTTTGTAGCAAAATCACAGCACAATACTAGGTAGTGCTGTTTGTTCAGCGTTTCTGAAATAGTGGGGCGCGATGCAATGCTAGAGAGCACACGTATAACCCTGTGGAACAGGTATAAATACACAATTTTTATAGATAATTCCCTTATTCATAGCGAGCGGGGCGCGAAATGATTTCTCTTTCCTTGCCTTGCAAATAATTGGTTGAGAAACACAGTTAGTCCCTCAGTGTAGTTTTTAAAAGGTCGATCTTAGTGCCTTGCTCTCGTTGACGTCATAATTATCTTTGTGCATGTAAAGTAATAGTCCAAAGCTTATCTCTCAAGCAAGTAGCAGTAAGAAAGTTTAATGACATAAGCTTTGCTTAAACTTAACGCAAAGAAGTGCTAATGTCACCAGTTTATTTACTGAAAGTTCGAATTGGAAAGATTTTTTGCATTGAGGACTGAAAGAATTGATCGAACTACAAAATGGCTCGAAATACAGAAGCTCAAATTATAGAGGTTTTCTGGTAAGGGTTTGTTAGGAAAATTTCAAGAGACATGAGAATTTTGTTCGAATTCGTAAAAGATAGAATCACATAATTGCTGGCAAAGACAGCCTTTTCCAACCTCTAACTGGTGAGAACGTCTAAACGAGATTGCAAATGGCGGGCGAATTGAGAGGAAGAGCAATACGTGATGGCAAGCGTGAAGTTTTGGAAACCAGGTAAGCTTATAATAGCTGATACAATTTTTTCAACCTTCTATCTTGAATTACATATACAATGAGCTTAAGTTCCTCACAGGTACAATGCGTGGCTATATCTTGCTTTGAAGGAAGATGTAGCTAAGTTTACAATGAATTTCAATATTTTCCACTTTTCTCAGGTGTAAATTGAAAGATAAAAGCAACGACGAGTAATATTATAGCTGTATTTCTGTGTTTAACTGTTCTTAAATGTGGGTTGAAAACAGAATTATTTTAAAATCAAACTTGAAAGTAGTTACAGGGTTCGTGGATCAAATCTAAGGAGTTTTTAATGACGCTTAAAACTTAGTGTATTCGTGCATTTTAGAGAAAATTCCTTAAAAACTCTTTATTTCTACTCAATTCTTGGGGGAATGGGTTTTCAAAGTTTGATTTATTTAGTTTGTTGTTTGTTGTTGAAATGCGCAAAATGTAGGGTGGACAGGCAAATTTTCAAAAATCAGCTATGAGTTCAAAATTAGACTCAGGTTGAAGATCTTGATTTTAGTATAATTTAGCAATTTTTTCTGACAAAAAAAGTTACCGAGAAGCAGAGTTATGGATTTTTAATAGTTAATTTTTTGGAGCGTTGTTAGAATAGAAAGAAGATTTATTCCAGTATAAAACTTGGCAGTGTCTGGCACCAGCTGCTGTTTCAAGGGTATAGGCATTTGGAGTAATTTCCTTCTAACTCTTCTAGATACAATTACCAAAATTCGCAATCAAATAGAACAATAACTGAAATTTTCAAAAATGTTACTAAAAGTAGAATTTGTTTCCATGGTTACAACATTTCCATAGCAACTAGTAAAATCGCTTGTTTTTGAAGATGATTTTCATTGTCTTAGCATAAGTACCCATACACAATGCCAAATTGTCTACATAGAATGAAGATAGAGTCTAATTTCTAAAGATAGAGTCAGTTACCATCGAAACAAGAAATATTAAGAAAATCTTGACCCTGGGTTGCTGTTGCCATCTCAAAGTAAAAAAATATGTTCTTAATTGACAGGAAAAAATTCAATGAAAACACTGTTGTAAAGCAAATTAAATACAATTTTTTTATCTGGTTTCACCCAATATCAGGGCTCATCAGTGCAGCTAGGCCCAATCTATGCATCAACTCAAATTGAAATCGCAAACCTAGGGTAGCTAAAATCGATTTATGGGCTGAGCATTACTCCAAAAATTAAAACAAATACCACAGCCTCTTAGTATGATAAATGTATTTAAACAGATTACTTGCTTGCTCCTGAAAAGTTTACGCGGTCTTCGAAAAAAAACCAATTTAATCTTTCTGACTGACATTTCACAGGGTCGCCAGTAACCGATTGGCAAAAAGTAGGTACCATGTGAAAGCTTGAAGCCTCTTCTTGACACCTATGCCATTTTAAACCATATTCAGACTAGGGCTCAACGCATAATTAAATGTAAAGAAGCCACATAAGTTCCAAATCATGGTGCCACAAGGCGTCTGCAACCCTGCGCGACCTCAAAACTGACCCATTTTGAAGTGCTCGGAAAGCTCACAAACCGAAGGTAATTGTTCCAAATCTATGTAAAATATATTTTCAAACCCTTGAAGAACAGTTTTATGCATTATTCATCAATTTTGAAGTTGCCTAAGGCCTAGAAAAAGGAAAGTTTGCTGAGGTAGTTTGTGTCATTTTTCCCCGTTGTAGTTAAAATTTCTAAACAACCACTGCGCACTTGCGCCCGCCCTACAAAATGTTCCTTAAAAATAATTTTTTAGTTCCAAAAACTCCTTACAGTTCATCTGCCCCCCACGGCACTAACCCTGAGTTATCAAATGTGTATGAAATTTATTGCACATTTTTTTACAAGAAAGCCATCACTTTACCTGAGCCTCAATTGTCTTAACTTTCCTGAAATTTAGCCCGAGATTTTCTTAAGTTTTTCTGAAATAATCTGGCTAAAATGGTTTACACATCTGTTATTAATATTGTATACTTGACTTTCAATTCCATCCTTAGCATTTGACGAAACATCAATTTTTGGCCAATAAAAACACTTAATTTTGGAAATCGAGCCTCATGATGTTCTTAAGATTTTCCTAAGATCTTGACCATTTGAGCTTCATGTTCTTATAAACTTTTTTCTTGTAAAAAACACATGTATTTGCATACCAACATATTCCAATTGTGTTGTTTCCTTTACTGTAAGATGTGGATTGAGGAGGAGGTGATTTCTTTTGTATTAATCGCCAAATTAACAAATGTGATGAAACTAGCCAGTGTAATTTTGGAAACTATCCAAATGCAGATCTATAAACTGAATAAATGGAAAATTTAATGAACAGTGCAAAGTATGAGGCAAAATCTTTCATTTATTCAGTTTAGGGACAGAATATACAGTTCAGGGACTGCAGAGTTTGGCAAATGTACACTCATGATATTTTTTCAACTGATATTGCACACTTGGGGATGAGCCTGCAGAGACACCAAAGAGGGAGGTAGAGGAGAGCAAGTGCCCCTCCTGCATTTCTGGCATTGTCTCTCCTGTCTTTTCATTTGGGGGGGGGGAGCAGGGGAGCAAAAGTGCCCTTTTTGAAATGGAATAGAATACTTTTCAGACATTGATATTTACACAACAGAGATATGTAAACAAGCAACATATGATTGGAAGAGAGAGCTATTTGTATAATTGTTTATAATATGAAGAATTTAGGCCCTGCTAAAGCATGGAATCAAAATGTCCCAAAGAGGTGCCTATGTTAGGCTGTGCCCAAAGAGCTGTCCATGCCAGTTGGTTCCATTTTGCTCCTCTTAGTCCTCCTTGCCCCACTATGGATGGTTCCAGCATCCCTGTGGGATTACCAAAGTTTTTAAGTTGTATCAGAGTGCGATGTAATGGTTCTGTTTGAATTGCATGGCAAATGCTTCCAGCTATTGTAATGACAATATCATATGTTCATAACACTATGGCATATGATGAATTAGTTGATTCCAACAATGTCTCAAGTAAGTCAATCACCTCCCAGCTGCAATTCCATAACAGGTATATTTTTGACAGGTGGAGCAAGGGCCATTAAGCAAAAAGTGGATAGGTGTACACAGGAGGATGGAGGGGAGTTGAAAACTGGCAAAAGTCTGTGGATATCCTTTATGGATGACCCCTAATGGAAGTTAAAGTTTGTTTACAAGACCTTACAATAATCCTCTTCCAACTTGGGAGTGTAGTAAAGCTAACACTCTGTTATCATATTAGAGCTCTAGACCAGGGCCTGAAAAATTTTTTCTTCCTGGCAGCAAAAATAAATTTTCAAAATTTCCTGTAGAAGAATTGCAAAGTTCCCTGCAACAGGAAGCATTGTATTTTTTTGTTTGTTACTCCATTAAAAAGTCAGACTGATTCTATGTACTGTCTGACAAGATGAAAGAGAACTTAATTTGATGATTTGGTATTTTTGAAGGTAAAGTTAGTACTTGTAAAAATGTGTGGCTTCTAATATTTTAGATTAAAGTTGTGTATATGCAAAATTATAGCTAATATTGAAGAAATAATTGTTTATCTGCAAACAGTAAGAGTGGGATTTACATCTGAACTATTAGAGGGGACTTTTGAATCTTGTGTAGGATTGAAAGTAAGTATTTGTGAAGACACATTTAATCTTTAAGGTAGCCATCCAAAAAATGCATCTCACTATGAAAAAACTAAAGTACTTCAATGTACAAACTAAGAAGTCTTATTACTCTTGAAATTCTTTTAATAAAATAAATACAAGATTGCCTTGTGGTGTTTTACCTTATATTTAATGGCAATGCAAGTAGAGGACTTATGGCCTTTTTTGCCTTGAAATGATTTAATAGCGAAGTATCTTACTTTAAATCTTTGTAGCACCTACATTACTAGAGCAAGTTGCATTCCCATGCTACCATTCTAATTTTTATGATTTTAAGCTGTAAATTTGAGACTGAAGCATTTCTTGGAAACCACAGCTGTATAACGGACCTAAGAAGATGGGCCATGATGTAAAAGATTTTTTAATTCTTTTCAGTTGTTTATAGAGACATAATCAGAATACAATTTGGACATACCCATACTAACTAGAATGCAAGACGTACAATTTTAATTTGTCATAGTATGGATATGTCTAAATCAAAACAGTATGCCTTGCATTCTAGTTAGTATAGATATGTCTAAATTGCATGCTGGTTATATTACATTAAACAACTGAAAAGAATTGCAATGTTTTTTGTTGTGTTCCTTCTTCTACAGTAAATTTGACTACTAAAGCGAAATTTTAACTTCAAGCGTCAGTTTATTCTTGTCTACTCCATGAAAGGCAATCTTGAATCCTGTCTGATCATATTGTATACTAGATTAAGGCATGTATTGAATAGTTGCTTTGAAGCTCATAAATGAAGTCTGAACAAATATTTCACAGGAAGTGGGGATATGCTTTAAAAAGTCTATTAGAAAGAATCTCCTGTGAACCAGTTCAAAATTTCCTGCGAAAAATCACCCTTGAGACTTTCCTGGCAATGCCACTACTGGACATTTTCCAGCCCTGCTCTAGACAATTTATAGGCTTCTTACAGCTTTTGTGGCAAAAAGTTCCCTGATTATTGTATAAGTTGTACAGTTTTCCCTGACCAATAAGATGAATATATATATATATACATTTCCCCTAATTTATTCTAAAATGCTATATTTTTCCCTGACTAAGTGTCAAAAAGATTTCATATCTATAAAATGTTTTGGATACCTAGTTAGAGAAAAATTGTTTTACTCAGGTGCCAAGTAAACATCCCCCTGTTTATTAATTTTTCTATTTTTTTCCAACCCCCTAACTTTATTAGGAACTCACTGTTTATTAATTTTAAGGAAATAGGCTGTTTTTTACAAAACCATTATTTCATTTCCTTTCTTGTTAGTACCGTTTACACCCAATTTTCATGGCAAAATAGCTTACTACTGTATATATTTTAGTTTTATGCTTTATGACAACCCAGTTTTGTTCTTTCCATCCTTGTGTAATCATTCAAAGCCTTTTCTAGAATTCCAATTCCCCATTTATTAAATCTCAGAATTTTTCCAACCTCCCTATTTATTAGGACCCCCTGTTTATTTGACTTGTAAGAGTAAGCATGTTGAAAATGAAAAGTAAAATTATTCTAAAGGACTTTTAGTTTCATCTTTTTACAACCTACTATTCAGGTAAATTATCAATACTGTCATATATCATGTACAATCATTAGTTGAGGTTACACAAATAATCAAGAGAAATAAAAATTCCCTGATTTTGTCAGGAAAACAGATTTTTCCATTATATGCAAAAAGTTCCCCAATCCTCCCTGATTTTCCTTAAAACCTTAAATTTTTCCCCTGATCTTTTCCCTGTCTGTACAAACCCTGAACTCAATAGAAACCTTGCCTTTCATTTAAACTTTCACTGAAACTCCTCTTTTCCTCCTGCAGCATCTCTGCCACCAAGCTCCTTAATACTGCCTCACAGGAGCAAAATAGTTCGTTATATCCAGGGTTCATGATACCAAGAGAATTTAGGAGTTTGCAAAGCAGAATCCAAGGGATCATACATTTTGTCAGTTGCACTGGGATGTTTGTTTTATCTGGGGCTCATTTTACTGAAATTCTCTATTGTACTATTTGCAAATCACAAGCCAACCCTGATTCTCATCCACTACCACAAACTCATAAAGAGCAGAGAAAAACACTCAAGATAGAGGGGAGCTTGAGCTGCAGATTAAGGTTGCTATTCAAATTCGAGGTTAGGCTTCCCTTGCAAAAACTGCTTTGCATTTTTGTATCGTTTTATTTTTCTGTCTTTTTATTTTTCTGTCTTTTTATTTTTCATTTTTTCGATTTTATTTTTGTATCTTTTCTTTTTGTATATTTTTGTAATTGTGTTTCATCTTGCAAACATTGCTTTGTATTTTGGGTTACACTGGAGAGAGAGAAAAAAACAAGATATTCATTGACCAAGAGTTTGAATAGGAGCAAATAAACAACAAACGATTAACAAGATATTTAACTTTTCATTTTTGCAAGAAATTTGAATTCGATAACAGCTTGTAGCTTTCAGCTTCCTCAGCTTTCATAAGGGCTTCAAACTTATGAATGGTGTCCTGCATTTGACTTCCTCTATTTTTACTGAAAAGAGAATAATTTCTCAAGATCTCAATAGAGTCTTCCACTTCCATTGCACTAGGAGCTCGCACCTCCCCATCAAGCTCTTTTTTGAACTCCTCGTCAACTTCTTCCGTATATGGTGTTATCACTTCTTCCAGCATGTCTTCCTCTTGAACTGGAAGTAGTGAAGCGGTTGTTAGCACCTGGTCATCAGCTTGTGTTAGACCTTCTGCCGTCATGTTCTTCGACACCAGGAAAGGGTATTTCTCTTTTAATTCCTCAAGGACATTATTCAGCTCTTCAAACGGGTCATCACCAGTAACATCTGCACTTGTTTGAACGTTTTCAGCAAGTTTTGCTTTTTGGAAGCATTCGACAATGGTGGTTTTGCTGACATCGTTCCAGGCTGAAGCAAGGAGCTGCATTGCATGTAGAAGTGAAAGTTTGAAGGGCCGCTCTTTACGATCAAGATGGCGAATCATATCTGTGACTAACCGTTTTCTGTAATGGGCTTTAAGGTGCCTAATCACGCCTTGGTCCATAGGCTGGCTAACGTAATTTGTATCTGGAGGGAGAAAAAGCAGCTGAATGTGCGAGAGACCCGCAACGTTCGGATGGGCTGGACAGTCGTCAACGATCAAAGCTATTTTTCGCTTTTCAGCTTTGAATTTTGTGTTCAATTCCCTTACCCATTCTTCAAATATTTCACTATCCATGCAACTATTTTTCTGAGCCCGGTATCTACAAGGTAAAGTCTTGATGCCATTAAAACACGTAGGATTGCTAGCATTGCCGATAACGAGCATTGGGAGTTTTCCCCCAATGGCATTCGCTGCTGCCAAACCAGTTATTTTGATATTGTTGTACTTGCCTTCGTGACACTTTTCTGATTTCTGCTGAAATGATTTATCTGGCAGGCATCCAAAAAACAAACCGAATTCATCTGCATTGTAGATATTCTCGAGGCTGTAACTAGAAAGTAGATGTGGTACTGTGGTTTCAATTCTGCCATTTTCCATGTCTGCTGAAACAACAATGCCTTCTTTACGCACATGTTTGAAAGATACGCCGTTCCTAAAACGAGCAAAAACATAGACGTTACTATTTGTCTTACCAATGAAGAGAAAAGTTTTTGTTTTAAAACAGAAAGCGTTCTATCTTACATTCTACAAAAGAGCCTACACATTAAGACAACAATGGTCACTGGCAAAGCTTTGGGGGTTCATGGGGTGCGACACCCCCTAGCCTCAAGTGACTGTCGGTAAAGTTCTAAAATACCGGTTTTTGTCGCCAAACTTAGATTTGCTTGTGATGTCAAAAATATTAAGATTCATCTCTATTTTGATGACAGTGCGTCGATTTCGAAAATAGTTGGTGGCTCTGCTAAGTGTGAAATCCTAAATGTTGTCAGTAAAGTTTCTTTATCGGTAAAAGCTCTTCTTTGTCGGTAAATTTGAAACAGTTTCTGTTCTTCTAATCATAAAAAGACCATTTATTTTTCTATCACCAGAAACGAGCCCTGTCTAGAATGGTGTCAGAAAAGGAAATTCAAAAAAGGACATCTACGGTTGACAATGAATGAAGGACATCCTGATTGTGTGATTGTGTTGCACGAAACTTCAGTCTTCACTCATTTGGCAGTAATTCTCTTGTTGAGAGCTGATCATAGCATTGAAATAGTAAAAATCCAGTCTAAAATTTTTCAAAAAATTTTTGACAATAGACAGCTAGATGCATATAAGCCTTCTTGCAGGTGTTTTGTCACGTGCAGTTCACAAGAACGTTGCAGTTCTGAAAAAATTTGGGCAGTTTGTATGAAAAAACCTGCAGTTCAAAGATGCATTATGTTACGGCAAAAGCATGTAAGAAAGTAGATAACAATAAAAATGTCAGTGGGCAAAGATGATTGGAGAAATGCAACTAGAAATGGAATTATTAGAAATGGTAGCATTTATCTACCACTTTTTGTTAAAAGCAGGCAGTTCAATCCCACGAAAGCCAGAAATTAATCCTTCAATACAGCAAAATGACACAGCATCACTGGATTTTAAGTCAAGTTCTAAAGTTTTCATTAAAAAAACCTGCTTTTCATAGAGTGCTGTATCCTTCTCTATTATTGATTTCCCTTGTTATTAGCTAGTGGTCAACTGGGGCTCCAGATTTATCTAGATGCTTTTTGCCCTCCTAAAGACTCATCACTATGGGTGGAAGGGGGTAGACATCAGTGGCAATACCATTGGGGGAACTGGGGGTATGTTCCCCAGTTCTTTCTCTCAAGCATCAAGTTTCTAATTCATCCAGATTTGAGGAAAAAATGTAAGGGTTAGGGTGAAATAGTTCTAGCAACTTTGTAAAAGGTGTTTGTTAGCCAAAAGGCATTTTAATAGAAGGGTTTGGCCTGCTACAGCCCCCTTCCAGTCTGTAGTAGCTAGTGCTGCCCCTGGCAGACACACTATGATTAATCTTTCAGAGGCTGATTAGCTACTCTTGTTATGCCATCAAAAAGCCATTAACATAGATGAAGTAGATGTTTCCTACATTTTCTGAGAGTTTAAAAGGATATGGTGACAAACAATTGTTATGAGGCTTTTGCTCCCTTTCTCTCCCCTAGAATTTAACTGAAGATGGATTCCATTAATAAGAGTACAAATTTGCATGCTGTCATATGATGTAGTGCCCTTTGATCCACTACTGATGGTGAAAAGAAATTTAAGTCTACTCTTCCCTGGCTGGACTGCCTAACACTGTCCATGAAAGCAGTGCATGTATTATGGCATATATATTGTGTATATATATGTATGTATGTGTATCTATCTATCTATCCTAGTGCCGTATCCATCCGGAAGAGGGCAACCATGGAACGCCACTCTTCTCTGTTCTTCATCCCTCTTCTTATTTGCGCATCTGTCCATCTTCCTTCCACTATTTCTTTCATCGCATCCAGATATTTCTTCTTTGGTCTTCCTCTTTCTCTTCTTCCCTCCATTTTTCCAGTCATACATATTGATTCAAAACCTCCCTTTCTTTCGATATGTCCTACAAACTTTAGTTGCCTTTTACAAATACTAGTCATTAGTTCTCTTTTAGTTTTCACTCTTCGCATTACCTCTTCGTTTGTTACTCTCTGAGTCCACGAGGCTTTTAGCATTCTTCTCCATATTCTCATTTCCATTGCCTCTAGCTTTCTTCTGGATTCCTTATTTATATTCCACGATTCACATCCATATAAGAGCGTTGACCATACATAGCATTTCACAAATCTTTTTCTTATATTTATGGATATTTTTGAGTTGGTAATCAATTTCTTTATTTTCTCCAAGCTTTGGTTGGCAATTGCTATTCTTCTTCTTATTTCTTTATCATTCCTTCCGTCACAACTTATATTACTTCCCAGGTATGTGAATTCTTTAACTTGTTCAATATCTTTGTTACTTAGTTTATGTATGTGTATGTATATATATATATACACTATGTATGTGTATATATATATATATATATATATATATATATATATATATA
>WIPJ01001364.1:185393-210224 GCA_018155075.1 Cassiopea andromeda
ATATATATATATATATATATATATATATATATATATATATATATATATATATATAAAATCCATAAGAAACAAACCAATCAATTTTAAGTACCCATTTGTTAATAAGACGATAGTGTTTTAATTGGTAAAGAGTATTCAACTGCTCAAAAATGGAGAAAATTTAGTATCAGATTTTGAAGAAGTTCATAAGTGATATATTTACTTATGTCTATAATCATTTCTGGTGTACATGGACCTTTTCACTCTCCATTAATGTGCATACACAAGAAATTGGAACTCAAAAATTTATGCAAAGAAAGTCTGAAGATAGATTTGATATTGGAATTGTGAAAAAGTTAAGAAAGTTTCAGTAATGGGGCTAAAAAATTGTCTCACAAAAACATGTATTTTTCCTGTATAGGGTTTAAATATGCAGATAAAGTGAAGGAATTATCAAGCAACTTTTACTACTTAATTATAGTAAAATAAGGCCAAAAAAGACTGTTAGAAAAAAGGTGTAAGCAGCTGGGGTGTAGTGCAAAAGTTTTACCAGGAGGGCTCAAAACAGGATTATGAATTATTACCTTTATAATTTTGTGAAGTAACTCCAATTCAGCAGTTTTCAACCAGCATTCCCTGGATCCCTAGGGTTCCACCTACACAGTCCAGGGGTTCTTCCAGAAGTTATACAAATGCTAAAATTGACAGCAAGTTCTGATCCTTCTAGTCTTTGGCATCCAATAGAAAGGGGCACAATAAGGAGAGGGGTTAGTATTTTTGCTGAAAATGCATAAATTGTGGGGTTGTTAACAGTTGGGGGGGGGGTCAATGCTCAAAAGACAGTATGGGGACCCAAATATTTCAAAATTATTGCAATGAGTTGTTAACATTGTATAGGCATATAAGGTAAGTAGATTGTTTTGATTTCCTTAGTTGTTAATATTGATTTGTGTTCACAAAGTCAATGCTTTTTACTTAATTATCCTTTTTACAACTTTTAAATCTTTAGGTTAGCAACATCATGGATTGGATTTTTTTCAAAATTGGTTAGTTGGGTCATGTTTAATAAATGAAAAAGGGTGATGAAATATTCAAATATCTGCAAACAGGCCCCCTACTATTCAGTACCAAAGAGTATGCAGATATGTGTATAGGGGTTCCTTGTGCCACTAGAATGTTTTCCTGGAGTTCCACTCCACCAAAAAGGTTGAAAACCACTGCTCCAATTCATCCCTTGATACTCCATAAAAGTCCAAATTTTGCAAAGCTATATAACGTTATTTAACGTCATTTTGTATGGTGAACAAATACTGAAATGAGTTTGCAAATTGTGAGCTAAGAATAACAACTTGAGCAAACTTCCAATATCTTAGCATTAGAAGAGGCGGCTGTGGTCCTAAAATCTTCCATAAATACTACATGGAGGGTGTCTCTCCTAAGCCCCTCGCAAGACCACAACCTTGGTATACCAACCCTGGTACACAGTTGCTTTTAGAAAACGATTTTATTGGAAACACGTTTAAGGGAAACCCAGAGCTGGAGATGTAAAATCTTTCCAAAAGCAATTAATATGTTTCCTTTTAATTTTTGTATTTTACAAATAATGCACCGTGATGTTTATTATTTGTTATTTACTGCACGTAAACAACATTGTATTAGGTTACGAATTTTGGTTTGGCAATAAGAGATAGGTCGTAAATTGTAGTTGAAATTAAAGGAAAAAGAACAATTCCATAACAAGACAACAAACATGACAAATGTGCCATGACTGTACTGCAATTTCTAAACGCAGAAAGACACGGCTCTGTGTTCCTTACCTGCGTTTCCATCGATCTAGCCAACCAGAGGAGGCTTGGAAATTCGTGTAGCCAAGCTCTTTTGCGTATGTAAGGGCCTTCTCTTTGATAAGGTTTCCGTTGAGTGGAATATTTTGGCTTCTGCTGGAGCTGAACCACTGATAAACCAATTCATCAAGTTTTTCAAAATCACTTTCTCTCAAACTTTTCCTGACACTGGTCGCACGATTGAGCGCTTTCAAGTACTTTTCCTTGCTTTTTATCCAAGTTGAGACGGTGCTCTTTGCAACACCATATTTCACAGCTACGTGCTTGTTTGAGAGGCCCATTTCGATGTCTTTTATTGCATTACATTTTTCAAGTAAAGTCTTGAATTGAGATCTCCTTTTTGTCATCCTCGCTATCTGCTTTCCAAACTCGACAGGAAAGCACTCGATAACTACAAGACGTTTAGATTTTAGAAGCCTAAAAAAGTGCAAATACCCTTGCTGATATGAACTATGGTTTCAGGGGGTTTCCACTGATTGAAATGTCGAAATAGCGAAGGAAGGAAGTACCGATACTAAAATGACATTTCATAACTCGACCGCATCAAAACTTGAGCATTTGTTATCTCGAATGAAACTTGACCGTCGGTTACTGCCACCATTCGCTAATTCGAAGCTTCTCTGTTTCTTTTCAGTACATTCCAGTTAAAAATCTAATCGTATAGAAATGTTACGTTTGCAAGATTCGAAGTTGGTCAACAAATTGATGCAAGAGCTTGTTTCGATATTAACTTCTGTTCTCCCAAGTTTTATAAAGTTGTTTACTAATAAGTTTGTAAATGACATTTAACCGAGCGATCTTGGGGCTACGAGATGAACCATTACCAAGTACCGGGGGTTGCATATTTTCAGACGGACAAACACTTTTTCAGTATTTCCAGACAATCGATTTTTTAATAATGAGTTTGTCGTACAAACAAATGTTTTTGTTCACATATACTTTAATAGAAAGCAGGACTTTTTGATAAGCAATCACTACGCTTATTATTGTACCCATTTTCAGGGACGGCGCTAGAAAAGTTCATAGGGGAGTAGGTGTCAGGCATCGAGCACTGATCTCGAGCTGCAGAGTTGGAGATATGAACTCACATGTCTTTAAGTTTTAACCTAAAGTTTTAACTTCTTCAAACGCTATAAACCAAATATTTTTCAGATGTAGGTCATCGATAGAAAAGCACTTTTCACGTACGAAGGTATCAACCTCTTAGAGAGAGATTTGGGGGCTTGCCCCCAGAAACATTTTCTACATTACCTCTCTCTAGAACGTCAAATAATATCCTTCTGCGTAGTAGGAAAACATGATTATTTCATTGATCTTCATCCTGGGGTGAAAAATATGTTTATTGCAGAAATTTGAAGAAACTCAAAACTCTGCTCTTTAAAGAAGAGATCTTGTAGTGAAAGAGTATGGTCAGGCAAATGCTGAAGTGATGGAAAAAATATTCTGATACTCTAAGAAAGCTTTGTCCCCAACCCCATGGCTGTTTGCTTTTAGCTGCAGGATGCTTTTCTGTTATCAATTTGTAAAAACTGCTAACGTGTGCATGTGTTTCGAAAAGGAAAAGTATCATATCCGAGTATCTCCTAAGTGTGCCTGCACGAGATTGATACATCTCACGAATGACGTAGATTCACATCTTCTTTGTACCCTTAGGAAATATAGTGTCCTTCTCTAATAACTATGGCTTCGATGTAGGCCAATAAAAGACACAATGTGACTGGTGTGACGTACTTTAGGCATATCTCATCTAAGCCATCCACACCTTGTCTGCCGATTGAACGGCTGAAAATCTCAAATCTGCCGAGTAATTTCATAATTTTCAGTCCATGGGGTGTAACACCCCCACCCCCCGTAACTCGTCCCCTGGCCATTTTGTTTCTTGAGTTACCATTATGCGCGAAGTTGTGTTGTTACCTCCCCCTGGTAATGTGCTGATGGTTCATACAGTACAATGGTAGTTCGAGATAACGAGGCAACCTTTGTCATCAGATGGTAAATGCTGAAGGCACGGAGGGTTGGTTCCATACAAATAATAGGATTAGAATGCGGGCTCTATTGCTGTGGATGAGACAGATATAAGGAAGTAAGATGGCGGCAGATAAGGGGTAAAAAGCGAATTTAGAATTCTCTTGTGTTTTCAAGCCGTGCCACGATATGTGTTGGATAGGCCGATGAATATGCAACTATTTTATATATAATTACATTTCAGCGGACAAGAGCTGAAAATTGAAGAGGAAAGATACCAATTGGCCCTATTCTAGATTTACAAGAGGTTTAAACAGCGATAGGCCCTGGACTGAAAGGAACATTTACAAGCAAAAGTTGCTACAAATGTACGAAAATAACTCAGTAAAGCAATGATCAACCTTTTCATTACGAAAGTATACAACATACATGCTTTTTATACGTGTCTTGCGTCATTTTTGACGATATGTGGCTCGGTGCTTATATCATCAGCTTATTTAGCCATATTGAACTTCCCTCTACATGGTGCAGTTTTTTAGACAAGAGATGTACATTTTATCCTCCACCTCAGACATCTGAGACCAAAGGTGTAGTGCTAAATTTTTAGCAAGGGGATTAGAACAGAATTTTGGAGGCCACACCCTTTGGAGCAGTGGTCTCCACACTATGGCCCTCGAGCCCTCTCATCCGGTCCATGGAGACTTTTTGTCTCTGGAAAAATAAATTTTAGTCTTTTTTACTTGGTCCAGAAATGTAGTGGTACCCCGTCCCATTTGCTGCATAATTGCTGATGGGGCCCTCAGGCTGAAAAGCTTGAAGACCCTTGCTTTAGAGTTGTGGAAAGTGAGCACAGAATTTGTGCATTATTTTTTTTGTAAACAAGTATTGAAATCAGTTTGCAAATCTTGAGCAAAGTAGTCAAATAACTTGGCATTCAAGAGGGGCTGCACCCCAAAGACTTTCCATAGATTTAAAAGGGGGCTGCACCCCTGATCCCCCAGGACTACAACTCTGTGTGGAACAATTAGCAGCTTGGCCACCCAGAACCTGTCAATGATACACCACATGTTCTTGTTATTCTTAGCAATATTCAATCTACTGCAAGCAGCACAAGTCTAGATTTACAAGGTTTGGTTTATGAAACTCAACAAGCTGGCTTGCAGAATCATAGATATATATGTTACTGTCACACGCAGTATGCTATAACTAATTAAGGTGTATAAATCAATGTCAACACTTTGTTGTGTGTGGAAACTGTTCTCTGTCCATTTAATTAATATTCCTGTATCTCAATTTAGTTACTGCTCCTTAAGCAGTAAGCCTTTCTGTTGATTGCAAGCAGTATTGTCACTCTACCATCATCATTTTCCCCTACTGCGCACGCAAGATTCACCTACCTTCACCTACAGCTTCTAAAATTCCCCTGCCTACCCCCTACTTAGCAGAAACGCTTTAAAAATCCATTCTGGCCTTGTGCATAGATTCAAATCAGTACTTATTTGTGCTGTGCAATATCTAGATTTATTCATATGTTCAAAGTAGTATTTTCAAAGGAGTTCTGGTATAAATCAAATGTTCTATAGTTTCACTTTACAGTGCAATAAACAGCTTAACTAGATTGGGAGGCAAGGTGGTTTACGGGTTCTTTTTAGAAAATTTATCAACCAACCACATACCTACTGGGGGCACATGGGGCAATGCCCCTAATGAAAATTTTTTGCATGGTTTTTCCCCCAACAGAATTATTAATCTGCAGATTTACATAGTAGAATAAGGCTTTTTCCCCTCCAAAATGATTGTACAGGAAGGTTTTGCTCCACTTAGACATTACCTCTAGCTTCGTCCTTGGTTTCAATTTCACGAAAGTTACAATTGCTTAGACAATTAGATCTACTAAAGAGCATTTTCTAGTGGAAAATTCCCATTTGCAGACGTAATTTACTTAGCATTAAAAACCTTTAATCTGTGGGTTTTGAAAAAGATCACGTGATCTCCAGTCACGTGACTCTAGTGAAGCTTTTTCATAGTTTCTTTTGTAAACAGTCTATTGGTACTACAGAACTTTACTACGGCACGAAAAAGCGGCAACATTCTTTTGACATACTTACAAGCTTTTTAAATAATATTTATTAGCTAAAGTACAGATATAAGCTATTGTATAATAATGCTAGTGTTAATTACAGTGTACTATTATCAATGGATCAATATGTGCTCTTTCTCATGTGGGCTTTAGAACTTCGGTTCACAGTAAAGTCTAGGGTTTGAAAATATTGCGTCATATTGTTAGGTACAAGCACAAATCTACCGTTTAGATGTGGAACCTTAATTTTTGCAGCCGGAGTCCATTGATCCTCAAATATAGTGAAAATTGGAAAGAAAATGATACGAGAAATGACGAGGAGGGTAATATCACTGTCAGCATAGATCAACCAAATGTATTAGTTATGTTAGTTATATCAGAAATATAACAGGGTTGCCAACAAACCGTGGAAACCCTGGAAGACCCTGAAAAACCTTGGGTTTTGTTTGCCCCTGGAAAAATACCCTGGAAAATCCTGAAGTTACAACCCACCCCTAAAAAATTATGTTCTGAAGCAGATTTTCCACGCATCAATGTTTGGTCTTGCAGTGCTCTTGGGCTTTTTATTCCTTTAACGCAAGGGAGGAGGATCTACGAGGTTATTGGTGGGTAAAAATGGCGTATCATTTGTCTTGTGGTAAGCAGCCTCTTTTTCCAGCAACGGACACAAAAGTTCAAGTAAAAAGCAGAATGAAAGGTGAATGGGTACAGGCAGAAGATCTAATGTGATAATTATATTTTTTCGCTACAGCACGAAAAAGCGGAAACATTCTTTTGACATACACGTTTTTTTTTTATAAGAAAATCATTATTTTGCCTGAGCCTCAATTTTCTTAACTTTTTCCGAAATTGAGCCTCAGATTTTCTTAAATTTTTCTTAACTTTTGCTGACATAAACTGGCTAGAGTGCTTTACACTTTCGTTAATACTATAGTATACTTGAATTTGAATTCCATCCTTAACATTTTGAATGCAATAACGACGAAATTTCCGATTTTTGGCCTATAAAAACACTTAATTTTGGAAACTGAGCCTCGTGATTTTCTTACGATTTTCTTAAGATTTTGACGATTTGAGCCTCATTTTCTTATAAACTTTTTTCTTATAAAAAAAAACGTGTACTTAAAAGCTTTTTTCGTCCCACACTCATCAGAGGATGAAAACGTCGGACGAACGACGAATGTCGGACGAAAAAAGCTTTTAAGTATGTCAAAAGAATCTTGCCGCTTTTTCGTGCCGTAGTAAAGTTCTGTAGTACCAACAGACTATTCAAAATACCCCGGAAAACCCCTGAAATTTGGCAAAAAATCTTCTGGAAAACCCTGGAAAAGAATTTCATTTCACTGTTAGCCACCCTGTTATATTCAAATCTTTATTGATATCATGCTTTGTCATAAAGCAAAGCAGAAGTGGAACAGAATAATAAGTTTTGTAATCGATAGTGAAAAAGTCAATTTTCAAGCATTACTATAACTCAATTACATAAAAATTTTAAATCGTGGTTAAACCTGAGCCTTGCATTGTTCTTAAATCATTCTTAATTAAATTTCACCGATTCTAAGTCTGAAGATTATTGTAAGCTTTATTCATATAAAGGAATACGAGTATATGAGTGGTTTTATAGTCAGTGCAATAAGTTTTTTTCTCTATTAGTATAGTAAATAAGAATTTTGTGATTTTTAGGTTTTCTTTTATGATTTTTGTGACTTTTTGTGATTTTTCTGAATTTCTTTTGTTGCTTTGTTATTGTCTATTTTATTTTTGTGATTTTCGTGATTTTCGTGATTTTCGTGATGTTTTCGTAACTTTTTCTTGATTGAGTTTTTTGTTTTTTATGATTTCATGAATTCTATGATTTTTGTAGTTTATTGTGGTTTTTCACAGAGCGTGCGAACTTTTATCGCATGTGTGAAATTTATTGAGTGATCTGCACCTTGTTCTTCGCCAACTTCTGTTTTGGTACATAGGGATTAGAATATTTTCATCAACAGATAAATTTACCCACTAATGAGAAAATCTTTTGAATTCATTATGATCAGGATCTGAAGCTCCCGGTGCTAATGTCCAAGTTGAAAGATCAGATGGTAGTGAAGGAGCTGGTACATTCTTTAGATACAACCCAAATGTGTCACTATCTATTCAGCAACAGAGGCAGAAATTGCCTGTTTTCAAGGTAATCTTCAAATATATATTTCTACCTTTACTCATTGAACAAAATCTACGTAATTTTTTTGCAACTCTTTTGTAATTCTCCTTGCTTAGGTAAAGTAGAGCTGTTTTTTTGGCCCTGCCGCGCCGTGCTGTGCCGTGCCATAAATTCTAGTTGGTTGGGCACGATTCCTCATATAGAAACCTTTTATTAGAGTAGATTGTCGCAGGTAAAGGTTTTGCGCTGTTTGTGTTAAGAATTAGCATCGCACAATTAGGCAATATTTCAAGTGGCTTGAGGCAGGGGTGGGGGGGGCTATGGTGGGCTCAGTTTCCTTGTAAAATTAAGAGATTTATTGGGGAGCACAGCCCCACCCTGTCGGACATATGTTAGGTTGGAGATGTTCTCAACTATGCATTTGCCAAAGGAGGGAGAGGAATTATAAACTCTTGTCAAATGAAGAGAACTGCAATCACTATATGTTGGCTTTGTCCTTCTTATAATGCTTTCACATACACAGCAGTGACAAGCATGTAATGTCTTAAATGCAAAAATGGGCTTGGTCAAAGGCGTGACCCATGCATTTCCTACAGCGCAGCTTCTCTTGTTACATTTTTGGGACGGCACCCCTGGCTTGAAGAAGCTCTTGTATTCATGATATTACGTAGGCAACTTTTATATCAGAGTTTTGGACTCTCAGTGCTTGAAAAAGACTGAGGACTGGCGACTACTTTTGTGCTAAGCATCTTTTGATTGCCTTTAACATCATTATCAAAGCTTTTAGAATATGAGCCAGTGAAAACTGGTCTTTTACGGTACCCAGGGGGTCAGTCATTTACAATTTGTCATTGCACCTTTAAGCTATTGTACCTTACCTTCGCAGTATAGAAACCATATATTGTACCTCCTGGAGAAGTATCAAACATTGGTACTTGTGGGTGAGACAGGATCAGGCAAATCAACACAGGTAATTTGTCTGTATAGTTTTGCAAGGAATGATTATAGCATGCTCTGCTCAACAATTCACGGCCTGAGAATCTCAAGGTTCTAAATGATATTTTGCTACTTTTTCACAAAACTCATTTGATATGTTTTTCACTTGAACTAACATCGTTTATATCACGATTAATTTGAAGGATTTGCTCCGCAATTACAGCTGAAGGACCAGTCACTTTCCTGTTTGTTACCATCAGTTTTGCCGCAGCTATCATTGATAGAACCTTGTAGCACTAAATATTAAATTGATATTTCCATAGAATATTGCAATTAAACATTTTGCAACCCAAGTCATAGCCGTGGCAAGATAAGGACAACAATAGATTGCCCCAGCTAGAATGTTGTTATGCAGTAACCTGGATACTGAGGACAATTAGTTAGAACCTTGTAATTCTCAGATCGCGAATTGTGCACCTGTTATGGTCATTTTTTCCAGCTTCCAGTTAATTCTCTTCACCAATACCTTTCATAGTGCAGTGCCATATAGAAGAACTGTGAGGCTCACATTTTGTAAAAAACTTATTCAAAAACCTTGAATTCTCATGTTCTCCTCTTCAAAGTTTGTTCTAAGATAGTATGTTAGTAGGGACGCATATTTATAATTAGAAAAGATTAAATTATCACAATGCCATGGACCTCTTTCATTTTCTCCATGTTTGGCAAATGCAAGACTTACAGTAATGTGGGGGCAAAATGAGATTCCAAAACAAATGTCCTACACTTGCTCAGCCAGGAATAGGTGAATAAAAGAGGACAGCATTCACTCCATTTCTTTAAGACATAAGGTATACAACAGCAAAAGCAACTTCTCCGTAGTATTTTCATAACTTGAAAATTTCACACTATTTTGCAATATTACTTTTAGAAGCATGCTTGTAGTAGTTGTATTTTTAAATGGTTTCAGAGGGGGAGAGGGGTAGAAGAAAGAAAGATAAAAAGTATAAAATTGTGTATTTAATCATGCTGTCGTGCTGTAGGTGGTAAGAATTTATGCACAATTAAAGAGTATTGAAAGTTGTATCTCATTATGATAGCATCATTTGCGCAAAAATTAGAAAAATATTTCAAGGACCTTTCCTTTGGCTTGGCAAAATTACGATTTACATCATTGATGACTCCGTGCTAAGTTACTTTTTTCACATCAGCATTTCGTTACCACAGAAACAACGACTGCTAGAAGAGAGAGAGTTTACTTTATATGCCAGAGACTCAACAGCCTTTTTTCTCCAACAAAGAGACCCAGACTTTATTACGAAACAAGAAGTGTCACATTTTGCCCCACATTACCCTAATTACCATCTCCTAAGTCATTTTCTAAGAATATTTCTAAACTTTTTACATGTATTTTTTCGCTTTATTTTGTGTTTATTTAATGACATTAGGTTGACCAATTACGTATTTTGGAAGATTAAGAAATTTTTATACATTTCTATAAGTTGTTGCCTGAGATTTCTACAGTTTAAAGATCTGTATATTCTTCAGTTAAAAATTATAATATTTTTTGCAGATTCCCCAGGTATGAAGATGAAGCATATATGGAAAGTCTGTGAATTTGGTATTTCATACATATAGCATAAATAAATATAGTAAATATAACAGTTACTAATACCAAGTAGTTCTGCACTTTTTAAAGGGTTTATGGAAAGGGTTTACGTTTGCGCGCCAATGTTTACAGGAAGGGAAGGAAGGCACATATGGGATTTAGAATACGAATTCGATATCTATTAAATATAAATTAGAATGAAATTTCGTAAATAGTCATCTCTTTATTTTTACTTGACGAAATTGTGGCAGAGTAGCAACAGCAATACCATACTTATATGATATTTATCATTCTCATTTCACATTTGGTAGCTGAAGATTTGAAGGATGATAGTGTTGCCTTCGATAAAACACTAATTTGTTTGCATGAATTAGCATACAGCATGAAATTTAGAGAAAGGTAGCGTATCATAACATAAATACCATGAGACCATGTCATACAATAGTACAAATGTGACATGAAGGTGGCATAATTTCATAAAATAATTCATATTTTTCGTCTGGGAGGCCTGGTAATGAGTGATTGTGATTCTCTATAGAACTAAAAAGTGATAAATCTAAATTATTTCTTAGTTTTAGAAGTGCTTCTTTTCAGTTTTTCACCTTTGTGATTGCACAATTTCCTTTGCCTACTGCTTCTATACTTAATTCCTTCTCCCAACCGTAGAACGAACCTGTTGTAATAGCCTCTGTCCTGATGATTTAGCTGTTTGATTTTTTCCACAGTCTTACCATCATTTATTTCCTTTGCTACTCTCCCCCAAAATATGCCATGAAGGCCTCCTTTTGGTTTTGTAGTACTTGGATGAAGGTGGATGGACTGCGGGCGGGAGAAAGGTCGCTGTGACGCAGCCCAGACGTGTTGCTGCTACAACTGTAAGTAACCTACCCTGACATATTTGCCTATTAAAAGAATTTTATATACGGTAGAAACCCGCATAAAAGAACCTAGATGTTTCCTGAATTGCCTGGATAGGTTCATAATTAGTGGAGAGATTTATCAAGTCCAGCCTGTAACGTTCTTAACAAGGTTCTTATATAAGCCACATGCTTCGCACACATTTACATTGTTTTCAGTACAAGAATTCTTGATGATTCTTGTAAACCTTTAAAGTCAGAATTCTTGCACAATAAACTTGCCAAATGCTGTGCAACTTGAAAAGTACAGACAACCTATGGAGATTTCTACTCATTAGTTTTTATATCAACAGCATGAAATTCATTACATAATAACCATCCCCATTTCAGCCTCTTTGGGGTTCTTATTTAAGAGATTCAAGCAATGAAATTTCAGCCTCAAGGTCCTTATAAAACAGGTTCTTGTATGTTAGTTTCTACTGTACTATCATTGTATAAGTGTATGAAATAGAAGGATTTTTGCTATAGTTAGAAGCATTGGTATCTTGTTGCATAAATATTGTTGTTTAAATTCAATTTTCCTTATTTTACACAATTTTGATGTACGTGAATTGTACTCAGCTTTGCTTTTTTGGTGTGACTCATGCCCTGCTTCCTTTTAAGCTAGTATTTGTTTTCAAACTAGATAAGAAATATCAGGTTTCAAATAATTCCTGTTTTCAAAAAGCTGACTTTGACATTCAGTATAATGGCCTTTTCACAAGGAGGCAAGGTCACCCTCTTAGGAGGGTCACCCTACCAGTAGGGTCATCCCTCTCTATTGTTTTGCGCTCTTTCATTTACGTTTCAGTTACTGTTACCTTAAGTCTAGAGTTACCCTATCAGGATGACCCTCCTAGGGGAACCAGCTATTTGTTTACTCAAGCCATGTAAAAGCTCCTGATAGGGTGATCCTAGGGGTAGGGCTATCTCAGTCGACTGTTATTTGATGGAAATGGTATAGAATTCATAATAGGATAATGTCAGGCTATATATATTACAGCACTGGAGAACAGCAGTCACGAGTGACATTTAGAGCAAAGCAAAGCCGATTGGGACGCAACAAGACGCTTGTTCGCCATTTTCATATATGCAAAGCTAGCCCTATCCCTCCTAGGGTGACCCTTGCTTGTCGAGTTAGCATGTAAAGTAGGGTTATCTTTTGGCGCTTGTGATAGGGTGACACCCCTAGGAGGGTGATCTTATCTCCTTGTAAAAAGGCCCTAATTATTGTTAGCTCAAATGTCTTTCTACACTAATTGTGTAGTATGCGGAATATTTGTTGCCAGGTAACAGAAAGAGTTGCTGAAGAGATGGGGACATTCGTGGGTCAAGATGTTGGCTATTCAATTCGTTTTGATGACTTTTCCGACCCAAATCGTACTAGAATCAAGGTATTTACATTTTTTGGAACTTTCAAGGTTGCTAATACTGCTAGAAACTCCTGGAATGCAGTTTGCCTTTTGTGAAAGGCTCCTAGAAAACTTCTGGAAGTCAACGTTTTAAAGTGCAGTTGACGTGTGGTAGCTCAATGGCTCCTTCCATTGGAATGCAATTTTCGTCTTATTCTGCAAAGGAGCGTTGTTTACCGTTGTGTTTTGGAGAGTATGCTCAAGAAAATGTTTTCAGAGGCAGCCCCCCAGACCACTATCTCCTTCCTTTATGCTTCCACAACCAACCAACCACTTGCTAACTAGGCAGTTTCTACTACTCTACGGTGTTGATTGCATTATCAATTACAGGCCTCCCACTCTGTCATAAAAAGTCATAACGTCATAGAAAATGGAATTTTTGAAATTTTGTCATGAAATGTCATAAAAAGTGGCCAAATGTCATAAATGTTTGCATGACAAAATCTTTCTCATAAGCGAAAGCTTGATTATTTCATAAGCCCATTTGCAGACAATTGATGCCTCAACTGTAACTTCAAAATAAAGATGAAGTGTTATGGGATTAATACTAAAGTAATTTTTTGTTTTACAAGTGTCTTTGCTTTTGCGTCTTCATTGAATTTTGCCATATTTGTCTAGATAATATTTCAAAAGGCCAACGAAAAGTATAAATTGTGTCATAAAATGTCATAACAATCACTGAATAGTGTCCTAAAATGTCCTAAATATTCAGCAATTAGTGTCGTGAATTCATAAAAAATTGTTCAATTTAGAGTGGGAGGCCTGCAGTTGAAATGGGTCATGCTGTTTGTTAAAGCTAATTATGCAAAATATGGTTAGCATGGAAAAGTGACCAAGTTCTACAAGGAAACTACTGCAAAACATCTAAAAAATCCCGAATAACTTCTGAAAAGTTTTTGGAAATTCATTACAAAATATGAGTGGCTACACTGAATTTATGGAATGCCATTTATGTTGGAGTATCCATGTCATCGATAATGAGTGTTTGATAGTTTATGCATTTTCATTAACTGTTTTGGCGAACTTTGCTTCGTGCTTAATTGTTAACAATAATAGTTGTTTCTTTTTCATTTTCAGATTTTGATTATATCTGTAATAAATGCCTTTTTGACAAAATTGTGGTCTTTTCTCAGTTCATGACCGATGGGTATTTATTAAGAGAAATGATGTCAGACCCTCTATTGTCAAAATACAGGTATTATTATTATTATTCTTGTTTCAGCATATGCTCTAGCAGTTATTATTATTGTCTCTTCACCAGTTAAGCGGATCATAACAAATGACCAAGGACTAACTGGACACGTATCTCCTACATCTCTAGCACCTTCCTCAGAATCCTTACCGTTCCTAACAAGGCACTCTTTTGTACTACTCCAATATCTCCTGGTATTCCAAGCTTTTCCATCCAGTTGTCAAAATCTTTAGTCACACTTCCAAGGGCACCTATCACAACAGGAGCAACTTGTACTTTTTTCAATTGCCACAGTCTACTTATTTCCCTTCGCAATTCCTGAAACTTTACAATTCAATTTTTTCTAATTCCTTCTCATGTACTCTTCCATCCCTAGGCACTGCAATATCTACAATCATACAGCTTTTTTCCTTTTTACCCAGTAAAACAATGTCTGGTCTCCTTGCCTCAATGATATTATCGCATTGCACAGTCATATCCCACAGCAATTTTACATTTTCATTCTCTACTACTCCCGCTGGCTCATGTTCGTACCATCTGTCTTTGTGTTCTAATGCATTTTTCTTGCAGAGCTCCCAATGGACTTTCCTTGCTACATTATCATGGCGTCTTTTATACTCCTTTTGAGCTAATTTCTCACATTCACTAACTATATGGTGCACAGTTTTTCCTCTCTTTCCACACATTCTACAGATGGGATTTTCACTACTCTTATCAATATGGTGCTTAATGTAATTTGTTCTTATTGCCTGTTCCTGTGCAGCACATAACAATGCCTCAGTTTGAATCTTTAAATCTCCTTTGCCCAACCAGTTCCAAGTCTTTTTCCTATCTACCTTCTCTGGCATTTCTCTTATAAACTGCCCATACATCTTTTTTCCCAACCACTTTTGCTTACTTTCATGCAGCTTCTGTTGTTTAAAGTCACTCTTACTGATGGTCCCCTCTGTCTCAATTGTCCCAGCCATACGAACTCTCTCAATAAGTTTCTCTGCAGAATTCTTTACATACAAGCCCAAGCTGTTTTCTTCACCTCTCACGCAGTGTTGTATGCTAATCAAGCCTCTACCTCCTTCACGCCTTGTCAAGTACAATCTATCCACATCACTCTTAGGATGGAAAGCACCATGCATTGTCATAATTTTCCTTGTTTTCCTATCTAAGCGGTTAAGTTCATGCACTCTCCAACTCAAAATTCCAGCACCATATCTAAAGATTGCCACTCCCCATGCGTTCATAGCTGTAATCTTGTTCCTACCATGTAATTTTGATCTAAGAATCAACCTGAGCCTTCTTTTATATTCCTTTATAAGTCTCTCTTTCATCTCACTTTCTTTGATCTTATCCAGCTCGATTATTCCCAGATATCTGTATCCTTCCTGTTCCACTTCCTTAATACCTCACCATCAGTAAGTTTTATCCCTTCACATCTAGCGACTTTGCCTCTCTTCAGGTTAAGAATTCCGCACTTTTTAAGATCAAATTCCATCCCAGTGTCTGCACTGAAAGTGTGACATGTACTCACAAGTGAATCTATCTGGTGCTCACTCTTACCAAATAACTTCAAATCATCCATAAATAGCAAATGATTTAATTTATACTCTTTCCCACCCCAATCATAGCTTGCGTTCACTTTTCTAAGAAGTAATGACAGTGGAAACATGCTCAACACAAATAGTAAAGGTGATAGACTGCCACCCTGAAATATCCCCCTCTTAACCTCAACATCACCAAGATCTTCCCCACTAGCTGTTAAAGAAAGCTTCCACTGATCCATGCTCTTCTGAATGAAGTTTATCACATTATCTGCAATTCCAGCCATTTGCATACACTCAATAATCCAGTTATGCGGCATAAAGTCATAAGCCGTGTTTTTGTTCTCACTTGCGTACTTCCATTGATATTCCCAGTTGTTTCTCCTCAAAATCGACCTCGTGCTAGGCTGCCATTATCACCTTCTTGCAAGACTGAAGTTGTTGTTGCACTGACGTCTTCAAGTGCAAAAAGGCACTGTATCACTATGTGGGACTACGTAAGTTGGGAATATTATACCAATTTCTGTGAACTAAGAGCGAACCAGTGGTATTGCAAAGACATAAATACATCAAAACAGAACTACAAATATATTTTGCAGTTCTGTTATGAGATATTTATGCTTTTTCTGAATATTATCGTTATTATTACCTGCCAATATCTTTAATTTCACTATCAAATACCTTAACAATACACTCGCCACTAGAAAGAACCTTTATCTATGGGGCCTCTCAAACATTTCTGACTGCTCCTTTTGTCTTCAGCCTGAGTCACTACTCCACATTGTAGCTGGTTGCAAAACATATCTTGACCAGGGCCGTTTTACTTGGAGATATAATTCCGCTTTACGTTTCCTAGCTCAAACGCTCCAATCTGTAAATTCATCAAAATTGTACATTGATCTTCCTGGTTACCTGTCTCCTTGTATTATTACGGGTGATAGCCTTCGGCCTGACATGATTCTTTCCACCGCTGATAAATTGTACATCATTGAATTAATCGTAGGCTTTGAGACAAATCTAGCAAACAATGCTCGTCGCAAAGAACTGAAATATCGTTCCCTCGTAACTGATCTCAGCAATGACTATCACTCAATAAAATTCATCAATCTTTCCATAAGCTGTCTTGGCATGTTTGGTCAGTCGTCAGAATCCTTCCTCACAATGTGTACTAAACTAGGTTTTGATAATCAACATCTCAATTTCATTATTTCCAAGCTATCTACTATTGCTATTCGCACGACCTTTTACATATTTTGCATGAGGAACAAACCATGGTGCAACCCAGAGCTTCTCAGTTACTGAGCACGTTAGTTGATAAGTTGATAGTACTACTGCTTCTGTACTGAAATACTTTAGTGTGTATCTTTCTATTATTATAATCTATTTCATATGTATTTTGTTTTTTGTTATTTTTAATTTAGTGTATCATTGTAAGCCAGCCAAATACAGATTACCTATTTAGTGAGATTTGTATTTGTAGATTTTAATATGATATATATGATGAAGTTTTAAAAAAAAGAAATTATTTGACAAACTTGTTCAGAAAGAATTATTATGAAAACCATCAACATTGCTATTAGGACCTCATACCTCATCTTTTGCCAAAGAAATAAACCATGGAACATCCCAGAACTTCTGAAAATTTAATTCCTTTTCTTATTATTTTACCTTTGAGTTATGTTGTATGTCTATTATCATTATTATTTTGGTTACTTTTCATGTGTAGTACAAACTAGCCAATGGTACACTACCATTATATGAGAGGTGTATTATTGTATGCAATAAATATATTCATATGAAAGTTTGAAAAAAAAATTATGCAATTTACCTAATTATAGTGAGATTTGTATTTGTATTCTTTAATATTATATCATCATCAGAAGTTTAAACAAAATTATATTATTTAAAGACAGTTATCATTTTGGCCTAAGTAGTTTTTAGCTCAGCTATTAGCCAGGATCTTAAAATCGTTACAATTATTTGCTTTCAGCTTTTTGCGTAGTAGGTCGGACATACGCTTTTTTCAGTAGCTTTTCGATAAAGTTTATAGTCTTGATTGTCTTGCCGTAGATGCTATTAGAAGCACCGCAAAATTTTGAATTTTAAGCAAGTTGCTGAGGATACGTAATCTTTGTTCTTATTGATCAGTCTACAGCTTGCTTTTTTCTAAGATCAAGATCAGGCAGATCACGGTACATGGTAGAACCTTCGAGAATTACAATACCTGTCACTTTTGTTGTACTAAGTGCGGCACTTCTTAAGATCTTCTGATAGTAATCTTGCTTGTTTGCCATCTTCATATGTTGCAAAGTACACTGATGTATTAGATTTTAGATCTGCTTCTTGAAAGTATTGTTTTAATATAATCCAAACAACTTTTTAGTGTAATTGTGTTGGATGAAGCACACGAACGAACATTGTACACTGATATCATTGGTGGTTTGCTTAAGAAGGTAAATTACCTTGAATAACCTTGAATATGATTTCTCAATGAGTAGCAATCGGCGATAAATTTGAAACTCTTCTTTCATACCGCTCCAGGGGAATATTATGTTCTTCCCTTAGGCTTCTCACAGTCTTCTCAAACGAATTCTCGTAACTTCATTGGCTAATAACAAAGAGGATTCCTTGGGTGATGATTCCTTTTTAGCCAATTAGGACTTTACGCCTATGCTCCTTAGGTTATGCGTTATTTTTTTCATTTTATTCTTCGCTTACTTTCAAATCGAGTCTCCTTGTCATCAATGCACGAATTCTTTGTATTAATTTACGAGTATTTGGTCAAGAATTTTCAATATTAATGAGCATTTGCCTTTATTATAGCGTTTTTATTTTCAATATTTACCTTTTCAATTTCGAATTGTTATTTTTATTTCTTTCTTCTAATTTCATTAGATATTAAATGTGCCCTATTGATACCTGAGTCTTACTATGCTTGAATCTTACTACCCATTTGCTTAAAGATGTGGGGACTATTTTCACCTCTGATTTCCAGAGTCGATACACTCTTGTGACTTTTCCTTATAGATCTTAAAGAAACGTGACGAGCTTCGCCTTATTGTTTCATCTGCTACATTAAACGCAGAGGTAAAAATTATGACTGCTGAATTATTTTCATTGATTCGTTAGATAAAAGCAAAATTAAATGAAGACACTGTGATTTGAGAGTTAGGTAGTATCAAGTATAGTAATTATTGAGAACATAGTAAGAATGCAAATTGAGAGAATCCACACTGAACGCGCCTGACCATGCACTTCCATTTGCGTTAGTTTGTTTGGGTATTTTTGCGTGCATGTGTGAATGAGCCTGGATGTACTTGGGCATTTGATAAAGTTTGGAGTTTTATATGCATTAATAGATTGCGTAAGAGTTTTATTTTAAATTTAAGTTTTTTAACATATTTCTGTTCTCCTTTGCTAAGTTTATTTCGAAAAATTTCTGTTCTCAATTGTTAGGGTTTGTTTAGTTAGATTTCTGTTCTCCGTTGTAGATGTTTATACCGTTTGACCATTTATTCGCTGTTCACTCATAGTGTAATGCACTACACCGATTAGCCTCCGGCTATTATTCACTCCAACCTTGAATAAAGAAATTATGATTATTATCCATTTCTCAAATGCTGCTTGTACTTTTATTGGTTTTGCATGGCAGGAATTTCAAGCATTTTTCAACTTCAATAATTCCACAGACTCAAGGTAATTGTCCCTTTATTTATATGTAATCACTTCAAATAAAAGTGCTCTAATCAACCAACTGGCAGTCATTTATATAGCTTTTGTTTGGTTTTCAGCTTTAGGACCTATATATTTGTCTTTGAGCTTCAGGACCCTTTTGAACAAGACATCTTGAGATTTTGTCACCTTAGATACACCTATTTTTGGTACACTTCTTGCCTTCAAGAATTTTTCAAGTTTATTTTTTGCCACAACATATACCTGTTTCTTCATGCAAGTGACGTTTCGTTCATGTCCAAATAGCAAGCATATTTGCATTTAATTTGGACTTTTTGCTATCTCTGTTTCAGCTTGGATACTTCAGTAATCATGACTGTTGAAGGAAGGATGTTCCCAGTTGACATATTTTACATTCAAAGGTGCCTCCTACAACTTTCACCATGAATATTTTGTTTATGTTTTCTCTTATGCTGCACACATATATTTATTGTTAAAGATGCATTCCTAAGGTCCAAATCACGAAGGCGTTTCTTGATTTTTGCTTAGCGTACTGCTATGGATTTTCAACCAATTTTTGGATCTTTCATTGTCATTTTGATTGTGCAATACATTGGGTGACGTGTCTCATATCAAAATGGAACTTTGTCTAATTTTTACATGTGGCACATTTGTGTGCAATATGCCTCTTTTAGTCAACTTTTTTGTATTTTGAAAATGTGCTGTTCTTAGCCTGAAACAGAATCCAAATGTCCTATGTTATCTTTCTCCAGGTTTACTACATTGGCATTAATCTGTTAATATACCGTTAATAGAGTCCTTTAGTTTGACGTCACGAAAATTCTATTTTTAGAATATTTTAATTTTGGCTTTAAATTCTGAAAAAATTTTACAATAGGTGCCATTGGCGAATTTCAGCTCGATCTGAAAAATGTTGATCAAGATATAGGCAATTGAATGCTGACATAGTTCCTATCAAACCACTATATTTTGAGGCTGGTTCTTAACGTTTGGAAACAGGAGAAAAATAAAGTGACTTGTATCGCAAGTTTCCTGTCGTCCATTGGTCGTATTTCATCCAATTTTGACAATCATCAGATAGAATTTTCAACAATACCTATTGTGTGATGCTTTCACTCCATCCGGTCAAAATACAAAAATTCTACAAAGAAATTTTATGACATCATCACTAGTGAACTCTATTGAGAAGCTTTGCTGAACTGACATTGTCTAAAGCTGTGATTCTTGACCTTTATGGAGGCACCGAACCCCACAAGTTCCATACATGCATTCATTGAGCCTTTCGTAGTTGGAAAAATAAAATGTGCTTCTTTTTTGAAAACTCAAAATATATATGCTGTATATACAGCATATAGCTATATATTGTATTAGTGCACAAACTGTGCCATGCATCATTTGTACACAGAATCCTGAGTTCAAAGAACTAAACCAGAAAAGCTTCAATTTCACACAAATACAAAAACATCATACGAATCATTCGAGTGGGGAGAACCAGACCGCTGAACCCCTGATATTGACTCACCGAACCCCTGGGGCTCGATCGAACGCAGGTTGAGAACCACTCGTTTAAGCTAAGGCCTTTAGCTTCTCTTGTCAGAGATATTATTGAATGCGTACTTGCAGCACTTAAACTTGCTTGTGCGTGCTAATCATTGTTCCTACGATCATCGTCGCTTTCTCCCGTAGCCTAGTTCTGTCTTTAGTGACGTAATCGACGTAGTTTGGGGTTGAGACTACTCCTGAAGGCCCCGTGAGGATTTTCAGGTCCTGAAGGGGCCCCTCAGAGATTTCCCAATGCAAATTTTTTGTACTATGTATTTAGAGAGAACATTTTAAATGGGGCCCCAATCTTACTGAAACCCTATGGGCCCGGAGCGTCTATGTTGCGCCACTATCTATCTTCTCTTGAGCACTGCGAGTGCGCCCGCACTATTGTCTTAGACCTAACTGGGTCTTTTTGGATGCATTATAAGGTGTAGGATACACGTCATTGGGCCTCATTTGATTTTCGTCTGTTAAGCATGCTATTTGTGATTTTCAGCCCAGTTCCAAGCTACTTAAAAGCAACTGTCGAAACAGTGATATCCATACACAAGGAAGAAGCTGTTGGTGACATTTTAGCATTTCTAACGGGACAAGATGAAGTCGAAAATGTGGTCTCCATGCTAAGGTTTGTCACTCGTCTCTAAATTGGATTTTTGTTCTATGGGCTGCCCAGATGATGTTACTGATTGGCTCATTGCAAAACCATTTGGTACGCACGAGTATCATTTATCTTACCCACCAACTCCCCTGTACCAGCGTGCGAAGTTTTTCCTTTAGCATTGCTTTGCCTCTTTTCACCTTCTTTCTCCCTTACCAAACTCTGAGCCTGAGAGGTTGCGTCTTTTACTCTTTTATTTTGTGTGCTGGTCACGGGGTAAATAATTATGAACTTACTCCTCATGATATCATTGTAATTTTCCATGTAAATAATTATGAGCATAAATAAAAGAATATTTTTGGGGCATTCCCTAAGGAGTAATCTTTGACTGAGGACAAACGGTAGTGTTGTACAATTTATTCGCTATATCATTTGTTTTGTGTATTCAGAATTCTGGCCTTTCGGACATTTTTGAAAATCGTTAAGAAGTGTAAAAATAATCTTTATCAGGCATTTGCATGCTTCTTACAGATTTATGCCGGTAGTTTCTTGGAATCTCTCTGAAATCACCAGTGTCCAGCAGCTATTATGAGGTAGTATTCCCCCAAACAATTGGAACCACATTTGCAGCTAAAAGTTATGCCTTGAATTAGCTCATTAGTTCAAATTTTTTAAAATAACCTTATTGTTGGAGAATCATTTGCTCTCTTGTGATACATGGGAATCCCCAGTCATAATGATCAGTTACTTTCTACACCAAGCGTTCTTTATTTTAATTTTCAAATCTGTTAAAGTTTGCCGTATGTCTTTTACTATCTCAAATTTTATTTATTTAAATTTTTTCCATTTTATTTCATCGTATTACATTCAGTAAGTATGAATAATTTGTTTTGAAATATTGACCTAATTTAGATGTATGAATTATGTATCTACATGTATGAAATCAAATTATTTGCAATTGCTGAATGTCACGACAGCAAAATATGGAATTGAAAATATTCGGTATATAGGTCACCATTTATGGGCCCATTACCAGAGAAAATTAAGGACTCTAACAAATTAATTAATTTCAAAAAGAAAATGAAACTATGGAGAGGAGGTACTTGCATCTGCAGGTTGTGCAAAGTATTTGTTAATGGAATAGGGTTTTTAAATAGTCTGTTGGTTATACAGAACTTTACCACAGCACGAAAAAGCGGCAACATTCTTTTGACATACTTAAAAGCTTTTTTCGTCCGACACTCATCAGAGTATGAAAACGTCGGATAGTAACCTAAAGGTTAACCGAAATATATATCCAGATGCGGTTAATGTGATAGTACGCATCTTA
Organism: Cassiopea andromeda; assembly: GCA_018155075.1. Classification (NCBI taxonomy): domain Eukaryota; kingdom Metazoa; phylum Cnidaria; class Scyphozoa; order Rhizostomeae; family Cassiopeidae; genus Cassiopea; species Cassiopea andromeda. The sequence continues at coordinate 208,151 of WIPJ01001364.1, forward strand.
TAACTATATTTTAGAACTATAGCAGGTATACCATCAGGTCCACTAGATTTGGAGGTGTTGAGCTGAAGAAGGACTTTCCGGACTTTGCGTGTAGAGAACTTAATAGGGGACATTGTGATGGTGGATGTGGGGTAGAGAGGAGGTTGGAAATCTTGGTCATCGAGATTGGAATTGGAAGCAAAGGCTGATGCGAAGGTACTGAAAGTTTCGTACTGAAAGTTTCTTAATTTTTGGCCACATTTTAGCTCTGAAAGTTTCTTAATAGGTTCTTAATTTAGCGAACTAAATTGCTGTGAAAACTTACACAGAACGTGAATGTAGCAAACTATTTATCCTATAACAAACAAAATTCGTCAGTACGAATTAAATTCTAAAGCAATGTCATTTCCGCATTGTTTTGGTACGGCTTTACGTTGAACCAGGTTACCATCTCAATGTGCTATTTGTCTAAAGTTTCTTAGCTCTTTCCTTATGGTTCCAAAAGTTTCGTAAATCTTAGGCTGTATAGTACTAAGCTACTTATAAAGTAGTTTCTTATTAGAAATTGTTATATCGGTTATATGCGAAAATTGGCCTGTTCTCGGGGAAATTTCGCATTTTTAGTTAGTAGAAGCTTTCCTGTTAATGATTGTGTTGGGTAAGAGGAAGGGGCAAGGCATACTACATAAATTTTTGCAGGCTACATTCTTTCAAGTATAGTAAACTATTGCTTTCGTTATGCAGCGTTTCCTTTCACTGTTTTTACGCAAAGATTGCTGTGCCTCAATACTCTGTTATTGTCCCATTATTGTTCCATGTTTGTTACTTGACCCATTCATACTCATGGGATTTTAGTGGATTAGATTGGGTTTATTATGATTGGAAAATACTGTCAACATGCTCTGTTTAACTACAGTTGAGGATATTGTGTATGAGAGAGAATTTGAGGAGAAAGAATGTAGCATTTACGTAGTTTGATCTTCGTTAAACCTTTGTGTGCTCACCAACCTGTTCGTTATTAAGCAATAATCCATATTGACTTCCGTGATTTTATTTTATCTTATTTTTGTTTATTCCTAGATTAACTGTATTTCATCTTACATTAGAAGATTGCCCAACAACACTTTACTTACTTACACAGCACATACGATAGGGTGGTTTGTCACATGGTAATTCCAAGCTGTCTTTTTCATCGTTTTGCTTGCGATCCCTGCGCTTACATGGACATCTCGCCTCATCATAAATGTTGACAGTTCGTTATTCTCACAATACAGAATTTTGTGTCCATTAGTGAGAACCTAGCACTATGCATATTTATTCAAACCATACTTGTCATGGGCACATGCTTTGGAAATTGCAGACTGAAAATAAATTAAAGAACAGACTTGTCATGTTTGACTTCCTTTTGTTATGAGCAGTTCAGGCCGTGTGTTCTTCAGTTGCGTCTCAAGGATGACGTTGGGTGGTGCAGTTTATGCTCTTTGAGGGACGCTGTGTTAGGCTACCTTATTATGGGGATGGGGCTCTGTAGGCAGTATAACAGGGTTGCCACCAGATCAGGGAATTCAGGGAAAATCAGGGAACTTTTAAGTTTCTAATTGTTTCATTTCAGAGCAGTGACTGTCTCTGTATTGAGCCATGCAGCCAGTTGAGTGTGCTTGTTGCCAAATGTTACCCTTTTGTATATCATTCTGTTCTATGCAGTCATTTTGAAGCGCAGTTTCCTTTTGTTATGAAGCCAAAGATTTGAACAGCCAAAAATAGGTCAAAGGCTCTTCGATACCCCTTATCTGTCCAATGAAATGATAAAAAATAAGCATGGGTTGTAAGGGGATATCAGGGAAAATCAGGGGACAATGAGTAGAATTCCACTGAAAATATCAGGGAAAATCAGGGAATTTTTTCCTTAAATAGTAGTGGCAACTCGTATAAGTTATGTTGACAATTACTTCAAGTTTTTAATGTTTAGTTTTAATATTAATCTTAGGTCCCGAATAAGTGGAGGGCCCTAGTAAGCGCGGGGGATCAGAATAAGCGGGAGGGGAGGATGGAAGTTTGGGCTAACTATCTCTAATAATGGACCAATCAATATATA
>WIPJ01001364.1:219951-232113 GCA_018155075.1 Cassiopea andromeda
TGTGTATGTAGGTATGAAAAGGATAAAATCCTTTTTCTAAAAGTGTAAGAAATGAGCCTGACTTAATAAGCTGCGGGTGGGAAACTCTCCTCATGTATCCGATTCATGGGCTGTCTATGCTCTCTGCAAGTTACTCCCTGGAATACAGTTTGTCTTCCTAAGATGGAGAAGTAGGACTAATGATAAACCGGGGGGTCCTAATAAGCTAGAAGGGTAGGAAAATTTTATAAAATTAATGAGCGCCCAGCCTTCATAAGTACTGAAAAGTACTCATTGCTAAGTGCGCATTTGTATGTTTCAATCTTTAATATACAACTTTTAGAAAAGCTGAATTTGATTTTAGAGCTGTGAAACGTCATATATTTGCTTACGTCAAAAATTTCGTATTGTTTGCCATTGCCGATTCACTTTCTGTGCATTTCTCATAACCAAACCTCCTTCTTTTCATTAGACTATACTTTGTCTTCCTTTTCTTAAGCCTAATATTGTCAGAGATATTTTTGAACGCGCGCTCGAGGCGCTGAAGAGTATGCACGCATACACGAGAAATGATCATGGTTGCTGCGATCAGTGTCATGTTCGCTCGCACGCGTTTGATAGCATGTCTGACCTTTTTTACTTCCAAGCGCTCACTTGTTGAGCTCTTTTGCTCTAAAACGCTGTGGGCGCGCTCAATAATGTCTCTGAAAGATTAGGCTTTAGCTTATTAATGCGCATTTTTGGAGTATGACCTTTTTCAGCTTTATTCGTTGTCCTTTTCATCAGGGAACACTGCTTTCTATAACTGCAGAGCTTTCAACGGGGGGGGGGTGATCGCTCGCTCGCGCGCGCGCAGGCACTAATCCAAGAGTTAATTTGAGAACAAGTAATCACACGCCCAGTATTATATACCGTAAAATCCCAAATATAAGCCCTGACCTTATAGACGTTCGTAAGCATTGTGTGGCGTGCTTATATTCGGTAGGGTTTATATTGGTGGGCTTATATTCGGAGGGTCTTTTAGGTTAGCAGATGACTTGTGTATACCAAAAAATTCACCATTCGGTCTCCACTCAGAGAGACTATTAACAACATTCAATACGCAAAACTTCAGAAAAGGACACATGTAAATACAGAGGTTCTATATATGCTTTGTCCACTTGTCATTCATTGTCCTAACTATATGCACAGTATCCTAAAGGTAGGCCCTGGGGTTGTATTTGGGGGGCTTGTATTCGGAAGGACATTAGAGTTAGTTTACAGAGGGTTATATTCGTAGGGGCTTATATTCGGGATTTCACGGTATTTCCATTGTTGAGAGTGATAATTTTCGCGCCCCACTCTGCTCGCTCACGTAGTTGATCGCGTGCCCATACTTTCTGAACGTAAAATGTCTGTAGCTAAGTTGTGAAGGCAGTTGGCTTGGATTAGCTGTATTTTATTTAAAATGCACATAAAGTTATGCAGCTCCAACTATAAATAAAGGAATTATTATTTTATTACTACCTTATTATTGTTATAAGTTTGGGTATTTTCTATGCCACTCGCTCACCGATCTATAATCAAATTTTTATTTCCATCTTGCTGGGATCTTAGATTCGATTTTAGACCGTCAACACAATCATTTCACTAGATAAAAAGAAGAAAATTCTGTGCCATTGTGTTTGAAATATATTATCAGAATGACCTGCAAAATGCTGAGATATAAATAGAGTACCAGCGTCAAAAAATCTGCATGAACTAGAATAAATTCGTAATATTCATACAGATAAATAATTGTTTCTTTTACTTCTGTTTGAAACTCTAAGTGTACTGGTCCAAATAATGTTTCCAAACCGTAAAATTTCTGATTATCTATCTTGGTGTAGATCAGGAAACCTTACAGTATCTGGCTAGATTTCTCGACGATCTTCTGCAGCATGTCATATGATAACTTTAGCCTTTCTCCCAAATGCTGAAGCCAGTGATTTGCATGGCTAAACCAAGTTGTTAGAGCGTCGTCGCTTTTGCTGCACTGCAAAGTGTCCTCTTTCTAATTGTTTCTTCATTTTGGGTGGATTGCAGTGAGCATTGCTATATCGGATTTTACACACTGAAGTGAAGATACCTCCTAGATCTTCCTCTCTAGTGTCAGTTGATTGCGAGTTTTACTGCTACCCTCGGAATCGGGTAGAATCGTGATCTTTTTTATTTGAGTGTTTGTTGCACCGAAAGTTCCAATTTTGTTCAAGTTTTGACTATGTTGGCTGTAGCTACATTGACATAACTTCCTGGTCTCAAGGATGAACCTTTTTCGAATTCTATCTTGAAGGAAGATGTAGATAATTGGGTCAGTCAAGATCACCAAATCGTAGGACAATAGAATCAATGAAAGTGTCAGCTCTGAACCATTTGATGTCACTTGGAAAAGGAGCAGATACGTAGTCGTTGGTACAACTTCAAAGAGGATAAACGTCATTACAATTAGTCCCGTTACCTTTAGAATCTGTTGGTGACTTGATGAGTTGCGCGGTCGTTCGCCATTTTTCCTGCCTGTTATGCCTGCATGCCTCCTTCGTTTTATCCGGCGAATGAAAATTGTCGAATATGTGACGACTATGATTATTATAAGTACTACGTCTAAAGTAAGCCACACGAATTTCGTGTATATGCTGTAAAATAAATGGAAATCTGCGCATAGTATAACAGCATTAGCCGTTCCTGCTATCCAGACAGCTACCAGGATGAGTTTGATGTTATGTCTTGTGGCAAACTTCCGATGCTTTATTGGAAAATTGCAAGACAAGAATCGATCGAGTGTTAAGCCGAACATAATCGCATACCACATAGTGAAAACACCTGACCGAACTCCCCAAACGATATGGCCAAATGTTTTGTTGAAATAGATCGTATAGTTATGTCCTTTCAGCGTGAAGGCGTCTTGAATAATATATCCAACGGCAATTATCAACTCGGTGCCGCTAAGGTTCATAATAATTATAATCTGGCTTGGGCCGAAGTTTTTCATCGTTCTCAGTAGATAAATCCCAACCCCATTAAAGAACATAGACAGTGTAAGAATTATTATCGACACAATTTTCAACGCCATTACTACAATAGCAGCCATTTTGCTCAGAATTTCGAGTGTTTGTACTCTGCTGTTGCTTCACCAAACCAATTGAGCTGTTTCTTCTGTTCAGATTTCTGTTTATCGCCTCTTTGGAAGATTTTGCCAGTGTTATGCCTATACTTTAAAGTATGCGATGCTTTCTATGAGCAAACTTTGAATTCACAATATTTATTTGCTCTTCACTATACCAAATAATAGAAGCCCCGTTTGATTGGCCAAGCTTTATGGCAAAAAATCAAGTTTACTTTACACTTGGTAGAATTGGCCTGTTGCATCAGAGCACTCAACACATCAGGTGGCAACTGCTGAACTTCCCAATTACTGTACGTCTGTTTAAATATTAACGAAACGGAGTATCTTGTTTATATCTTTTCTCTTTAAGTAGACACTTCCTTTCTAGCAAACCAAGCTGCTTTTCTCTAGCCATGCTTGCTATCTCGCTCATCATAGCATGCTCACCCGTGATTGTTGATGTTATCATCTCAAATTGAATTATTCAGCACCGTGTCTTTGCAGCATATAGCCGCCTTTTTGATTTAAATTTGATAACAGCAGTTGAATAGATCTTACCTTGTTTGAAGTCGTCCTTCCTTGCATCTTGTAAGCGCTATGTTTGCAAAATAGCCAATAGCGTAAGCCTACCATATTAGGACCTAAGCTCAGGCATGATCATTATAATCAACCTCATGCAGCATGGAGTTTTAAATTCATTGCTACTTTCACTGTTATTGTTACATAGGCTGCGTCACCCCAAAGACCTTTTGCAGCGTTTCGACCCCGATTGTATGGTCCTTTTTTCTCTCTTCGTATTAATACATGGATTGAGGGTCTATTGGAGGTTCTCGCTTGCTCAAGCATAACTTTCACTTTCCGTTTTTGAAAGAAATGAGACCCCCTATTTATGCTTTCTCCCTATATCTATAGCTTCATAAAGAGGCTATGGCTTGAGCACTAGCCCCCCTGCTGTAATTTTCACTTCATCAGTTAACTTTTGATCTAGGACCTGTAGTATCGAAAATTTTCACCCATAGGGCCGCACCAACTACTAAACAAAAGGTGGGGGCCTTGTACACACTTGAGGTCCAAAAAAGGAATAAAACATGGATTTTTTAAGGTCATTTACTCTTAAGTTATATATGTAACTACTCCCGAGTATCCAAATAATTGCCCCCTAGATTAAATTTTGTGCTATTGTTAAGGGTTCCCGTCTTACCAGTGCTTATTCGACTCCCTCCCAAACAACATAGAAGTTCAGTTTCTCGAGTACACAGAACATATTCACCTTTTTTACTTAGGCATTGAATTAAATTCTACGTTCATTTGTCCTTATTACAATACACAGTTAACAGGCCCACATCAGCTTTTTTGCTGCCAAAGCTTGACCTGGGTAAAATAAGTTATGCATGTATGTATATGTATGTATGTGTATGGATGTTGTTGTGATTGTTTTTGTCCCATATGCATGAAGGTCTGCGCGGCCGAATCAGAAAGCCTTCAGGACCACATTTAGCCCGCGGGCTGTAGTTTTGAGCCCCCCCCGATCTGGTGTTATATGAAACAGAGATAAGCGTCATCCTTTGCACTATCATTTTGCAAGGGGTCGTCTATTTACAAAATAAAAGCTAAAAACTTACGGAAAGAAGAGAGAAAAAGTACATATTAGAAGTGTATAAAACTAGATGTACGAAACAACTGTTTACAAATTTGACTTAAAAGATACCAGAGACGGTGCTCGCTTAACACCAGCTGAGAGACCATTCCACGATTTGGCTCCAAAGAATATTCTTTGTGCACATTATTAGTTTTTTTTTCAATGGAAAACCCACTATTGGTGTGTGATGGACTTTATTTACTGTTTTATTGTTTGAGTTGACGTTGCAGTTATATTTTCAACATTGCTATGTAAGTTACTTCATCTATCATTACTTCTTCTCCATCGTTCACATTTTCTTTTGAGTCATCCTGAACGCTTCTTCGCACTTTGTTTGTCATGTTTGGGTCAATGTATTCGCTGCAGCACACCCCTGAGCTTGCTATTAATACTTTTTCTTAAAATGACTGTCGATTTGACGGCAACCCTATTTCATCGCATGCAGCAACTATGATGATATTCCGTATTTCTCCGCCTATAAGCCCCCTCCCCCCTCGAAAATCCCACCTTTCCCCTACCGCATGCTTTATTCCGTGTATAAGCTTATCTCGCAGATAGGCCCTATTTGGCCATTCAAAAGTTGCATATTACTATAATTTGTTTTTTGAAACTTCTCATGTATATATTCCAAATAAAGTTTACAAATACAAATCTCTCTGACTACAGGTAATTTGTATCTGGCTGACAAGGTTATATTTAGTCATACAATGTGTTTATAGTTGGCTTGAAGAATAGCTTATGCTAATAAATGCCAACTCTACACTAGTTACAATGAAAACTAAAATGAACAGTATAAAATGAAGAACTATATAAAAACGCGACAAGTACATTCAAATCCCTTCCAACTTTTAATTTTCATTTTGAATTCGTTATCAGTTTTTGCAGCTTTGTATTGATCTGGAAGTTGATTCCAAATTATGCTCCCCCCTAATGAAAGTGACTCGTTTCCATACTTTATTGTCCTCGTATTTGGAAGTTGGAGGAGATTGTTTATTCTTAACAGCACTGGAGGGGTGAGGTTATGTTGATCCTTTGTTACGAGCTGTTCCGTGGGGTAGGTAGTCATAGCTTTTTTGTTATGCAACAGGAATGAGCAGATAGCGAAAACATTGGTAGAGGTGCTTAAGACTCGAAGTGTTGCGTAGCTAGGGGGGTGGTTGGTACTAGATTTATTACGATTTGTTTCAAGGGGTGGATGGGTGATCAGAATGGGCGAATTTTGGAGTTACTTAAATATCAAATGGCCCCTACAGGAATGCTTCTTTGATCAAAGCAAAGAGTAAGTTCACGATTATTATTGTACCTTCCTCGTCATATCTCTTAACGTTCTTTTTGTGCAGTCAAGGAGTTTATTGGCACAAGATATTTAAATACCTCTACCTGGACTTTGAGACTGAAAGGAGTGACTTTGAGAGTGAAGCTGACAGTGATACTAGTAACAAAGAGGATGCACGAGCACCCTCGAACTGATCATAAGTAGTTACCATTTAGATTGTTGTCGAAAATATTACTCTAGCTGTTTAAGCTAGCAAGCTGAGATTTTTGGATCCTTTTCTCACTGAGCATTTTTCTACACCTTGTATAAGCCCCCCTGCAGATAGGCCGACCAAACAGCCCTTCGAACACAGATAAATTCTTGACTTATAGGTGGAGAAATATGCTTGTTTACTAATTGGGTTATTGTCTTACAGCTTAAAGTTTTCCAAAGAACTCCTGTCAATACGAGAAAGGTAATCTTCATAGCAGAATTTGGAAAATTTCATGACATTCTTATGGCTATACTTCATATAAAACAAAAGAACTTCATTTTTGGGAATGTCAGAGCAATTAATTCACCATGTTGGAGTACTATTTCTTCAAGACTTTATGTAATATAATCAATAGAATGCAATTTCATCGAGATTAGATTTCATGACCTCACTGGAATGAGTTCTTTTCCGAACATTTAACTTTAATAGAATCCTAGTTGATTGGTTTGTGTTTTATTCTTTTGAAATCTATCTTGAATGCAAAACTTGGACTGGCAATTTCGAGCTAGAATCTTGTTTCAATGGTCTATAACTTTTATAATGTGATTAGTAGAATTGGAGCAGGAATTCGTAATAAGAGAAGTATTTTGTCCTAGATGCTTAACATTATTCTCGAGAGTACCGAATAATTGGGGGGTTGGAGTAAATGCGGAGGTTGGAAAAATCTCGAAAATTTAACCAATGAGGTGTCAGAAATATTTGAAAATTTAATAAATTGGGAGTTGCAATAATTTGAATAATTCTTATATTTTTGTTATTGGCGAAGACGGTTCCAACTAAAGTGGGAACGTTGTCCATTATTAAATGTAATCGATTTTCATTTTTGGTTCACATTTCGGGCAAATTATAAATTCACGTCCTCAAAGTTTTGAAATAATTAGTATATAGAGGGGTAGAAATAAGAGCGGGAGTCGGAAAGAATTTCAAAAATAAATAATCGGGGGGAGAGGCGATTGTTCCGTACTCTCGAGTAGACAAATTAAACCCAACTAAATCAAAGACATTCTTATTTAGCAGATAGTTTATTTTCATTAAAAGGTCGTCATTGCAACAAATATTGCTGAAGCCTCCATCACTATAAATGGGATTGTCTATGGTACGTTTTCTTGCTTTCTCAAAGGCTCTTTTTGTGTTTTTCAAAAATTTCCACTTGTACTACTACACCTTTACCTTTTTGAAGAAATTCTAGCTTATTTTTTTCCACATGGGGAAATGTTAGATAATACAAGCACGCTTTAGTAAATTCAATAATTTTATCAGTTTTTCATCATATGGAAACTCATTTACGTAAGGACTGTCTTAGAATTTGTGGCATGGTTTTCATAATGCCAGGTGTATGTTCTTTTGTCATCCTTTTGTTGTCCAGGTGTATGTTCTTTTGTCGTCCTTGCAGTTTCGTGTTTATGTCATCCATGAATACAGTTACAAGAATGAAAGAATAAGCTTTTTGTTTATCATGCTTATGTTGTACTAGTTTTGTGATGCTTTAAGAACATTGTGTTTAAAAACTGCACTATTCCCCAGTATCTATTAAAGTTTATTCAAGTCCAGATGTTTCGCATTCTACCACGTGGAGTCTTTAAAAGATGCCAGGAAGGGCATCTGGTGTCTGAATACTCAATTGCCAGGCAGAGTCCTGGAGAGCCACCTTCTAAGCCGAAGATCAACCCCTACAAGTTGCAACAGGGTGAAGCTGAAGTAGTGTAAATTTATTTTATAGTTGAAATCTCTTTCGAATAACTGCTTTATCCTAGATGCCATAGATCCCTTTCAGTTATAGATAGCGGCTTTGTTAAACTCAAGGCTTATAATCCATCGTCTGGAATAGGTATGTTTACCTTCTCTTCTCTAGTAGATTTTATTCATAATCTGTTTCCTAATGCTGGCTAAACATAGAGATTATCAATTTTTTGGAGTAGAAGTCTATGCTTATTTGTTTACCTGCTTTGAAGGCCAAGAGATTCTGAATGCACAGTCCAAGGGACGATTCCACATCGAAGTAAACCAAGTGTACGTCCCTTACCAGCTTTCGCGCTGCTTTTCCTTGGCAGTTACAAGCCACTGAAAAAAATTTTCTCGTTGTGTGTACTGCTGTATGTAGGGCAGTATACACAACGAGGAAGTTTCGTTCAGTGACTTGCAGTCGCTTAGGAAAAGACGAGCAAAGCCTGAAGAGAGTTGTGCATGAGCGTCAAATGGTACGTGCATCGCGTTATCCGAGATACCGAACATGACGATAAGTGAATTTTGCAAATTCTATGCTAGAAGCATCGTAATACAGAGTATGAGAGGTTTGAGAACAGGAGATTCATGGAAGCCAAAGAAGCATGATATGAAAGAAGTTCGCTTTTGACAAGTGCGATTGCACGGTTGACGGTGATATTGGCGCGGGCGATCTGTCGCTCATGTTATAGCTATTGCACAGATGTAGACCCGCGCAAGTGCGATCGCATGTGTTTCCGGGCATGGGCTGCGAATGTAGAAAGTCAATTCAAGTTCAAGTTCATTTTTTAAAATTCCATGCATACAAATCTTAGATGACAACAGACTGTACAAATGTATAATATAAAATAACATGGAGTAAGAGAGAGAAGATTTAAAACAAACAAAGATATTGTATTGCAGAATACCAAGGAGATTTACATGCAGGAATTTCTTACAGCAGGGGACCTCTCAATAGATAAACTAATCGAGAGAAAGTACCTCCTGTAGTAAAACCTGTTCTTTTAGTGATTATACCCCATCTTGATGGTTCTGAAGAAGACATGTGAAATGTGATTGGTTTGGGTGTGTAGCGTTTTGCAGTACCTGGGTGATGGTTACGTTTCTGTGCCTGGAGGCTAACCTTACGCCTAGGCCTAATGTAGACAGACAATATAAACAACTCTTTGATGTTATATCTTGTAATCCAAACCGAAGAAGACTAACTGAGATCATTAAACACAGAGTACTTAATAATAATCACACAGTACATGACATGTGAAATACATTTGACAGATACAACACATTGCCCAGAAAGGGTGTTTACTACACACAACAGCACGCCACATGAACGCAAGATTGATACGGAAAACATGACAGCTAAAGGAACACGCAATTCGACACTAAATATCTAGTTACTATACAACCACTTCGTTACAGGTGACTAAGTACTATTCTATGTGGCACTTGAAAGCTCTACTGCAAAGTGTAGGACGTACAGAGATTCCGTACATCTAGCCATTTTTTATTAAATAACTGTATAAGAAGCATTAGAAACAAGCACTATTTAGAAAATTTTGCATAAACAAGTATATTGAATCTCAAAAGTAACCTTGAAAATACGATTTCTGTTTGAACAATTTTTATTGCACTGAAGTAAATGTCAATTCGATTCGACTCTCAAGTATTTTAGCTACTGTGTCAAAATGAGTTGTTGTCGCTGTTCTTGTTGTTGTTGTTACTAATAGTTATGATTGAAAGTTTCACGACTTTTGTGAAACATAGGAAATATCTTAGGCTGGATTTGACCAAGTATTAAGAAACATCCAGGCGGAAAGCAGCATGTTTGTTTCTTATAAAAAGACGCATTCAATATTGTAATGGATAATCTACTTGTATTATTAAGAAGCATACATAGTGTTATATCTGGAGTGGTTTTGAAAGTTTGAGTTTGCTCATGGAATGATGGCAAACGTATTTTCACATTTGACGACTTTTTGTTAAATTTTTTTAAGTGCACTATTGCGTTCAGCGCTGTATTGCTTGCCATGTATTCATATGGTACAGCAAACAGAGATTTGCCTTTCTACACCACATCACTCTTAAATCTCAAGAGAAATGCTAATGGTGTACCACAAGAATCTGTACTAGGCACATTATTCTTCAATATTTTATTACTGATTTCATATACACTATTAACCAACTTTAAAGAAATCTATTATTATTACTATTATTATAATTGGACAGATACGCGGGTATCTGCGGTTAACGCAGAAGGCGAGTAATCCCTATTGTCCATGTGTTACTTCCTCTTAGCATTAATCGTTGTATGAAAGTTCCTCAGGACAGTTAATGAGGGAATTTCTGAGAGTTTCAACCTGATTTGATATCCCTTCCCATCCCACCCTTTACCTACCCTCACGGGGTTGTATCCACAACTCCTTTTAGTCAAGTCCACTCCTGCCTTCTTGCTATCCCTTGGAAAGGGGCCTACCCCTGCCCTCTCTTTATAATTTCTGTACCAGTGCCACTTCCAGCAGCACATTGAATCATGGTATGGTCAGGAAGGCAGATCAGAGAACACTCTGAATACAGACAACTAGAACAGGAGACTGTCAAACGATGAGAAGCAATGAACAAAGGACTTATCACAGACACAATGCCGGTCATGGCCACCCCTAGGGTGGCACTTGCATCTTGATTGTACATAATTGTGTGTTGTCTAGATGTAGTTAATAGGTAATGCATTCTAGCAGACCCCTTTCACACTGCAACCAAGAATTGTTGCAACGTCAGGGCCACCAGCTAGTAATGCATAGTACAGATTATGGTAGTTAGGCATGCTAGCAGACCCCTTTCACACTGCAACCAAGAAGTGTTGCAACGTCAGGGTCACCAGCTAGTCATGCATACTTTAGACAAGAATAGTCATGCATGCTAACAGACCCCTGTCACACTGCATCCAGAAAGTGTTGCAACGTCAGGGCCACCAGTTAGTTATGCACTTAGTCAGCCAAGCTATGCCAACCCCTTTCACACTGCGACCAAGAAATGTTGCAACGTTAGGGGCACTGGATAGCTAGCTTCAATAGTAGAATGAAATTGAAATGACAAAAATGAAATATTACAAAAGATACGACCCCCAAGTACTGCCACATGCGTCGTCTCTCTTCTCACATTCTTCTGCATTGCACTGTTACGAGCCGCACTGAGTTAATGATGGTTATGGCAGAACGGAGCAAAATTTGTGCTAATGCTTATTTTAGATATATTTGTGATTAACTGAAATGGCCCACGTTATTCAAGGGAATAGCAAAGCTTTCTTACAGAGTGTTGGACGTACAAGAATTCTATCAATTTTCATGCTTTTTTCTAGAATAGGAACTAACTATATATAATTTGAAGAGATGACCTCAACATCTGGCAGCTCTCCTTTTTGAATTTTAGTTACTTTAGTATCGAATAAGCATCGAATAGTTTTCTCAACATATTTTAGTTTTTTTAGTGGAATTTCGAAATTGTTTAAAGAAGGGTGGGATGCTTGGTTGGTTTGACCAAGGCTTTATTGAGAGTTATCTTATGTAAATTTATTTTTTCTTCAAAATGCCACATTATTGTAGGTGTCTCTCACAGCAGGAACACGCACAGTTTACTATATGTTTATGTTAGTTGTTAGTTGTGTTTTACTTTTTAAATTTGTAGAAAGAAATAAGCATGTATTGCCGATTTTTGATGACGTTGTGAGAATCGAAGTCTTATTTAAAATATTTCTTTAGTATGTTTTCCCTTGGTTTTCATTTTTGCATAATCAGTGGTCTTTCTTTCAGAATCCCTTGTCGTTGTACCCGTCTCTCAGGCATCAGCTGAACAACGGGCTGGCAGGGCTGGAAGAATTCGATCAGGTTTGCAAGTTTAGACTTTGCAGATAGAGAAGATGGAGCATTTGAAAAAAGAGAAAGATTTAACTTATATCATATATCAGATAGGAATATTACCTAGTTTTAAAGACAGTAGTTGCGTTAGAAAACCATATTGATGTTGTTGAGCAAGGTAACTTGTATCAAGCCAATTTGGGGAAAAGTCTCTTTGATGAGGATAGTAGTAGTAGTAGTAGTAGTAGTAGTAGTAGTAGTAGTAGTAGTAGTAGTAGTAGCAGTAGTAGTAGTAGTAGCAGTAGTAGTAGTAGCAGTAGC
>WIPJ01001364.1:232436-275313 GCA_018155075.1 Cassiopea andromeda
AGCAGTAGTAGTAGCAGTAGCAGTAGTAGTAGCAGTAGCAGTAGCAGTAGTAGCAGTAGCAGTAGCAGTAGTAGTAGCAGTAGTAGCAGTAGTAGCAGTACACTATATTTGCCCCATACTCTCTTTGTGTTATGTCGGGAATCATGATGAATCTTTCCGTTCATATTCTAGACACTATTGAAGCTAAGGAACCCTTGGGATTTACTCACTCCCTGAGCATTGCGTGCTTCAGCACGATTTACAAAACTCATTGTTTTCGTTATGAAACTGATCCCTTTTGTTTTTCAAAATTTTATAGATGTAGTCTAAATTCGTTATTAATTGCAGAATTTTTGAAATAATGGCAAAGTCCTTGTATTTTAGGAAAAGCATACCGTCTCTATACAGGTATGTTAAATGCACAATTTGCGCTTGAAAGCTATAATTGTCATGCAAAGCATGATAACTGTTTCACTGCTTGTCAAACTGAATGGAAGCACTAACATCAACTGTAGTTATTTACCTGGTTGTATACTGTAGTGGTTTTTATATCTTGAAACCACTTTAAATATAAAGGTAATCCCGTATACTTTCGTACGTAAGGGAGTACCTGTTAGAGATGACACTTATCCTGAGCCACTGGCATGTGAGGTAGGATGGCCAGTTACTTTCCTCGCCGCCCTTATCTCCCCAGTGTTGCCACTGGGTACCCATTTGCTGCTGGGTGAACAGTGAGCGAGCATCCAGTCAGGGCATCGAGTTGGGCTCGAACCGTAGACCTTCCGCACGGGAGGCATGTGCGCTAACCACTATTCTACCTCGCTGATATACATACCATATTTCCTCTAAAGAACGCCAGAATTCTGGTCAAGTTTTTGTGATAAACGCCGCCCTCTAATGAATGCTGCGTTAGAAAGTTCATATCATGTAGCCAATTTACACTGCATAAACTAACCTGGGTTCGCCCCGTGTTCGCCCCGGGTTCGCCCCAAGTTTGCCAATGTAAATAGACCTAACCCAGGTTCTCCCCGGGTTAGATCCAGCCATGGTTTGGTGGTGGGTTCGACCTGGGGCGAACCTAGGTTATCTGCAGTGTAAGTTGAACTTGGGGCGAACCCGGGTTTGCACAATACAACACACATGCGCAATACAACGAAGGAGTGCAAATTAATGGAAGTGCAAAGCTTCCACGAGTTAGACTAATTTCCAAATCAGCTCTCATTTGCATCATTTCCACATACCTCCCCAGTTGTGCGCTAGCTGCTCGCTTTCGCCATTCATAGCGCTTTTTTCTGGATTGTGAAACCTTCTTCCTAAATTGATAAAGCATAAACGACAACACTCTTAGGAGAAGCTCGTTTATTTTGTAGTGAATTTCACAGAAATTTGACCTGTTGTCAGTCGCTATTTTAAACGGTTTCTCTCACATCAAGTTGTTATTGTTTTTACCTCTGCGCATGCATCACACTCACTTAACCCAGGTTCACCCCGACATTCAACTTACATTGACGCAGAAGCAATTCCAGTGTAAAGTGAACTTGGGCGAAGCCAGGTTAGACTTAAACCTGGGCAATCCTGAGTTAGTTTGTGCAATATAAATTGGCTAATGAACAAAGACTGTGATGGAGGCAGTGATTTTGACATTTTTTCATATTTTACATACTGTGAACCCAAAGTTTTGAACTTTAAAACATTTTTCTAACAATCTTTGTTACGATTATTTGTGAAAAGAAAGCATTGTGTAAAGTTTGTTTGTTTTTGAGTTTGTAATAAACGCCGTCGTTTAAAGAACGCCGCATCATGCAGTTTACTTTTGTTGAAGAACGTCGCGGCGTCACAGTAATCGTACAGATCTTTTGCAGCATTGCACCCCTTAGTTTTAGACAACCTTACTTAGATTTACAATGTATGATGAAATAGGAAGCACTTGCTTATTCATTAATATATCCTATCTTGGTTTAGTTGAAATATCATATTTTGGTGACGTTCAGATAGTAATGAAGTCATTCGAGATAATCCTTATTGTTTTAAGATCAGACGTGTGATTGCTTTTCGTTCTGGAACAAGTCCCTGCTTATTGTTACTTTTGCATCTATTTCGACGCACGTACACACGTTGTCGTTTATGATATTCCTATTCATATCCTGATGCTGTGTGGTTTTTCTATTGCAGAGGAAAGCTTTCATAAGTTAGAGAAAAGGACATGCCCAGAAATGCAGAGGTATCCAGTATTTTTACATCAAAGATTTATCAGTTTAATTCTTTCTTTGGCCTCAGCCAAATAATTTACGCAGTTCTCAGTTGAATTCGCCAGTCGATTGAAGTCTATTCAGATCTAGGTTGAAAATTTTAACAAATAAATTATTAGTTTATGTGAGAAATTTTCCAATAGAACATATGGTGCTGTCTTTATATTTTTCATTCATTAATCATATTGTAAGAATTTGAAAAACTAACATTTTAGTTTTAATTAATGCTTTGTTTACAGAAGAGCCAATTGGGATGAAATTGTTAAATAGCCTTTGCGGAATAATGTTCTTTTTTTAGTTTTTTGTCCAGTTTTTAAGTGGATCTTCACAATGAATTTACCAACGAATTCGCCGCTTTTGTGAGCATGCGTAGTTTAGCTCGTTTGCTTTTGCGTGGGAAGTTGCCCAAAGTCAGTTTCATTTTTCGTGTCGAAAACTTCAGCAGACGACAGCAGGTGCACAACTAGGAATTTTCGAGGGGAGGGGTCCAATCTACGAAAAGGGATTACTAACACTTTTTATAGAAGATACAGCCTTTGAATATTCACAAATGGTGAAAATAGTGTGGGAAGTTTGCTGGTATGATTACTTCTGAAGTCCAAGAATCCTCGTTGTCTCTTTTTATGCTATAGAAGGAAAAATAGGGGGTGGGGGCGGAGTCCACGGAAAATTTTTGGTACCACACCTTTTCAATCTAAGGAAAACGCCCTTTTTGATACAGAAAGGGCACTGCAAAAAAGGGCACTTTCGTTCTTTTGCTAAAAGGGCAGGGGTCCAGACCCCCTGGATCTCTCTAGTTACGCGCGTGCTGACATATGCCAATCTGGCCCCAGAAAGACGAAGTCAGGCGCGCGTTTTAGTGGAAGTCCATCTAAAATCAACAATGCTCTGTTTAACATATATGTTTCGCCAATCGAATTTCGGTTCAGGCAAGGTTTCATTATCAAATTTTTTATAGCCTTGAATTGCTGCGAAATAAAAAAAGATGAAAAACAAAACTGACTCTAACACTTCTGCTCACGGAGCCGTTGTAGTCAGCCACTGGGGTTTTCACATCAAGTAACTGTTTTGATCAGCTCTTAGGTTTTCAAGATTTCTCGCTTTATCAGTGATGCGCTTCGGTTAGAAACGCACTGATGTGATGCCTGCAACTGCAGATTATGCAATGCTTTTCATCACAATTTAGATTTTCTACCGTAAAGCTATACCATATTTTAATCATACTTGTTTACTTATATCATTGTAATGGTATACTTATGCAAGTATTTTTTATTTTTTAAATAGTTTGTGTACATTAGTTTGTAGATATACCTCTTAAGCGAACTTTAAATGAAAGAAATAAAAATAATCACCTGCCTTGCCTCGTTTTCGTTTTTCACTTTTCTTCTTTTCGTCATCCAATTTTTTTCGTTAATTTGCTTTTGTATAACACACTTTTTTTTATGATTACACAACTTTTTGCTAAGCCTCAATATTCTTACACATATCTGATTTTGAGCCAAGAGCAGCTAATTCCGAAATTATTCTTAAATACCAAAGGTATATCTTCGCCTAATCATTTAGGGAATATATTCAAATTTTTATTGATGTTTTACTACATCATAAAGCTAAACAAGAGTTTATATTTTGTATCGATAATGTAAATGTACAACTAAAAGCAGTATTATAACTAGGGTACAAAAAAGTTCTTATATTTTGATTAAGCTTGAGCCTCGCATCATTTTAAAATTATTCTTAAATTTCAGCGATTTTGAGCCTCAATATTCTTATAAACTTTATTCTTATGAAAAAGGAGTTTATATGCTACGGAATGTGCACAAGTGATGATGAGCAGACTTGCCTCTTCTTAAAGCATTTGGTATGCCACGCCCTCCAAATACCTCTAATGTGCGTCCTTGCCTGTCTTTCCACGTTTATGTTTTAAGGGTTTGTTCATCGCGGGTCATCCATGGGCCATCGTATGAACTAGCTCTTTGCGGGCTAGCATGCTTTCTCATATGAACAGAAAAGACATTTTGTATGGGATTTGAGGGTTAGGCGAGATCTCGCTAAGTGAGCTACCTCGGTTAGCTGGCTCATATGAACAGGCCCTATGGCTTGTCATTATGCATGTAATTTACTCGTTTTGATCCGCATATAGAGCCTTTCTCTTCTCTTGCATATTTTAGCTTTGGCTCTTGTTGAATAAAGTTTTGTTTCGCGGGTTTACAATGTCTATTTCTCAAAAAATCCAGTATTTTTTGTATTTTGCTTTAGGTCTTGACGAGTAAGTTAGAAGCAGGGACGAAACTTATGGGGGTATGAGGGGATGAGGCACCCTCTAACCTCGAAAATTTACCATTTCGCAGAACAAAAATGGGAGTAAAATGTATTTTGTATGGCAACTTCCTGTACGCAGAATCATTTCATCAACCACTGTTACTACAAAGGATCTCTGAAGAAATTTTTGCAGGGTCAACTTCTGACACCCCCAAATATACTTAAATTACGTCCCTGGTTAGAAGTTGAGGATTTTGTCGGCTACTTTTCATGAGTGATGCTGCTATCTTCGTTCACAGTGATATCCCTCTTCATTACAAGTGTTGCTACTGCACTTTGAATTGGTTCCACTATATTGGCATTTGTTTTACGATGTCTCCAGGGTAGGACGGAAACTGTTGGGGAATTAAAATAATAAAATATTATTCATTGTTAGGAATATTTATCATTACAGCATTTGGTAAAATTGTGGTGTCACAATTTTTGCAAACGTTTTTCAAGCGTATTTATAGCTAATAATGTGAAAAATGTCTTCTCATTTGTGAATTTAGCTACGATTATTTGTCATGTTTCTCGTGGTGTAGGTCTAATCTTGCTCCAGTGATTCTACAACTCAAGAGTCTTGGAATTGCAAACGTTTTGCGATTCACCTTTTTGTCGGTATGAACATTAGATATATTTCCGTTTATGGAAGCAAATATTATACCTTCTTGTTGACACGGCATTGCCAGTTATTTCATGGATTTTATCCAACTTTTTTCTTCCCGTAAATCCTCGAATTAGCCCCCCTCGAATGAGCCCTTCCCTCGAATAAGCCCCCACCCAAGCATGTGACTGTACCTATTTGAGAGTCTGTTAGTGTTTGTAGAGCTAAGAAAGAAAAAAGCAGCCATTTATTAACGAAAATTTGCCTGTCCTTTAAAAACTATCCAACTGCTTGCATGTGTAGCATTGAAGAAATAGTTTACGAACAGACAGAATTCAACTGGAGTATGACCAACTACCAAGAAAATTGGTAAGCCCCCCTCGAATAAGCCCCCCTTCTAATATGCCCTCATGCAAAATCCAAAACATAAATAAGCCTCGGACTAATTTGAGGATTGACAGTACTTACTGTCAAGATGAAATGAAACCCATGAGGGCCATTCTCACGAAAAGTCAAACAGGAACATAGAACAGATGAAATCAGTAGAGTATTGATTACAATACAATGTATTGGAAATTAACAATACAATTGGCGAATGTTTTTTGATGTTTACAATTGTTTTGATTGAGGTCATGCATTTTGTCACGTAGGTGACGAGGTATTTTACCATACTTTTCCAGAAAATGAAGAAATTAGCTAAATTATTCAAGTTGCTTTGAAACGTCAACTATTAGCATAGCCAAAACCCAAAATAGTTAATGATTGGTTCTTAGAAAATAAGAAAAGATTTCAAGAAACAAAACATTACTGGGATGATGTAATTCTTACGTCATGCAACTTTAAAGCCTTCTGCTAGAAATAGATTTTGTTTGATGCAAAGTTTCTTTGTGAATTTTTAGGCTCAATTTCATGGCAGACATGTTTTTGATTTCGTTTTCGGGTGTTTTCATTAGCATTTTTGCCATTTTATCTCAAATATTTCACTTTGGATTTCATGTACGTCACGTGAGAACGGCCCATCAGAACGCGAAAATTGCCCATCAGAACGCTAGAATGGGTGTTGGCTGGTGTTATGGTTAAGGTAAAGGTTAGTGTAGGGTTAAGGATGGACTTTTCAACTATGCTGTTAAGGAGTTTAGGAGTTGTGATACAGTCTGATCGGTTGTAGTTCTTCTTGATCTTTCCTTACCCGCTACAAGCTCATTTCTTCCTTCGCAGCGGCCACCAGCACTATGTATGGCTCGAGGTCTTGAACTACTTTACGCCATTGGAGGTAATGAAAGACTCTGTGTGTCCCAACAATTGTAAATATTGAAACTTGTCAATGATTAGCAGGTTGGTTTACTGACCAATCAATCAACCAGGTTTTTCCTTGTCGCGCACCTACCTTATGTTTTGTGACTATGAGGCAAAAAACAAGTTAATCACAGAAACATAACTTTGTTGATTGATTGATCACTAGACCAATCTGTCAGTCATTGACGCATGCGTAGTGTAACCATTGATGCATGCGTAGTGTTTTCTAATATATGGCTTTAGAATGATTGACAAATAAAGTTATTGATCTGTTATATGAATGAAGTATTTATGATATCTGCTAATTTTGTCACCAATTTATTGGCTGTTGCCACGATTTGCTACTTATTTCTCCTATTTCACAGCGATAGATGATAACGGGGAGCTGACAGAGCCCCTTGGCAGGCGCATGGCGGAACTACCCATCAACCCAATGCTGGCAAAAGTATTGCTTACATCAGGTTTGTTATTGAGAGAGTTATAATTATTTGTTTTGAATTGATACGCATAGTACATGTGTATGTAAATACATGATGAGTAAGCAAGCTGGTCATGGCTGTCCATCAAAACATTTGTATCTTTCGCAGGGAGAACAGACCAAGGGCGTCATTTGACAATTTTAATACAGGTTTTTTTATAAGAAAAGAATTTATAAGAAAATGAAGCTCAAATCGTCAAAATCTTAAGAGAATCGTAAGAAAACCACGAGGCTCAATTTCCAAAATTAAATGTTTTTATAGGCCAAAAAGAAAATTGAGGCTCAGGCAAAGTGATGGTTTTCTTATAAAACACGTGTAAACAAATTCAAAGATTTTCAAGGACTTTTCAAGGACTAAAGCGTTAGTCCTTGAAAAGCCCTTGAAAATTTTAGTCCTTCAAAAGTCCTTGAAGATCTTTAAATTTGTTTACAAAAATTGTCAAATGAAGCATTTTCAAGGATCTTCAAATACCAAAAATTAGACACGCCGGAAGCCCAAGAGATACCGAAAACGAGACACTACTCGGCACCTCACGAGTTTACATGTACGATCTTCTTCAAGCTTGTTTTGGATATTTCTTTTATTGGGTTTTTCCATCTTCTATTGCTGCGAACGAAGTGAACAATAAACATTCACAAATTTCAAGGAGTTTGATCAATTTTCAGGGGAAAAGTCTCATTTCCAAGGAGTTTCAAGTGCCCTTGAAATGACATTTCAAATTCCAGCACTTTTCAAAAAGTTCAAGGACGTGCATGATCCCTAATAATTTTATAAATTTAGCTCTACTTTATAACCCAACCTGAAGATGCAGCATCAGTTGCAATGACTACTTCCTGATTAGGGATATTCACTTCCATTTAGGCAAAAGTCAGTGTAGAATTATGTGTGTTTTGTTTTGAATTCGCGTAAAGCACTAGTGTCATAGGCTCGATTTTGTCTTTTTTTGATAAGGAAGGGACTAATAATTCGGGAATCTTCTTAAACCTCCTTACACACTGGATTTTATCTTAATGAAGCAAATTCTCCTTCCACTTTATTAGAGAATCTCCTTTTTCTCTCTAAAATTTATTTATTTTTATGTAGAAGAGGTGGTAGCCCCTTAAATTGTATCAATATGTTGATAGAACGTGCTGCATTTACGTTTGAAAAGTATCGAGATATTTCGATGGTGCTGAATTTGATTTTTACACCATGCTGTACATTTTCATAATTCCCCAGAAATAGATTTGCGAAGACAGATACAGAAGGAAAGTCCATAGCAACACCATCTATTTCATGGATCACCAACCTCCGTCCTTGGGGCCAGATCTGGCACCGACAACGTCCCAATCTGGCCACAGTGCTTGGGAAAGAGTGGATATATCTTTAAGTAACGTACTGTTTTCACGAGTTACTGATGTATGTATTAGATGTTGCAGTTTTTGCCGGTTACCAATTTCACTTTGTCCACCGCGGTCCCCAAAATTAAAAGCACTATCTAGAATAGGGCTCTATAGTGCTAAGGTCTGGTCCCGCCAAGGGTAGTTTATAATGATTTTGGCCCCGGGGCCAATAAAGGTTGGTGACCCACTATCTATTTGATCATGCATTCTACCATTGAAAGGAAAGTCAATCTAACTCTAATTTTCTTTTCGACTAACTTTCTTTTCAGTGCTACGTCTCGAACTTTGAGATGTAGCAAACGAAAAAGCTTAGTAAAATCAAGTTGTTTTTCGGTTGTTTCATACCTTTGGCGAGCTTGGTAAAACCATAGTCATCAGCACACATATACACTTAAAAACTGAACCTCTAAATTTTCGTTCGGGATCGTTTTTGGAAAGCTTTAGATTCGGATTCCCTTCTGCAATATTGGGGATAGCAAGATCAAGAGACTCTTTAGGAGGAAATTTAGTAAAAACACTGACCACGTCAAATGAGAGCATAAATTTATTAGAAATATCAACAGTTCAAAGTTTTTCAACAGGAAAAGCATCAGAAATAGAATATGTGTTAGGCAATAGAGGCTGAAGAAGATTGCGAAGGTATTTAGCAAACTGCTAACTATATGAAGAGTACAAGGAGGAATGATCTAAGTCAAAATTTTGACATATTGATATCGATAGCTGATTTGATGGTGAAGAAACTCGGGTTCAAATTTACGTGCGCCAGAACGGTGGAAAAGATTCATGTCCATGGATATTTCCGCTGGAAGTAAATGCGACCTCGTAAAGAATGATCTAAGGCCCTTGCCAAACGAATCGATTTTTCACTCGATTTTTCCCTCAACATTTTATCTCAAAGTTGAGCGGTGGTTGAGCGTAGTCGAGCATGTGTGGCCAAACGACTCGATTTTTCGCTCGACCTTTTTCTCGACTTTTTAACTACTCATATTTCCCCAACGTGTATCTGCTAAAAGTATTTACCATCACTTATATTTGCAGGCCAATGAGACGCTACTGCGCATGCTTTCACTCGGCTTCCTCGACAAGGTGGCCAAGCGGCTCGATTTTCACTCAACAAGTTCTTTTGCTCGATTTTTTTGACAAAGATCGAACTTCACACAACATCACTCGACTCACTCAACAAGGTAGCCAAACGGCTCGATTTTATGCTCGATTTTTCGTGGAGTAAAAATTCAAGTGAAAAACCGAGCCGTTTGGCCAGGGCCTAAGTCCGTGGTCTGCAAAGTGGATCAAATCCCAGTCACGTGGTGGGACATCGATTTTGCGCTCTGAAATTACTTTTTGCTTTTTCTCCAATTGTTTCAAATGTGACTTAGATCACTCTTCTCCCTTTATTCATAGTTATTAACAAAGTAAATGATAGGTCTTCGATATGTATTAGCAAAGGGAACAATAGGTCTAAATGGTGGTATTGCATTAGGAGACTAAATTGTATACATTTTAGTTAAACCAAAATGCTTTCTGGCTGTATCTTTATCCAGAGTGATGTGCCGAGACACCCTCTGTTGGGGGGTGTTCTGGCCAATGGACCAACTATTGTTACTAAATTGTTACAAAAAAAATGTCTCAGAAAATACTGTGGCCAACCATCTTGGCAGCCTAACTAACTTTTGACCAACTTTCTTGTAGATTTGAAATTATTGGGGGGCAGGACGCCCCCCATCGGCACATCCCTGTCTTTATCAATATTACCATTCTTTTTAAGATCTTGCAGAAAAAATAGAATAAAAATTTACCTGCTCTAATAATGGTAGGATCGCTACTAGTGGTCATTCAGTAATTACGTAACACCCAGATTCGACCACAGAACAGAAGTTAAAGAAATTTCTTGAAGTGAAGCAGTTGGACGCAATTGACATTTAAAAATTGTCTGCGAAGGTCATAACGATGTTTCAGAAAAGCGGAGGACACATGCATAGACAAACAGCATAGGGTTTTAAGCTCATCCTTGATGTAATAACAAAAGAGCTATGACCCTCCCCCACCCCCTGTAACAGTTGATAACAGTACTGACCTTTATGCCCCCATCCACCACTCAGCGTTACGTATTTTTGAATGGTCTCTTAAACTCCTAAATTATACTTATTATTTTTCTGATTTTAAGAATGCCTTCTGTACTTATTTATTTAATGCAAACTGCACGACCTCTATACGAAGTATGGCAGGATTACAAAAACAGGAACACAACACAGACAGAATTAACAGACACAACACAGACACTAAAAGACGAAGATTAAAATAAACTAAGTAACAAGAATTATAACTTCTGTATAATCTACCTTGTTTAAAACTACTAGTCATCTACCTTTGTCTGGTTTAAGCACAACGATTTTATTGTTTTTGTGAAGATATTGTGAGACAGTTTAGGGCGATTCCACGCTTGAACATCTCCATTGTGCAGTTTTCAATTTTTTTACTCATATCGAGTCACTTTGGAACTCCATTAAGATGTCTGATGGAGGCCCATGCACCCAATCATTCCCCCAATCAGTAGTTTGGGACTTTGAAATTTGTTAGCACAGCCTCAAATATATTATTTTCTAGTTTTTCAACTTTTCTGTTACATTGTCAAAACTTATAATATCCGTTACGCCACGTCTTTAGTGTCCGTTACGCAAAACTTTTAAATTTGAAAAACGGAGTGCAATCAAAACAAATTACCATTACTCTTAACAAATTTCAGTCACCTGTATTTCCCATTTAACTAAATTGGTTTGGTAGAATTAGAGATTGAGTTGAGTTAGAATTTTGAAATATTATACTAATATTTGGTGATATTCTGATGTAATGTCCGTTGCAGTCTAAAAAATATCAATAAGTCACACAACAAGTTAGGAAAACCTTTTTACTGTTGTGGAAATGACACCTGATCATGTGGAGCTAAAATGCGTGTAAGTCTTTTTTAAAAGTAACTTATCAATAAATATCAATTTGAGCCAAAACATGGGAGATTTCATTGAACTGTAATGTTTGTTACATGGAATTGCCCTAAAATGATTTAGCATATAAATGTCATATACGAGAAAAGTTGGCTTTTAATTTATTTTTAATCTATCCTATCCATCAAAGGACTTGTAACAGCATGAAAACATTACACGTTTTTTTTATACGAAAACCATAACTTTGCTTGAGTCTCAATTTTCTTAGCTTTTCCCAAAATTGAGCCTGAAATTTTCTTAAATTTTTCTTAACTTTTGCTGAAGTAGAAGTGGCTAAAATGGGTTAAGCATTCATCATTAAGATTGCACACTTGAATTTGAAGTCCATCTTTAACATTTTGAATGCAATAATGACGACATATCGATTTTTGGCCAATAAAAAAGCTTAATTTTGACATAGAGCTTCGTGATTGTCTTAAGATTTTCCTAAGATTTTGACGATTTGAGCCTCATTTTCTTATAATCTTTTTTTTTTATATAGAAAACGGGCATTCAAAGAAGGCAAAAATATCTGTTTTGTTAATGTAAGAAGGGACAATCGAATGCGATAAACTAAATTTTGGTGCTTCACCTTCATTCTGTGCTGATATGTCTGAACAAGCGTTTGTAACAGCATCTTTAGACTCAAATGGTAGTACACAGATTTTGGTAATGGCTTTAAGCTTCTTTTGGTGGGATACAGCTGTGACTATGCGGTCAGCTTTCCTACACAACGCTCTATGTAAGATGACATATTCAATGCTAGGCAATGAAACCTGATTTTCTTTCTTCTCATCTACTTCTATGTTTGAAACGACATAAGAGAAAGCGAGTTAAATAATTTATGTTAAAAGCTTTCTTTTCTCTTTAAATCTTTGAGCTATTGCGCTTTTTTGTAAGAGTATCACATTTACTAACATTTGCACGAGGAGATAAAGTAACTGCAAGGGAAGCATTCAGCCTCTGACTGCATATAAAAGATACAATCTCCAGTCTGCTTTCTTGCCTTTGTGAGTGCTTCTTTGGTTTTAGGCGGTTCAGTAGTCCCAACGTTCCAATATATTTCTTTGAGAATTCGTTAATGGCCTTCCAATGCTTCTTTGGTACAAAGAAAGTGCATGATAGCACTCGAAAACAAACGATAAAGTTTTTCAATTTCCAAGACATGCTTCGGATTTCATCGTCCATCAGCTTTTCCTAAAAAAATTACATCGTCCATTAATTTTAACAAGGGGGGCTCTAGGCACAACCACGTCCATAGTTTGGGTGTGGCCAAGCTACAACCACGCCCATGTTTTCAAAGATGGAAACATGATAATTTAGTTTAATACTGATATAGTATAGTCAACAATAAGAGAATTGTATTAGCCATATAGCAGTGCACAATTGATCATAGCACTTTGGAAGCAAGGCCAATAATCTCTGAAAAGCCAAGCCATTGCAAGAGTTTTAGGGGGGCTGGGCCCCCCTAAAATGAGCAGAAATTTTAACAAGGGGGCTCCACCCCCCTGAGCCCCCTAGAACTCACCCCTGAAGTTTGGCCGTAAAGGTTGACTTTCACGAAAATCCTGTTCTTCATTGTATGAGCATTTTGTCGCCTGTAGTCGTTGTGGTATTGTTTGCAGTAACTGCGTTTCACCATTTTTAGTAGTTGTAGTTATTTCCCACAGACTCCTGTCCCAGTTTTCGCGTCTTTGTTTACAGAAATAAAGGCTTGTCCAATAATTGCAGACTATTTGAAAGGTCACGACCACCACTAGCACGTGGATTTTGCATCGAAAAGGTGGATTGAATGATGATATGGTTCCTATCAAATCTCTGTATTTTGAGTCTGGTTCTAAACATTTAGAACCAGGAGAAAGATACAGTGCTTTGTATGGCAAATGTTTGATCGTCAAATGATTGTATTTTATCCAATTTTGACATTAGTTGTTTGAATTTGTCAACACATGTTTTTTATTTCATAGTACGCTCTAACTCCAAGCGGTCAATATATAGAATTTCTAAAAATATATTTTAATGACGTCATCATAAATCAACTAATTTGATTCCAAATTTGCCAAGTATTGGTCTCAAAGAATAATTACAGATCATGTTCTACTTTACAAAGGAAAAGTTACATAAAGGTGGTGATCATTAGAACTTCTAATAAAAGTAGGAATTACGTGAGTAATTTTCAGTGTAAAAGAGAAAACGTAGTTAAAACATTTGAGAGCTATCGAAAGAAAAATGTGTGCTAGATGCATTGAAGGGACAAGAATTTGGCTAGATAAAGGCGTTCAGCAGATATGTAGAATCCGAAAGGAACCTTTTTTGAAAAATTCATATAAGCACAATGAAAGCTTCAAGAAAGAAGACAAATTGCTGGACAAAAGAGATAGAGGAAATACTAGCAGTCAAAGAGACATCCAAAGAAGGAAAGAAACAACTCTTCCTGTAAGACAGTTCAGAAAGAGAACAATTGCTCTCTGAAAGCCAGGGTCATCAGCAAGAAATGCAGCCTCTGCGAAATAGAAAGAGAATAGCTACAAGAAACGGATGAGATGATCAGGCGTGAAGAAAGTGATACAATCTTTGTAGGGGCGTGGTGACACCTGTAAAGAAGGGGAGCCCATTTAATGATTTTCCGATAAAATTTGAAACCTTTATCTTTACCGACAGAAAAAGTCCGAAAATTTTCCGATGAAGCATTAAAATTTCCGAAAATCCGACGATTTCGAAATAATTGGGGGCCGTGGTCCCCTATGCTCCCCCGGCCAGAACGCCCCTGAATCTTTGACAAAGCAAGATTGGGCAATCTCACAAAGCGTAAAGAGAGATTGGGCGAAGAGGACTTCAAGGTTGTCGTTGTAGAAATATAGTCGATACCAGACTATCTATCGCAGATGATGCAGATGATGATAGATCCTACAATACAGAATTAGACTGTATTTGATTTATGTATCTATAAATATTGTGTCTGTATTTAGTTTGTATACTTTTATTTAAATTATTTCATAGTTGAAAAATTATTGTTATTTGGCACGCGTATTTGACTTTATGAAATCTGTTTGTTGATACAATATAGAAAACTTGTACACGTAAAGTGGCTTCAACAATTAAGGGATAGGGCTCTATGAACGTTTTTATTTGTGTATGCAAAAGACACGTTACATCTCTTTTTACTTGAAAATGCAGAATCTTTTTAACGTAAGCTTTGGGTCATGTGTGAATGTTGGTTTCTTTAGAAATTATTTCATCTGAAGCTTTTTATTGTAAAGTGCATTTACATCGCTAGAGGTTTGTCGTTTGTTATTTTTTCATATAGGAACAATAGCAAAGTCTCCAAGGTTTTCATTTTCACATTTCCTATGATTTTTTATATTTGAGATAATAGCCAAATCTCCAAGAGTTATAATTACAGCTTAAGGCATCGTTGGTATGTTTCTAAACTTAAATTGTTAAGTTTAATTTAAATTCGATATCCTATAGAGGAATTTTGTTGAATTTGCATTTGTCTCTGAGCAGATATGTCTGCATTTATTTTCAAAAGCATACCATGATTAATTTTTGTGTATTTTAGTCGGCAAAAGAGGTAAAAAAGTATTAATCATATCTAATAATAGGATCAATAATTGATTAGCTGATTTTTTCCCAATTCAGTTAGTGCTTTGATTTTCAAGAAAACTCTATAAATATTTGTTTTATTTTTTCGCATAATCAAAATGCGGTGGCAGTGTGTAGTGAATCTGCTGGCTGAACTTTAAAGAAGAGGCTGTATGGTGAAGAATAAGATTTTAAATAAAAGTGATAAAATTTTAAGTGAAAAGTGAATAGCACTATTTTTGTTTTCGCTCCTTTCCAGCATTTCGAATTTTCAAAAATCATTTTCAGAATACTATTTTTACATCCTGTAGCCTAGATCAGCAGCTTTTCAGTTATTCTTAGCGTTTTCCTTACACTCTATTCAAGCAAAGGGGGAGTTCTGTTTAGATAATCAGCTCATTTGCTTGCACTATCAATTGCCAATCAAAACGCGCAAAAGACAATAGAAGAAGAACAGAAAACAGTTTTTGATCCTCTTGCTTTTGTGCTTTTGTGAAAAACAGCTCGCATAGCAAGCTAGTTTTGCAAGCAGTTTTTCCCTTTTGCGGGCAAATTTTTGCTTTTTCAGATAGCAGATAGATTCTTCTCAAGTTCTACTGCTTCCCTTTTCACACCTTTACTGTTTACTGGAGATTTTTTCTGTTTTAGCTGGTGCTAAAGCCTTCCTCTCAAAGAACTGCTTGGTAGACCTTTCCGATCTGTGTTCCAGTCATTGATTTCAATTCTCCAGATACATCACTAGCCCACTTCTTTCTGGAATTTTCATTTTCCTTACCTCTTATGTGTTCCTAGTCAATTACATCCCAGACCTCCATGTGTGCGAAGCGCTGCGAACACCAAGTCTTTTAGCCTGTTTACATTCTTTTCTACATTCTTCAAGCGAATCTAAGGATAGCTTTACCAAAATTGAGAATAGTTATATGCCCATAGCAACATTTAATTTTGAAATATTTATTTACCTATTTTATATCCAACTGCTATAAATTAAGTTATTTCTTTGCAAGGTGAATTTGGATGTTCCACGGAAGCCCTTCAGATTGCTGCTTTGCTGCAACTTGAAAATGTTTTTATTTCCCCATACAACAAGAAGAAACTTGCGGTAAACTTTATTTACTTTTTTGAACAATTTTGCTTATACATAACCAAATGAAGAAATCAAAATCTTTTAATCAGTGGCATACAACCGGAATTTTGAGCTAGGGCTCTTAAAAGCAATTTACCGACATGTGCAATCTTTCCCAAAATTACTGACAAGCGATAATTGCCACTCCAGCTTCCTAGTGCTTCGACAAAAAGTAGGGAGTGTACCTATTCCAGCAAGGTCACGTCTTTGGCCCATAAAGACAGTAAATTAACTCTACTTATTAAATTATTTATCATCATGAATTTCTCAAAATTTTTTGTTACAATATTTATATGAATTATAAGTTTAGAGCTCTCTCAGAATGATTAAAGAAGGATAGAAAT
This sequence comes from Cassiopea andromeda, assembly GCA_018155075.1. Lineage (NCBI taxonomy): Eukaryota > Metazoa > Cnidaria > Scyphozoa > Rhizostomeae > Cassiopeidae > Cassiopea > Cassiopea andromeda. The sequence goes on from WIPJ01001364.1 coordinate 248,757, forward strand.
CACCATTCATAACGATGCTTACCCCCTTTCTAGCACAGGATTCATTCGAAATGGAAGCGAGAACATAGTTGTCACTACATGAGACTGTTAAACTCTTTTTATAAGAACCTATAAAATTGAGGTTTAGTCTGGCTGTTCTTAATTTTTCTCAAATTTTGAGGCTGAATTGTTCTTAATTTGTTCTTAAAGTAGTAGCATGTGGGCCAATGAGAAATACATAGTCAATGTGCAAGACAACATTTTAATGTTTTATCCAAAATTTAAAAGTTAATCTAACAACAGTATTATATCTCAACCACACAATAAACCTATATTTTGATGAAGTTTAAGCTTTGCATTATCCTTATATTATTCCAAAATTGAAGCGATTTTAGGCCTTACTTTTCTTATAAACTATATTCTTATAAAAATGGTTGTATAATGCCGTAATAATAGACTTAGATTAAAACTCCTTTCTCAAAGTTAGTTAGTTTTTTCCATCTTAATTTGGAAAGTTATCGTTGTCCAAGCCACTCTTATAATTTTTCTTTCTTCGTTTTATCATGCATTTTTGTCATATATAGTACCCTCTTTACTGATGAGCCACCTTTTGTGTATTTTGGATCAATGTGAACAAACTGCGTAGGTAATATCATTAGAGACTCTACCTAAAAAAGTTTAGTTACATTTATATGAAAGGGCTTAATTTTTGATGCAATTTCACACATCAGGAACGTGCAAAGCTCAAATTTTCGGTACATGAAGGTGATCATTTAACCTTGTTGAATGTTTACAGAGCCTTCATAAAGGTGAATATTTTTAATGTGGTTTTTTTTGCATTTCTCCTTTCTTTTTTCATTCAATACAGTATTGTTTAATTGCCTTGAAGTGAGCTGAAAGGAGGTTGATGTCCCCCTTTGTCAAAGGAGAAGCGTATATTCAAACTCTGTAGGCCACAATCATTATTGATAATCTCCCACAATTGTCAAAAGAAACACTTGTTTTGAAAATGATACATCCGTTCTCCAGTTACCAAATAATTGTTGAGCCATAAGAAAACTACCGCATAATAGTGCATTCTCATTCATTCATTTCATTCATTCATTTCATTCATTCATTTCATTCATTCATTTCATTTATTTACTTCAAATGCACTGAAAGTAAAGCTCGGCACTGAGGTCTCTCTGCATAGTAAAGTCATTTCATTTCTGAAGCAATTCCCCAGCTCCGTAAACGCGATGCCTAGGCCCAGCTCAGTCGGCCGAATCGATCAAAGTATAACTAACTTGTTGTATTGAATAAAGTTAGTTAGTTGCCGGACAAAGTTAGTTGCCGGACAAAGTTAGTTGCTGGACAAAGTTAGTTGCCAAAAACATGCCACGAATAAAACTTTAAAGAAGTTTCAATGTGAGTGTAGAGAAAAATTAGTATTTTGTTTCTTTATGCTATATCGTTTACTTCGTCGTTCCATTTTTCATCTATAAATTCATGCAGTTTCTTAAGGTGATATAAATACAAATTTTTATCCTGTTTAGCCGGAGAACTGACCATGCAAATGAAAATTTTGCCTTTGAAAATGTATAGTCAAGTTTGATAGAGAACGTGTTTGGAAACAGTGCTCTAAAGAGCTTTTCTAAGCATCTCATTCCCATCTTGGAATATAATTTTGTGATTATCAGACTTGAGAGCATTTTTGTTAGTGATTTACCGCCATATCACTAGCCTGCATGACGTCACACCAAAAACTCTTATCACACATCTCGCCTAAGCTATGCATCTCTAAAAGCAAGAACATATGAATTGTTAAGTGTTTTCAACTCTGCAATTGAGACTGTCAATGTTATTGTGAAATTTGCAGCAATGCTTTTTGAATAGTTTGATAGTATTGTCCTTATTTTCTCATTACTTTTACTACTTTGTTCTTTAAATTTACTACTTAATGGTTTCACATAGGGCTTTTCTTCAAGTGTACTGAAATTCTACAACTCAACCTATACCATAGATTAGTTGTTTATCGTGACTGATGTTTTGTAGTCATTGTTGCTCTTTTAAATTTGGACCAGCTAGTGACGACGAGTTTCTGCGAGCACAAATCAACTAATTGTAACTACTTGTTGTTTTGCAGAATAAAAAGAATTCAAAATGGTGCCACGAAAATTTCCTTAATTATAAATGTGAGTTTTTTTCATTATTTATCTCATCAGATAATTGGTTGCAAACGCAAGAATTAGAGATTTTGCTTAGATCAAGCCTAGACTAGAATGCAAGAAGAAAAAGCGATCACTAATAAGTAATCACCAAGTACTATTACGGCACGAGTGATTTATCATTCACAGATCCTCAATTTTGTGATTAAGTGCCTAATTGCCGGGGGGGGCTCGGAATAGGAGGGGTAGTTGGAAATATTAGAAAAAATTAATAAGCGGGAGGGTCGGAATAAGCGGGGAGTATAAAGGTTGCTTTAAAATCGATGATTAAACTGAAATCAAGCATTCTATGTTCATAAATTGGGTGTCTATAGTCGTGAGAACGTAGGCAGCACAAACATATTGTTAACAGAAAAAAGATTTGCTCTGAACATCTATTTGGAACAGGGTTTGTAAAAATTTTGCTCAAAAACTAATAAGCGGGGGTGCTAATAAGAGCGGGGGGGTTGGACACATTGTAAAAAATTAATTAGCGGCGGGGACAGCAATTAAGCGCTTAAGAGTATGTCTTTCCTTTTTTAGGCACATGATGAGCTCATATCAACTGAGTTTTCAAATCGAATTTTAGCTTTAGCAACTTCATATTTTCCTCTCAAATATACCGTAAAATCCTGAATATAGACCCCGAGCTTATATAGATTCGTAAGTATTCTCTGGTGGGTTTAAGTAAATACAAGGGCTCAATATACTCAGTCCATGTTCATTCATTATCCTCACTATACACACAGAATCTCAAGCGTAAGTTCTGGGCTTATATTCGGTGGGGAACTTATATTCGGAAAGATATTTCAGTTAGTTTACAGGGGGCCTGTTTTCGGGGAGCTTATATTCACGGGGCTTATATTCGTTATTTTACGTTATATCACTCAACCTATTAATATCTGATAGATGACAAGTCACGAGGGCGGGTATAGATATTTCCAAGTAGCCATTGCGAATGCAAGGAATATTTCTTCGTTTTCAATACCAGGTTGATTGTTCTTCTAGCACTGAGTCATGCTGTTAGAATAAAAGAACAACTGGAGTCAATTTTGAAACGATTCCAAATCCCAATCGTTTCATGTAATGGTAGGCCTATTCTTCTTTCCTTTACTTAAAAATTTCTACCCTTGAAGTCATGGTCGCAGGAGCCAGTGGGACAGACTGGGTACGAATTTTCACGAATTTGTATGGTAGTTAGCCCTTTGCAACTTATAGAGCTGGCCTGTTTTGCTTGCGAGGGTACACCCTGAATACATATGCCCCCACTTTTAAAAGCTTTCTACGTCCCGTTTTCATATGGTAGTATCTGTGGTAGCATTATTGAAATCTATCATCTAGGTGTTTTAAGAGGATGAAAAAGATTTTTTTGAGATGAGTGAGCATAGTTGGAAGATGGATACTAAATAGGGAGGAGCGATAGGGAATGGAGACGAGTCCTTGGGAATGGTTGATTCGGGGAGATTTGATTACCGTATAAGCTCTATTAAGCCTCGGGGGGTTTTTTTGTTGTTTGGAATAGTGGAGGGAACTTAATAGGGAGGGGGCTTGCTAGAGCTTTGGGGCTTGCAACTAAATCAGGGTAGAAGTTTCATACAAATGTTCTTTTGCAGTCCCTCTTCATTGCCTCCATTGAAAAATCGGTGCTACCAACTTCTAAAGTTCATTCACATTAGTAAACTTTAATATTCGCATTTTCATACTAATCATCAGGGCCAATTGGTAATCCTGGAATATTTTACAAATAAACTTAATAGAGCTTTTGCTATATGCTATACAGCAGCATTCAGAAGGAAGTCTATTTTTTAAATTTGAAAAAATGCCCATGCTTGGTCATATGTTTATAAGAAAATGAGGCTCAAATGGTCAACATCTTAAAAAAATCTTAAGAAAATCATGAGGCTCAATTTCAAAAATTTAGTGTTTTATTGGCCAAAAATCGATATTTCGTCGTTATTGCATTCCAAATGTTAGAATGGAATTCAAATTCTAGTATACAAGATTAATAACGAAAGTGTAACCCATTTTAGGCAGTTTATTTCAGTAGAAGTTAAGAAAATTTAAGAAAATCCCAGGCTTAATTTCGGGAAAAGTTGAAAAAATTGAGGCTCAGGCAAAATGACGGTTTTATTATAAAAAAGACGTGTATATTGCTGCATGAAAAAATTGGAAAGCGGAATCTATGTATGCATTGTAGAATGTTTTTGGTGAAAACCTTCATCAGGATGGATTTCTTTTTTCACCCATTTGGAGCTCTTTTGTCACCCCTATAAGGGCTTCTTTTCAATGAAGTTGCGAGCTTGGGTGGGCAGATTGCGCTACAAGTCCCGCTGATGCCTAGGTAGGCTGCAGGAAAAGTTGGCCGTTGTGCATTGCCCTAGTTGGCCTGGATGATAAAATCCTTTAACTTCGGTACTTGACTCAAATATATTTCGTGCCAAAGAAGAGAACAATGCACCTGCCTCAAACCGATTGAAAAAAGAACCGAAAAAGGGTGTAGGAGGGTGGAGACGAAAACAATTTAGAGGTAATTTTTCTTTACGATTTCAAGGTAGCATCTCCATAAATGCAGATCACAATCTATGCACCATGTGCCTCTATTCCCTCCAATATCCCATGATTCATAGGAAGTCTATAATTGGACAAATACTATAAGAACTTCCCGCCATAAACATAAACTAGCGTTAGACAATTCTAGCCCCCATGTATGTTGTGCTTTTGTTAACCGAAGTTGAACCATAATTGGTAGCAGTAGTATGTTCACTGTTAATGAGTTAGACGTACGAGGGTGGGGGTATATAGTGAACATGCCCAGCTTCTTTTAAAAAATTTCAGGTAAACTTTATCTGAAATATATTTTATTGCTCTTTTTTCAAATGTGCATTGCAATTTTTATGTTTTTAACATGTTGTATAAGCCATTTTTGAATCTTGAAGATGCTTTGAGAACCCTTGGACAAGCCGTTACTGAGTATTCAACTGCATTTTTCATTCCTTTAGGAGATGATGAGGTTATCCGTAAATGTATTCTGTCTGGATTCTTTGCAAATGTGGCGAAATATCACCCACTCGGGGAATACAGGTAGGATTAGTGATTTCAGATCATTCGCACGATTTCAAATCATTTTCATATATATATATATATATATATATATATATATATATATATATATATATATATATATATATATGTATGTGTGTATGTATGTATGATGTATGTATACAAGTAAAATAAGTTTAATCGTAGAATACTCTTGTACAAACTGACGTGTTTAAAGACTTTAAATAATTTACACTAACTGCAGTGACAATGGCAATTATATAATGTTTTAGACGTAAATTTGAGACAAAATGAATTGCGTAGAGCAGATTATGATACCTATTTCATCGGTCCTTCCTTGCCAATCGTTTGAAATTGCTTTGAGTGGGTGCAATTTTATATTCTTTGTTCGAGCTTTTCCACAACCATACAATGCAGGAATTATCTTTGACCGGCATCCTATTGTATGTTAGGCAACTACACATTTTTTTATAAGAAAAAAGTGTATAGGAAAATGACGCTCAAATGGTCAAAATCTTGAGAAAATCTTAAGAAAATCACGACGCTCAATTTCAAAAAGTTAGTGTTTTATTGGCCAAAAATCGATATTTCGTCGTTATTGCATTCAAAATATTAAATATGGAATTCAAATTGAAGTATACAATATTAATAATGAAAGTGCAAACCATTTTAGCCAGTTTATTTAGATAAAAGTTAAGGAAAATTTAAGAAATTCTCAGGCTTAATTTCGGGAAAAGCTAAGAAAACCGTGGTCAGGCAAAATGACGATTTTTTTTATAGACAAACGTATGTTGTACATTCAACCATAAAAGAGTTGTTTAAAAGCTTTAAATTATTACCTGCAAATTGGAAATGAAAAGATTCCAGAAATTTCCTCATTGCTTTACAATATATAGAATATATATTTTATGGTAGCCAAATCCAAACAAATAGATTCTTCCAATCGGTTTTTCACAAATAGTACACGCCTTTCATAGAACCATACTCCGTAAGAATAGCAAGACTCAAATTTGCAGAAATTAAAGGGTAATTTAAGAAGGGTGCAACACTGGAGGCTCGTCAAAATTTAGATCTTTTACTTTTCGAGTTCTTTTTGGATTAGTTGTTCTCAAAGCATTCCCAAAGACTTAAAGTTTTTGATCTAATTTTCAGGTGAATTTGCACCATTTTTAGCCCAAAGATTTATAAATTCAATAGGTATAGTGTAAAAATGAAAGTAAACATATATCCAATAGCATTACACGTTTTTCATTTTATAAGAAAGTTATTTATGAGGGTTAGATACTCTGCAGGCAATTTTTTGAAGGATACCAGCATACGGCTAATCAACTTTTCTACACTTATAAAAGGCTACCCTTTTCCCTTTACGTAAAATCTTGAGATTTCGTTGTGCTTTCTTTATACAGATTTACTGGCTACTTTTTCTCAAATGCCGTTAAACCAATTACTTCAGCAAATACTTAGAAAAGCTCTGCTTTGTTTCTGTGTATTTTCGGGCGTGGCAGAGTCCATTTCGCGCCAGAAAGTAAAGATGAGGTATTGTTTACGAGCTGGTTTGGAAAATTAGGCCACCATTTTGTCGCTATCGTTCTAGTACTTTTGACGAGGAAGTGTACACTTATAGCCTTTCTTCGGTTTCAAATACCTAATACTTAAATGAATTTATTAATTTTTCAGCACATGAGTTCTACTCTCTTATCAACCATTATCTTATAATTAAAACAAACATGTATCGTTGGAAATCATCTTCATCAAACCCATTTTCTTTTGAACCTGATTTTTCATTAGTTTTTCAAGCCATTATTCTGCTTATTGTATGATCATTATATCGGAATCGATTGCACTTGAGTAGAGGAGTCTCTGCTGCCCCAGGAATGGCATAATATGTGTTTTTACAATTTTAATTTAATTCTATTCTTTTTGTATCCTTTAGGACTATCCGTGACAACCATTCATTACACATTCACCCGCAGAGTGTTCTTGCCACTGAAACTCCACCCACGTGGTAGGAATACAATTTCTTTAGCTACCACTTACAATACGTTTTGCTATAAGGCATGCAATTTGGACGATTTCTTTCCTTCAGCCTAAACTATCTGAAACTTTCGAGTACATAGACCAAACTCAGCATTTCGGAGAGGAATCTTGCAGACAAAGCCGTTTTGTATTGCGTGCCTTGCAAGATTCACTCTCGAAAGTCAATATGGTTTCTGTAATACTTCAGCACAAATTTACCGCTATTCTTTACAATTTCATAAAATTTATTTACCAAGTTATTCTTGTGTGCTGTTTGCGGAAAATTTTCGGTTCATGAAATCCAAAATGCCCTCATGCTCTCATGTTTCTTCGACCATGTTGATTTGATTCAAGCATCGTTGATTTGAATAAATGAAGTAATTCTCATGGACAGGTTGATTAATTATTTTCAAAGTTTCTATGCCACAAGGAAGATAATTTGAAACCTTGCTTCCATGCAATATTGTCTAGCGCAACTGCTGCGCAATGACATATTAATTTGTAGGCAAAAGATTGCAACCTGATTTTATGCAATTCCCGTTTGTCACAAATTCTGATAAACATCATGAAAATATGAAATGTTTTTCTTGTATAAATGTATTTGATAAGCAGTCTTTGTATGTGGTTAACTGTTCTATTGAAAGCATTGATATCCGTCTTTGACTTATGGAATGGGCTCTCCATCATGAACGCGCACGACCACGCGTGCATCTGAAGTTTTTACTCAGTTTGTGTGTAATATTTTCAACAAATTTCGCAATTTTGTAGGGTAGTTTTCAATCAAGTTCTTTTGACTGGCAAAGAGTATATGAGAGACGTCACTGTTGTAAGTTGATATAATGTTATAACCATTCCTGCTTGTTCCATGTCACCGTTCTGTTTGTTCCATGAACTCAATTGTCATACTTTACTTCCATTATCGTCTGGTTGCTGTGTTCTCCGTTAAATATTGTTACACAACAGCAATTATTTGTAATATTGAATCAATGGAAAAGGATCTATTTTTCAGGGGGTATGGTTGGCTTCAGAAAATCGTTTATTCAATATCCCCTATTAGGAACCGCTCATTATTTATGTCTCTTGGGACTGAAGAGAACTGTTTACTTAAGTAATTTTTATGTTACTCAACATTATACACTATAAAAATAATAGTTACCCAGCCAATTGAGAGCTATTGCGATTGTGCTACCTAACTTTTAAGAGAAAAAAGTGATATGCCAAACCTTAAGGCTGTCAGGAAAATTATTTGCCAAACCTATATCACAGCGGCCCCAACCTGAGGCATAAATAATGGGCGACCCCTTTTTTAAGGATTTTATTGGATGATATTTGTGTTTTCCCTTGAGCAGCGGTTTAGAATGGCATCCTTTGCTATTTGGATCATTTTTAATATGACTAAATATTTGTACTAAGGAATATTCTCATATCTTTCCTTGTTGGGAAGTGATAGACCTACCACAGGACCCCAGCTGAAGGCCTAGTTCTAAAAGTTCCTTATTCTTGCCTCTTTTTATCAAATTATAGAACTAAAGGCTCCTTTATAGTTCCTCAATTTTGACTGCACATACGTGCCATAAAAGTGGTACAGATACCAATACAGGTCCTTTCAGGGCTGAAACTGCTGCAATTGGATGACACGTTTTTTTGGTGTAAGTCAGCCTATTTGTGGCACTGCCGTAGAAAAATGAGACTATTTCGCTACTAGTGGCTTTTAGAGCAATAAACACCGCTCTCAAATTACTCCTTTAATGTGATGAATGTGCATGATGATTAACTAAGCAATAAATAAGCAAAAACTGCATTTTCCCGACGTTTTGAAAAGGGTACAAAGGTACACAGTTGTGTCAAAGCAAGCTGGCAGGGTTTCCCCTCTTTCTTATGAGATCAGCCAATCGCATTCAAAATCGAAGTGTTTGATTTCAAAATCGAAGTAAAATAACTAGATGCAAGTCTGGTTACTGGTATTGGAAGCCAAACCATGCATGCCTCACGAGAATTCTAGACACTTCCTTGCGCAAAAGTAAGATGGCATCTTTTAAATCGGTTATGAGGATTTTGTTCCACATGTCAAAAGGTTGTATGTGTACTTATAATTCCAAAGCACTCTAGTCATTACCTGAAAGGGGCTTTTATTCAAGTGCCAGCTGTCACAAAGTTTGAATTCCTGTAGTAGCTTGACATCATTTATCTTTTGTTTCAGCTCTTATTCTTCTCGTTTCCTTTTAATTCAACAGATCGTTTTTGACTTACCTTAGATTGACCCTGAATGGCTTCTTGAATTGGCGCCCAATTATTATGAGTTTGGGACGGTATGTTTTCGTACTTTTGCAGCCTTGTGAGCTGATTATTTTAATTCTACTCAACCCAGACTTCTTTATCCCTCTCTTCTTCAAGACATTTTAGCCTAATTAATTATTTCGTACTTTCTATGATTGGTTTTTCTATATTCCTTTTCTACAATTATTTACACCATCTATTTTTTACATTATTAACTTCTTGAATCCCTTCATTGAATACATTTTCTGTGATTCGATTCTTCTCTTCTTTCATTCCATTTTTCCGTTATTCACACATTGTAATGAACAGGGTCTCATACTTTGTGAAGTTCGTCCTAATGTATTTATTGATTTAAAAGCATAAGTGAAAATTTAACGTCTATTATTTATTGGATTATTACGCAACATAATTTGTCTTAATTCTTCTTTTTGTCATTATCTCATTTTCATTTTTGTGGCGGAAAGGGGTCATTCAGTGAGTGCGTAGGCACTAAAATGGCAAAAATTTTACCCCCTCCCCTATCGTACGTACGTGTACGCTTGCTACGACCCCCTTCCTTTGCGTACGTACTCTTACCCATCTGACCCTCCCTCCCAATTTCTAATGGCAACATTTCTAAATATATAGTCAATAATTCCATAGAGAAAAAGAATGTGAAGCATGTGAGAGACAGGAAAGTAATCATAGCAAGTGTTTTATAAAACAGTAATGACAGTAGTCGCCGGAGGCAGCAAAATATGGCAAAAGTACCTTGCAGATGAAAATATTACAAAACAAGTGCGAAAAGAGACTTTTATGCATATTTACATGTGTCAACCCCTTCCCCTTGTACGCATGGTGTACGCTTTTGCTTGACCCCCTCCACTTTCGTGCGTAAGAACTAAATGAATGACCCCAAAGCAGTAAGGCCTACAAGTCCAACATCATTTTTTGTACCAAAGCCTTGCCTAATCTCCCAGGATTGTGAGATTTAAATCAGATGAAGAAAGTTTGTTAGTAGCTTTACGACACCGTTTACACGGGATCGGATAAGGATCGGATCCAAAAGTATCTGGATAGTTTTAGATCTCCGATCCCGTGTAAACAGGGTATATGACAACGATAGCAAGCTGCCATTATTTGATATTTTCGTTGAAGTATCGATTATTAGCTTAAAAACCAAAAGTCCCTGCACATAATTGAATGTTAATGAGTTCACTCTCATGTAAATGCTTTGACTTTTAAGCTAGTACACTTTCATGTTATAGATAATTGTACCGGAAAATGCGAGTTTGGTGGGTCATTATTGTGAAACTTTGAGTATTTACAAAAGTTCATTAGCAATTTTATATTTTAGGAGCGATCAATAATGAGCAAACGAGCACGTTTGGAGCAATAGCTGCCTTCTTATTGATTCCCATATAATTGATGGACTCCTTGTCTAAAGATGGCTAGATCTGTCAACTGTTTGGATTCTGAGTTGCTCCAAATATGTCTCGATAATAACAAATAGACGAAAGTCATCGTCGAAGTTTAGTGTCTACCGTGTGCTCCCTTGTATGACGAACGTGGTTGTATGTCAATGGCAAATATGGTGTGTGAGAATTCGATGGGGGCATGCTTGTAGAAACTTTAATCTTCCACCATGAAGCAGGACAAATTAGTATCTATGGAGCAAGACTTTTCAACTGAAGGGGGCTGCAACCCCAAATCCCTCTTCTCTTACTCCTTTGAGTACGCATTATAGTATTGTTATGAACACGTTTAATTCCGTTGAGAATAAAACTCGGTGTTACATTAATAGTTGTTTGTTTTGCTTTGCAGCTTTCCACCTTTTGTAAATTAACTGTCAGCTTGCACCAATCATTTTCTACGCTAAGATTTAAAAACTTTCGTCTCTCCTTCAGCTAGCTATCCCTATTGTATCTCTTTTTTGTTTATGTGCAATTATTTAAATATAAACAACAATATCGTAGGACTGTACGAACACAAAACCGCTTTACCACACTACAAGGACAATACCACTGAGTGCAAGATGTCATGACAACTCCGCAGCCATAGAGTACTGGAGTGATGACGTCATAAAACCTATTTTTAGAATTTTCAGATTTTGACCACATGAAGTGAAAGAGCAGCGCAAAATAGGCATGTGTTGACAATTTTAAGTGAATGGTGTGAAAATGGGATGAAATATGGCCATTTGATGACAGAAGACTTGCCATACAAACCACTGTATTTTCGGCCTGGATCTTAACGTTTAGCTCCAGGCTCAAAATACAGTGATTTGATAGGAACTATGTCCATATTCAATTGCCTATATTTCGGTCATTATTTCTCAAGTCGAGCTGAAATTTTTCACTAACAGCTATTTCAAACAGCTTTTTCAGAATTTAAGGCCAAAATTAAAATATTCTAAAAAGAATTTTTTTGACGTCACACTCCGGTACTCTATTGTCATTTAGGACACGTAACTACACGAACATTAAATATACAACTACGATAAACATACAAACACTAATGACTAAAAATTACTAAAAAGTTTACTTAAACTTGCTTTATTTTGTTCGTGGGGCTAACTTTGGGCAGTCAAAATCGATATACATCTATAGCTAGGTAAGTTTAACGACAAATTTAATTAAATTTTGCCTAGTAAGCCAACCGTCCAAAATAAACAAACTCGTAGAAAATATAAAAGAAGGGGGCTGTGACTATGGAAGACAGACGCTGATTTACTAGTCAAAACGACCAGTTTTATGAATGAACTATAAAGTCAGTTCGAGTACATCTTTATTAACATCACTAGGAAGGTCGTAATCATAGAGATCATGGTCGTAATCACCGTACGATAGAAGTTGCAATAGAAGTTTGTTAGAAAGGGCACTGACTTGAAGATATTCCATTGCCATTTTGTCCCGTCAGTTTTGCATCAAAGGTTTGTTAGCTCGTTGGGTCCTCAATTCTGTTTTCGTGAAATGTAATTCTGTCTCACTAAACTAGAATTTCTTATCGAACAATGAGTAGGCCTTTTGTGCGTCTTCTCACTAACACGAAGAAACCCAATATTTTGAGTTTACACAGCTTATTCCAAAAAGCTACCAGATATTTAGTTTAGTATAGCTTTTGTAGAAGTTAAGCAAATGTCGGGAAAATCTCAGGCTCAATTTTGGGAAAGTTACGAAAAAAAATTGAGGATTAGGCAAAAGAGATGTGTAAACGTTTTGCATATCCTTCAGTTGCAATGCTTTAGATGTTGAACTCTTAGAGAGCTTGAACTTTTAATGTCTGTTTTTTGATCAATGTACTCCATGTACCTTATTGTATCATTTCCAAAGCATAAGGTTATCACTTTGTTAGATTTAAATTACTCGAGCGTTTTAGCTGATATGGTAGTGTCTTTTCTTCAAATATTCCGGTCAAGAAAGGCGGATTCCCTCGATCTGTTGCTTTGTAACTTTCAATCAACTTGTTTCCTGATACTTTGAAAAAGTTAATTCTGAAGCATGTAAGCTGCTTTGTGACAATGTTTTTTTTTCTAACGATTCTAATTCTCTATTTCAAGAATTTCTCGAATTGTTTTGAGGGCAGGAAGAACAATTTCACCATGACATGTTGATGCTAGTATGAAAGAGAACAATTTGTTATTACATGGGTCACCAACCTCCTGCCCCAGGGCCAGATCTGGCTTCAACTAACATCCAATCCGACCCCAATGATTTAGAAAGAGGACATGTATTTTAAATTAATATGCTGTTTTACAATGTGCTGATGTTCATTTTACATTGTATAGTTTTTGTAGTCTGCTCAATTCGCTTTTCTAACTGCAGCCCTAAACAACACTATCAAAAATTCACCCCAACTTTCAAGCATCTGGCCCTGGTACAGCTTGTAATGTATACACTCTTTTTATAAGAACAATTTTATAAGAACACAAGCCTTAAATTTGGTGGAAAATTAGGAACAAATTAAGAACAAGGCTGAGCCTGAAGCTTTGTCGTAAAATGTATTTTTGGAAAGCGATACAGAAGCTTTCTACTACAGCTCTAACACTTTTGTTATTTGATTTTCGCAAAATAGTTGTTCCTAGTGAAACTAAACACTGTGCTAACATTGTCTATTCATAATTGTTTATGAACTTTTTCAATAAAAAACATTGATATGCGAAAGAGACCACCTTGGTTGCAACATTTGGCTCTCAACCAATTAAAACTATTGGATGACCCAGTATAATTGGTATTTTGTTAGAAAAAAGCGTGCTTTTTAGGCAGCTATTTTGAGGCATTCCACGTGCAAACCGTTGTTTCCATGGCTATAATGTATGCTTTTTCCTTACAAGTTTATTGGAAGCTGGTATGCACAACACATCGTTAGTTATTTTCCCTTTATTCCCTTACTGGTACGCAAAGAATACTATAATTAAGTTCTGTCTCGGTGCTAATTGAAAAGACCGGCATTTCTTTGAGCAATGTCTAATTTTATTACTACATTTACCACCCAACCCACCACAAAGTTTGCAATTTGATTTATGAATAGAATTTCCGCATATTGCTTCCCGCATCATCAGTGCTTCCCGGGGGGTTACAATAAGGGCGCGAAATTGAGTATGAATGCCCACGTTGCACGCCATTTCACACAATAGAGGGGTGTGCTGTAAGAAGAAGTAGAGCCATGGAGAAAACAAGGTATAACAGATTATTACTTAATAATAGCATCGTCACTTTCATTGATTGTTTTACTGCTGGGACTTATGTTTGATACTAAACGATATTGGTAATGTACGAGTACTCGAAATTAAGTGTTATTGAGTGTTTTAGGCCATTGATAGAATTCCTAAAGTTTCACTTCGATTGTAGGGGATCATAGAAGTAGACTAGGCATCTTATATTGGACTTGAATGGCGAGATTTTTATGCGCTACGATTCAAATAAGTGCACCACAATAGTCTTCCATTTATAACATAGGCGAGGTTGTTTTCAATCTCAGCGTAATGCCCGGAGGTTGTTCATCAACAAATATTGGAAGGGTAAACAACCGGTAGTATAGGGCCTCTTGAAGTGCAGTAGCTTTGAAGATACCATACCAGTATTTTGTATGCATTTGAATCTCCCCGATCTTTCGTTAGTGACAACTGGTTTGAATTGTTAGGCACCAGTTCGCTCCCGATCAACGAGAAAACAATTCGCAAAATAGTGATCTCAAGGAATTGGGGTCAAATTTCAAATCAATAATTTGACTGAAGTACAAATGTTACTTTCACTGGGTGATACTCTGACTCTTGATAATATCCACCACACCAGCTTTTTTATCGAACATGAAGAAGTAAGGACTTGAAGAGATATAATTCTGGTAGGTAACGCTGAATTACCTTGGGAGGGTGGGAGGGGGGGGGGTAGGTAACAGTGAAGCAAATGGCAAAGCATTTTAATGTTGAAAGTCAACGTTGTTCATTATTTCCGTTCACCTTTTGTTTAAGTTACTCATATGAGGAAGTGAAGAAGATAAGTGACTTTCTACTAAGCAAGACAGCACATAGACCAAAAGTTGGCATTGTGTGCGGATCAGGCTTAGGTGGATTGGTTGATGGTTTGGAACAGCAAGAATCATTTCCATATGAGAATATACCAGGATTCCCAGTTAGCACAGGTAGGGACAAAGTTTAATAATTTTTCAGTGGTTCTGTCCAGACTTGCAGATGTTCTCAATATTATCAGAGGTGAAACATGATTACCAGGTCACTTTGAATGTCACAGCTGCCATTGTGGTTCAGAAATTGATACTAAGCCTCCATGCAGCTGGAGGTGTTGCACTGGGGGGAGGTGTAGCACCTACCTCATCTCAGGGATGTGCTGATGGGAGCATTACACCCCCATTACATTCAAAATTGCAAGAAAGTTAGTTAAAAGTCAGCCACGCCACAAGTAGTTGGTCAAATGGTGAAATTACCTCCTCCCCAGTGGGAAGTGCCTTGGCTCATCTCTGCCTCATGTTGTGGGATAATAGTCCTATACAAGAAGTTGCTACCTAGCTTTATGGGTTTGGCAGAAGTATTTTTCATAGGATGTGTTCTTAACTTCAACATCATTAGACTTAGAGATGGTAAAATCATGTATTATATTTCATTTGACTGGTTTTGCCCATCTGTGACCCCTAGAACCACGCCTCCTAAAGCTAAAACACCTGTACTCAGCATAGGAAGTGGGTCTTGCAGTAGAAATATGAAGCCAGAATTTTATTCAAAACTTTTACAATCAAGCCAACCTAATGTGCCACTTGAATGACTGTTTATTTTTTTAGTTAGTCTTTTTGGACAGTTATTTTCAATTTTAGTACAAGGCCATGCTGGAAAACTAGTGTTTGGTTTATTGGAAGGAAAAACTGTTGTATGTATGCAGGGAAGATTTCATTTGTATGAAGGACACTCTATATATAAGGTGCTTATTCTACATTCATTTTATCTCAACAGCCCATTTGTGTTTACAAAGCATCACAAAAATTATTTTGTTAATCATTACATTTGCCATTGTTAATCTAACATATTTCATCATTGTTTTCTAAGAATCATCTTAAGGAATTTTTGCTTTTTGAAAATGCAGGTTGTGGCAGTTGTAGTTTCACTTAACAAGATTTTTATATTGAATCAGGGTTCATACTGGAACTGGAAAACCTGGAAAATAGGCCATTTTTAGGAAAAGTCAAGGAAAACCTGGGATGTCTAGGATTTTTCAATGATATCCAAGTCAGGGAAAAGTCAAGGAAAACAATTTGCATAGTCTACATGTCACTTTAATTAGCTCATGTATGGTTGTTCACAAAGTAATTGTTCCATTTGTGCCAGTAAATGTGAACTTTATCATTTACCATGGGGTCATTCCATGCCAAATGACATGGTCATGTCACCACCCCTCTCAGAATTGGCTGATTTTTGGCACATGCATTTCTTGTTCTGAGATAAGGTGTTACTTCAAAATTCTAAGCCATTGTTGAGATATTGATATTGATGTTGTGCACCAGCTAATATACACATTTTTTATAAGAAAAATGTTTATAAGGAAATGAGGCTCAAATGGCCAATATCTTAAGACAATCTTAAGAAAATCACAAGGCTCAATTTCCAAGATTCAGTATTTTTGTTGGCCAAAAATTGATGTTTCGTTTTTATTGCATTCAAAATGTTAAAGATGGAACTCAAATTCAAGTATACAATATTAATAACAAAAGTGTAAACCATATTAGCCAGTATACTCTGTAATAGTTAAAGAGAATTTATGAAAATCTCAGGCTCAATTTCAGGAAAAGTTTAGAAAATTGAGGCTGAGGCAAAATGATGGTTTTCCTATAAAAAGAAAATGTGTATACAATAACTGCACAGAAGTTCTAATTCACAAGCAAGTTGCATGAATACTTTGGTGATATCTCCAAGCCCTTGTAAATTCTCTTATCATGTCATTCCTACAATATGGCACTACTCTTTGAGGGCAAACTTACAAATTGTATAGGGAATCAATATGTAACCTGGAAAATACAGCTCATACTTTGATGCAACTGCAGGTAGGTGGATTGGTCCAATTGTTGGTAGAACCAAACCATGTTGTATGTAGCCTACAAAAACTACACTGGGTTACTTTTTACAAGGGACAAGCTATTAGTAGCCATTGTAATTTGAACAGAGATTTAGGAATATATTTTCAATAGAACCCATCAGAGACATAAGAAGCATTATAAAAGTGGGAGATGCTCCCCTTTTAAGGTTCCCATGTCTCCTAAAAATCCTAAAATATCCTAGAAAAAGAGAGCTATCCAAAAAATCCTATAAACCCCTCAAATTTCAGGAATATTTTGCTGTTCTCCCAAACCTGTCTTACATTTTTCATAAGTTGAATTTATTTTCAGCTGTTATGTTGGTTAATAAATTATTTTGTGATAGGTGATCATAATGAAAATGGCCAAATCATAAATTCTCTCAAATTCTACCATGAAGATATTATTTTTTGAATAGACACAATAACTTCTGCTATACTAAATGTATGATGACTATTTACCTTATTTATATTATGACATCTGAATGCCCTTTTATCCATTATTTCCTCCAAAAATATCTCAAAGCTTACCAAATTTCTTGGGAATCTGTAGAACCTCCAAAAATTAGGCAAAGAAATCTCCTAACTTCTCCCAAATATCCTAAAAAGTTGATGAAAATAGAGTGGGAACCCTGTACATGGATTGAGGGGCACATTGGCAGGGTCCTGGAAAGTGAGATTGAGCACTTTGACTGGGGGGTAAAAAAAACTTAATGAAATGACAAACAGTTTACATGATAAAAAGGGTCAATATTTCCCCAGTCCCTATATGCAAATCAGCTAGGTGGGTCTAGGGGGCATCCTCTGCCAGAAAATTTTGAAACTTCAATCTCCTAAAATTGCTGGAAGTGTGCATTTTCCCACTTATTTTTGCACCTTTGAGTTTTCAAGGAGGGCAACCAAGCTACATGAAAAGGGGCAATTTGTCTTAGTCTTTGAAGAGTTCCTATGTCTGTGGAATCCACACAGTAGGATATATTTATTTTATTTCTTTTAGACAGTATTGCCCATAAGAGTGATGATTAATCTTGGTATTAAATATTTATTTGTGACAAATGCAGCAGGTGGAATCAACAAATCATTTAGTGTTGGTGATTTGATGGTGATTAGGGACCATATTGGACTGCCATTATTAAACAGCATCAATCCACTTGTTGGGCAAAATGATGAAAGGTTAGAATTGCTGTTTTAGAATTAGTTTTTTTTCAGTCCATGCCCAGAGACATGTGAAATCACACATGTGCATGTCCACACATAAGCAGAATCCCAAACACTAGCAAAGTGTCTCCTGTGCCAACATCACTGACAACTGTGCAATTGCACATCCCACGTAGGAACTTTACTGTTACAACTGCAACACTAGTGACTGTCACCTTTTGCTTTCATGACCCTGTTTTGTCCTGTTTTATCCCAAATGAAACAATTCACATGCTTCACCAAGAAGAAGCTCTGTATTTCAGATACATAAATCTTGAATCACACTTGCAATTCCAAGTAATTAAGAGTAGTCACTCATGCAGACAATTGTGCATGTGTAAATTACCGCTTTTGCACCAATTTCTTCTGGGCATGGACTGTTTTTTGTTCAACCATTGAGTCACCCTAACAATAATGTTGTCATTCAATGAAAAAGCTTAAATGATTGATAGCAAAATTAATAACTATTCAGCTATCCTACCTCAGGGATGGGACTACAGGGGATACTGTGGGGACTGGAACCCCTTCTTTAATTTTGCTGAGCACACCATCTGCACCTAAATCACCTAAATGTTGAAGATTTATCTGCATTATTGGCTCTTCGTAGCCTGCACTTTCATATTTTGAGCCAATGTTAAAGGTGTGGTGCATTAAGATTCTCTCTTTTCATTCAATGTTGTCACTTTTACAGCATTTGATCCCCAGCATTACTTCCTTAGTGCCACCTATATCCAGCTTGTTAGTCACCCACCTTATAAATTATGTTCCCTACCAACCACCCAACCCTTCAATTACCTAGCCCACTCCCACCAACTCCATCAAACAGGCAACATATAAATCACAAAATCTTACAATTAAGATATCCCCATCCATCATCCAGCCCAGCAGAAGTAAAGTGTGCTTATTTAAATTCCTTTGGCATTTTGGTGTATGGTTCCCTATCTTCACTTCCAACAGGGGGTCACCCATAGAGAATTTCTGCATATTTCTGCCAGTTTTAACCCCCTCCCTCCCCCAGTCTATTCTTGACAACTTTTTTCATAACAGTCCCTCCCTCTGTCCATTCAGACACATATTGTTGCTATATCTTCAATGTTGTAAGCTTAATAATAGCTTGTAGTGACAAGTAAAACATAATCGTGGCAATACTTCATTTTACCTAAAAAATGATTAAACAACTGCATAAAATATGAAACATTTAACTTCTTTGCATAAGACATATAATATATTTATTTCTTTTTATCTCTTTTTTCAGCCTAAAACTGCTTCTCTGAAAAGGATATTCACTTAAATTTAATTACCCCCACCTCCCCCTGTCTACTTTTGTCCGCATTGTTTCTAACCCCCTCCCTCCTCCAAGGGTAAGGCATCCTTTATGGATATCACCTAGTAATTCCTAAAAGGTTGCTAATCATTTTAAGTTGAATTAGTTGGGAGAACTATTTTGAGCCACACCCTTTGTCCTTCATCTTACCAGATTATCATTTACATTAAGACAAAAGCTAGTTTGGTGTTGACGAAAAATTATACAGGGTTCCCACGCCTCACGGAAATCCTGAGCTAGGATAACTATCCTTAAAAGCCTTAAAAAACCTAAAAGTTCAGGAATATTTTGCTATTCTCCTAAATTTCTCCTAAAATTTTTCATAAGTTGAATTCCTTTTCAGTAGTTCTGTTTCTTGATGAATTGTTTTGTGATTGTTTATCGTAATAAGAATGATCAAATAATCAATTCTCTCAAATTCTATCGTGAATGTATTCTTTTTTGAATAGGCTTAATAACTTTTTCTGCTATACCAAACGTATCATGGCCATTTTCCCTTTTATTGATTTTTAGATGAGATTTTTAGATGAGAAAGTGTCTTTGGCGGCAGGACCAGATAGCAAAATTTAACGTTATCCTATTTATATCGTGTCATCTGAATGACATTTTATCTATTGTTTTCCCAAAAATTCCTCAACGCTTTCTAAATTTGTCTGGAATCGGCAGAACGACCTAAAAGTGGGCGAAGAAATCTCCGAAATTATCCTAAATATCCTAAAATAATTGATGAAGAAAGAGTGGGAGTGGGAACCCTGTTACAATTTACCCAATACCCCCTTCGTTGATACACTCATGTAGCGATCACTGATAATTAGCATTCTCCGCAAGTGATAGCTACGTAACCGATAGCGTTTAATCTGATTCTACTACCCCTACCTTCTCATTCAGGAACTAACATTTCTGTCTTATAGAAATGGACCAAGATTCCCGTCATTTGTTGAACCATATGACAAGAAACTGATTGCACAGATACAGGCTTCCGCGAAGGAGCTTGATATTGGATCAATTATGAAATCTGGAACTTATGTAATGCAATCTGGACCATGTTACGAGACACCAGCAGAGATTCGATTTTTGCACGCAGTGAGTTGTTTTGGGGTTTTATAGTTGATAGATATTTTATGCAGACCTATGTAAAGAAGAAGTTACGTTGTATGATATAGCTCACCCATCTTACCCAATGGATTTATTGAAACGGTTTTGTGTTTACCTCTCTAACTAAAGACCTTCCTTCTCTAAAGCGCTTCCTTTTCTAAAGCGCTTCCTTTTCTATAGCGTCTAGTTGAAAAATTTCTCCCTTGATTTTGTTCAACGAACGTTTATATCACAGTTCCTTTATATTTTCATACCAAACTGAATGTTGGACCATGTTGTGAAAAGATGGATGTGAAAGCAAAAGTATCCGATCCTCATATTTAGTCATAGCATTAAGTTTATCTTAATTTGTATCCACATGTCTATGGACTAGGTTATCTCTAATATTTGAAAAAGCTACACATGTGATGTATTAGGCCCTGGTCAAACTGATTCTACATTTCATCAAGTATCGTCGATTACTTTGGCAATATTAGGTGAAATGTTTGACCAGTTTGATCGCCTACGCATAATATTTCATCTAAAATTTTGTCGAGCATGTTTGGAGCAATCATAAAGGATGTATTGTTAGGTAAAATGTTTAATAGAGTAGTCAAGCAGATCAAACATCTCCCATAGCATTCCATCACATGAATTTGTTTTAGATTTCCATCAAACATCATTTATCATCGTCTGACAGAGTGATCAAACTGATCTAGCATTTCACTTAACATTTGTTTTGCAAATGTTAGATTAATTGTTTGATCAATTTTGCTAGGGCCTTAGCCTAGGCAGTTCAAAGATGCAACCCGTAGTTTAGTGTTCTGTAATGAATATCGCTTCACATGAATTTGATTGTAGCTGAAGAATTTGGTAGTACGATATGCCTTCAACAGAGTTTTACCCGTGTCTTTAGATTTACTTACATTTATTATATGCCCATTTTTGTGTGAATGTATAGATTATGGGGTTTTCTTATTACTGTTAGATTTGAGTTATTACCTCTTGGTGACAGTTGTTCATTTGTTACATATAATATCTAATGCTGTATGATCAATGATGTAACTTGTTTTATTTTCTCCCATCTTTAAAGGTTGGTGGAGATGCCATTGGTATGAGCACCGTACCTGAAGTTGTAGTTGCTGTTCATGCAGGTGTGAAAGTTGCTGGCATATCATTGATTACAAACAAGGCAATCCATGATTACGATGATCATCCAGAACCGAATCACAAGGAAGTGGTTGAAGTCGGTAAACAACGGTCTGCTGATATTATTAGGCTCTTACGATCAGTTGTTCTAAAGCTCTAATGATGACTTTTAAATTCTACTCATTTGTTCCCCCTTGCCTTATTATGCGTGGTATTATCATATTTTTAGATCCATATGTGGGTATCTGTTATTTTTCAATGTTTTAGAGAAGGGGTGTCTATCTCAATTTGACTCAGGGGCTACATAAAGCTTTATTTGACGTCGAGCCGGCTTGGTAGATTGACAGGATTTGAGGGGTACTATGGTTAGCATACACGTAGCTGGAGGTCATGCCCAGGGGATGCAAAACCTGCCTGTTCAAGCACTTTGGAGGGACAAAAGCCTTATTTTGTTATGCAAATCACCAGGTTGGTGGTTCTGTTGAAGTACAAAACGATGCAAAATTTTTCATTCGGGCGAATACCCCAGAGCTACCCTGCAGGTACGTGTCTGATGGTTAGGTAGTAGGAACTTTAAAATTTTCATAGCTCATCGGCCTTTCTGATCTAGCACGCTAGACAATATTGAAAACACTGGGGAAACCAATGCTTTAAATGCCAGCTAGTACAGGCTAGAAAAATATCGCTAGGCTTACGTTTATTTAAAATTCCTTCAAGGGCCACATTGAAGGCCTTAGCAGGCCGTATGTTCGACACCCCTGCTTTGGAGTTTGATAATGAACTAAATTATGGCTCTGTGCACACGTGATCCCGAATTTTGGCTGCTTTTATTCGGGTACGGATCTAAAGTTCTTTGTGTTAACATGGGAATTAGACCAAGACGAACCGTTGCAGACGACATGCGCCGAAGAATTTGTCTATTAAGAAGAATTGTGTACTATTGCTGCTCACATCAATGCACCCCAAACTGTTCTTTACTGAGGTTTCTCTTAGAATTAGCCTCTTAATACATGTGAAAAAGGCAGTTTGTCGAAACTATGTCAACAAAAAAACTACACAGAAACTGCAACAAAAATTTGTAACGCCGGAGATAGATATGAGAAGTGTTAGACAGAAAAGTAGAGTTGCCTGTCTGTCCTCTTGATTCTCACAGCAAAACATGGCCTTGTTTCGGTCACAAATTAGCCTCGTTCCATTTTTGTTTTAATTCACGCCGAATCAGACAGATAATCTCTTTTATGAACGTAAGGCCTGTATCAACGTGAGAGCGGAACTTTACGGGTCCGCTCTCGTGTTCACAGGGTCTGAATGGGCTATGTTTGAGACTGGTCTATCGGTTGATCGTTAAGTCTTGCCGTTACGTAGAAACAAATTGTCTGATTAAGGTAAGGTACTGCATTAGTGCGAATATCATTGAGCACCAGAGCCTCAATCAATCAATCGTTTTATCAGTCAATCTTTATCAATCAACCTGATTCTGTGATTCTACCCGTGAATTCTTGCACAATTTCTAAACTAGGTGGAAAATGTAATGTTGGTATGAACCTAAAAGCTATTGCCACTGCGATGAGAAGCATTTCAAAAAGACACATGAAGTACTTTAAATACTTATTGTCTAGAATCCACCAAACATTTCGGTGAGGCAAGATATAATTGCCAAATCAGCAACAAGCTAGTGTAAAGGAGTACAATTACGAAGTTTCCTTATAGTCACCGTGAACATGCTAGTTTTCATCACTCCTTCGATGGCATAGCGTTGCTTTTCATGAAAGTTCTTTTAGAAATTTGTTTAAAACATCCAACACACTTTTCTATCCCTTCTGTGAAGTCTTTGATTTTCTTATTCTCTAGAAAACTTAACAAAAATCCTTAGCAGCAGTTTAGGTATGCCGTGATGTAATTTCATTCTGTTCTATCATAAGGTATACAATTTGAAGCATAGAAATTAAGATTGAATCTGGTATTGATGGCAGTGATGCCGCCAGTGGAGAACTAGGGGGCTATATCCCCCCGTCAGAGCATGCTAGCCCCCTGTCGGAAGGTGAAAAACAATTTTTTTCTGATGTTGTTGGTATTTACAGTACCATGAAAACCGTATTTTGGCCCCCTCGTCGGAAGTGTCACCCCCCGTCGGAAAATTCCTGGCGCCACCCATGATTGTTGGTCTTTGGATAAACATTTTGATAGCATTAGCTATATTTAAAGTTGTTCAATTGAACGAAATAAAGAATGGTTCCACGGATGCTATTGGCACTTGAAATGGAATCTCCTTCTTTTTCTCTCCCATGATTAGTATCGAAGTATTTATACTTTTGATTTGGGTGTATTATTGGTAGTATTGAATGCCCTTTTCTTGGACCCCCTCTCTGCGTTTAATCATTTTTCCATGCCGAGGGCATCAGGGTATGAACTTAATTTTGCTCTTAATTAAAACTTTAGTGGTTTATTTACTCGAATTGTATTTCATCTAGTCCTTGGTAGCAATATCAATATCCGTTGATAAAAATGTATATTTAAAAACATGTATCGTATGATTAATATACGGAATATTACATAAATCATCTTATGTGCTTGTCTATCTTCACTTCATGCAAATTCCCTAAACTGGCATGAAAATTTCCTTAGATTTCTAAAAACATTTGCTTCGATTACCTAAACTTTGTCTGTTTGCTTCACAGAAGCATTCCGAGAGCAGAAGAGAATGAAATGTTGCTGCTGAACTCGTCAGTTTTATGAAGCATATAAATGTTTATCAGTGTCTATAAAACTGGCAACTGTAGACTGCAGATTTCCAACTCTCACGGTATGGCCGTGAGGCTCATGTTTTCCGATCAAATCTCACGGTCTCACAGTGTAACCTCGAAATCTCACAGTTTTCCTCTAGAAGAGCAAATTTGTAAAAATAAGCTGTAAAAGACAGCAAAAGCTAACAAATATGAACAAAAAGGCCTTATAGTTGAACAGATATAGTCTATGAAAAGGAAACTACATCCAATGACGTCAGTAATATGGAGATTTACTGTAAAATTCTTTGATTTTGAACACTTTGTAACAATAAAGTATTTGGAAGGGGGCAAGCCTATTGATTTGATAAGATGACATATCTTCGTTTATTGTAGATTCAAGCACATTTTGTAATTGACCAATCATCTGAGTTTTTTAGCCAATCATAAAATTATTAGCCAATCATGTGCCTCCATTTTGACCTTGTTTCTTCATTTCGCCATTTTGAAACGGGGCTGCTGTGGAAAAACTCGTGTCTCACACCTTTAGCCCCGGAAGAAATGTATGTTTTTGGCCTCAACTACATTTCTGATGGATATCTCGGAGCCCTAAGCTGTGACACGAATGGTTTCAAAGTTAGTCACCGTAGAGCATGACCTGCGCTTAGTCTAATATCCCACAAGTGCATCTAATGAGCCTTACATACAGGTTTTTTTATAAGAAAATCATTATTTTGCCTGCGCCTCAATTTTCTTAACTTTTCCCGAAATTGAGCCTGGGATTTCTTAAATTTTTCCTAGCTTTTACTGAAATAAACTGGCTAGAGTGGCTTACACTTACGCTTAAATTACCCAAATGTGTCCTAAAACATGTCGCTGAGCTTTTGAGCGCATAACTGGACAAGCTATGAAAGTACTGCAAGGTTAGATTTCGCTTTTTCTCTCTCACTTTGAAGTCAGAATAGCATTAATGAGACCCACTTCAAAAGTTACTTTTGTGATATCTGTAGCATAGAACGCGATTTACAATATTGATATTTAACAATTTGAAAACTCTACAATTTTATCATTTTGAACAATGAAGACTGTTCTTTCCACTTACAAGCGTTCTTTGCATTAAGAGTTGTAAAAAGTTTTTTGGATAGTCTAGACAAACAAGTTCAGCATGGAGTTTTCAAGTGTCGCTAATTCTTAGCTGCTTGCTAAATGGGGACATTCATTTATTCCATTTTTCATGCATAGTGGAGCTGGAATCAAATCTTTAACGTAGTTTCCAGGCATAGTTTTGGTTAGGGGTGTTTGCAGGAAGCTTCACAGAAATATTTTTGATTTTCATACACGTTTACAGGGCCGTAATTTCCACAAAAACTTTGAGGGGGCTAATTTCTAGCGTAATTCAGTGAACCTTGGCTATCGCAATGACCGTAGGTCAGTGCCTAAACCAGCTGGGGGTCTGAGGGTGCTGTAAGGCACCCAGCGGGGCCCAGGACAGAGCCCTGGCAGGGGTCCAGGGGGCGGAGCCCCCGGAAGCTCCAGAGATTTTGCCATCTCTGAGGCCTTAAAATGACTTAGGATCACGAAAGTTCTATTTCTGCACGGTAATAGAAAAACACCAGAAAATTACTGTATAGCCTTTGTCTGCAAGTGCACAGGTATGGCAAATCACAGAATCACTATCTTCCCGGTAATGCAAAAATGTAAATTGATCAAACCATTAGGGGTTGAACGCTCGCTTCTGTTTCCCTGTGTCTCTCATAGGAAACTTTATTGATCTCGGTAGGTGTGGCTTTTCCGGAAAATCGCCAGTAGATGACGAGCTCTTCCCAGAATCTGCAGATGCCATTTTGAAAAATGATCTGCTTTCTTTCTCAGCGTATATTTTGTAGACGGATAAATCCAATTTGTTTTTTCTTTGTATGATGATTCAATTCGAGACTCGGATTCGAAATTGATATTCGAAATATGTAATTTTAATAACAATTTTAATACAAAGTTTCTTTTGTGAATTGAAATGTACAT